>VZTA01022501.1:1133-12991 GCA_013398855.1 Mohoua ochrocephala | reverse complement strand
ATCCCCATTCCCCCTCACGCCAGCCCTGCACAGCCCCTGCCTCAGATTCCCCCAGTTCCCTCCAGTTCCCCCCAGTTCCCCCCAGTTCCCCACAAACTGGGATAGTGCTGGTACGGCTGCCATAATGTCAGTTCTTCCTTTTCCTTCAGGGATGAGCTGATCCCCTCACAATGAACCGGGCTTTGCTTCCTCCTGTGCAGCTTCAAGAGATAAAATTAGATCAGAGGAGCGTGACCCCGGCGAGCCACCGGCGCCTGAGCCGTGGCTCCAAAATATCCCAAATAAGCCGCAATTTCTACTTCGGCCATTGCACTTTCTGCCACACTGACAGCTACAAAAATGATGAATTTAGAGAGGATTGAGGGAAATTTTTTTTTTAAATCTTGGACTCACAGACTGGTTTGGGTGGGAAAGGACCTCGGAGCCCATCCAGTGCCACCCCCAGCCATGGGCAGGGACACCTCCCACTGTCCCAGGCTGCTCCAAGCACAGCCTGTTCCAGATTCAGCTCAGGATCTCCCCATGCTCCCTGGCAGTTGTGCTATTAAAGCTGACATTTAATACAGAATAAATCAGATATTTAATATCCGATCAGTTCTGTGATTCCAGGTTTCTCCGACTGATTCTGGCCTTAGGGAGGCTTTGTTTGGAAATCCAAGGGCCGAGTGGTGACACAACCTGGGGCACAGGAGGAGTGAAATGCAGAGGGAAGAAGCAAGGGAAACACACGGGAGGCCACGGTTCCAGGACACAGCTGGAGAACACTGGAAGGAGACACTTGGTGCCAAAGGAGGTGCCTCTGACAGGTCAGTGCTGTCAGTGCAATAAATAATTGACAACAAATTAAACAATGTGAAACAACAGCAAATGGCAGCGAATGGAAAACGGGAAATTCCCTGAGCTGAGGCTGTTTTGCCAATGGGAACCTGGGGATATCTGCTCCCTCCAAGGGGATTTATCTTCCCTTCAGTGTGGGGTGGGGTGGTCCAGCATCCCGTGGTTCCGTCCATTCCCAGTGTCAAGGATCTTCACAAAAGCCACGGAATTGACCGTGACCTAATTAACAATCGGGGATTGATGATTCCCGTCGGGAAGGGCAGCAGATGAGCACAGTGCCCTCCCCACAGCAGATGTGTCGGAGAAATCTCAATTTCCTCCCTCAAATACGGCTTTGCAGCTGCAGTTCTGGATTCACCCCGGGATTCTGCTGCTGCAGATGTGGTTCTGTGTGTCTGAAATCATGACTGGGACTTGGTGCACTTAGGAGTGGGAGCAATCAAACACCCCAAAGCTGGGAAAAGGCCCGGGGGAGGAGCACAGAGGGACGGGAGAAGGGTCGGGGAAGGAGTCCCGGCGCTCAGAAGCCCAGGGAAGGAAGGAGCAGCTGCACCCAAGCGTGATCCCAGCAGGGCAGCTGGAATGGGATGGCTCCGGTGACTTCCACAACACTCAGGGGTGAGACATTCCCAGAGCCGGCGATCTCACCCGTGCCGGGAAGTGCAGCAGCCCCTGGAGCTCTGGGGGCGGGTCTGGCCTTTCCCCCCCTGCCCGGGGATGTCAGGCAGGTAACAAACAAGGAGATCACCCCGCTCCGTGCCACAAAGGGACGCAGACTCCACGTCCCTTTCCCTGGGAAGCGATGCACTGAGCCCCAGGAGGCCGGGACATGCCCGTGGATGGGTCGTTCCTCGCAGCTGGATTTCGGGGCCTGCCTGCTGGAGCTGGAGTTTTCCTGTCCCCCCTCACCGCGCACAGGGGGAGGAAGGGCAGCCTTCACGGCCGGGCTCCATGGGTTTCCCAGGGGAACAGAAGTCGATGGATGTCTTTTCCCACACGGCGCAGTGTGACCAATCCCTTAGGGCTGGGATGGGCTGGGATCACCAGAGCTGCCAGGCAGCTCAGCTCAGCTCAGCTCAGCTCGGCTCAGTCCATCACTCCCAGCTCAGCTCAGTCCATCACTCCCAGCCCAGCTCAGCTCAGCTCAGCTCAGCTCAGTTCATCACTCCCAGCTCAGTCCATCACTCCCAGCTCAGTCCATCACTCCCAGCCCAGCCCAGCTCAGCTCAGTCCATCACTCCCCGCTCAGCTCAGCTCAGCTCAGCTCAGTCCATCACTCCCAGNGCCCAGGCCCTCCCCCCCAGCCCCGCCCAGCCCAGCTCAGCTCAGCTCAGTCCAGCACTCCCAGCTCAGTCCATCACTCCCAGCCCAGCCCAGCCCAGCTCAGCTCAGCTCAGTCCATCACTCCCAGCTCAGCTCCCTCTCCTGACAGCTCACAGCAGGGTGTCACGTGCTCTTCCGAGCAGAAAACATTCCAGTGGACACCTAACCAGAGGGGCTGCAGTTACTTAGGTACTAAATAATTTAGATATTAGGAGGAAATTGTTCCCTGGGAGGGTGGGCAGGCCCTGGCACAGGGTGCCCAGAGCAGCTGGGGCTGCCCCTGGATCCCTGGCAGTGGCCAAGGCCAGGCTGGACATTGGGGCTGGGAGCAGCCTGGGACAGTGGGAGGTGTCCCTGCCCATGGCAGGGGTGGCACTGGATGAGTTTGAGGTCCCTTCCAACCCGAACCATTCCATGGTTCTTTGGCTCCATGATTCCCTGAGAAATGCCCACCCTGGAGGCCTCCATTCAATTTATCCCACCCAACACTTCAAGGCACTGCTGGGCCTGGAGCACTCAGAGACCTTCCCCAGCCCGTGGCAGTCCTGGGGCTGTGCCTGGGAGGGACATTGCTCTCTTCTCCCCACCCTTACAAGTTTGCCATCCCTTCGAAGGTTTCCCCTCATTCCACACAGAATTCCCTGGCAGCTCGTGAGCCTCTGCACTGTCTCACCTTCCATTGAACCACTGCCACCTCTGGCACCAGCTGAGGGGGGTGATCAGATCTCTAGGATTGACTCTGCTGCTGCTGCTGTCATTTGGGAAAATATTCCAAATAAAATTCAAGTTCAGTTTTCATCCGAGGTTTAGTCGGAATCTCAGCTTGGCAGAGCATGGACTGTTCTTTTCACAGAAGCACAGGATCCTGGAATGGTTTGGGTGGGAAGGGACCTCAGAGCCCACCCAGTGCCACCCCTGCCATGGGCAGGGACACCTCCCACTGTCCCAGGCTGCTCCCAGCCCCAATGTCCAGCCTGGCCTTGGGCACTGCCAGGGATCCAGGGGCAGCCACATGAGTGACAAAAGTCCCCTCTGAAAGCCATTAACGACTGAGGAACAGCCTGGAGGAAAAGTCACTGAGAGAAATTGTGGGGACAGAAGTAAAGAGCCATTGGGGAGGAAAAGAGTGGAATTCCTGGGTCTTTGTGCAGCTACGGCAGTACAGGAGGGAGCACACAGGGTGTCATCAGAGCGTCAGGGAACAGCAGAAAACCCCAAAATAACCCCCAAACCCTCTCTGCACCAAAGGCTTCCCACACAGCTTCTCCCTTGGGAAGTGCACACGGAGCGTTCCTGGTGGCTGTGGCTCCCTTCGTGCTTTCAAATCTGCTCGGGAGTGAAAACATTTGGCCCTGTGGGGATTCTTTATAACCAATAAATCCCAAAGCACTTTGCAAAGATGATAATAAGCTCTAGCTCTGCTTTAGCAACAGGAATCAGGGAATATCCTGAGCTGGAAGGGACTCGCCAGGATCACCGAGTCCAGCCCCTGGCCCTGCCCAGACCCCCCAACACCCCCACCCTGGGCATCCCTGGCAGCGCTGTCCCAACGCTCCTGGAGCTCTGGCAGCCTCGGGGCCGGGACCATTCCCTGGGGAGCCTGGGCAGTGCCAGCACCCTCTGGGGGAAGAACCTTTCCCTGAGATCCACCTAAACCAAGCCTCATCCAGGCTGGCCTTGGACACTTCCAGGCCAACCTAAGGTATAGATTTTAGATTCATGACAGAAGAAGTGCAATGAATTGTACTAAGAAAGAAACAGAAATTGTTATAGTGAATTTATCTTAAATTTTCCAGATTTCCATAAAAAATTCCATTTGTTCTGAACTGTCAGCAGATGGGACACAACCCTTCCAATCACATTCCTGCAACCTGGTTCCACATTCTCCTAAAAACTGTGGTGTTCTGTAGGACTGCAAGGGGGGGTTCTTCCAGGGAGACAAAGAGATCTTGGATCCAAGGTGAGATTCCCTCCCTGCTGCATCCAGGGAACCACAGCAGATGCTTGGGAGAAGCCGACGTGGCCCCGAGGAAGGAGCAAACACCACGAACCAACCCAGGCGGGGCTGCAGGCCCAGACCCCCGGGGTATTCCCGGCCTTGCAAATTTTATGAACTCGGGCCATCAACATTCCTGGCTGCGGGAGCCGAGGCCATCCAGGCACTCCTGCCGGGGCTGGGAGGGACAGCGGGGACACGGCGGCGGAGGAGCCGCTCCTGGCCACCATCCCAACGCAGCCCTGAGCCCTGCTGGGCCGGGAGAGCCCGGCGGCCCCACTGCCAACCAGCTCCTGCAGAGTTTGCAGGGGAAGGGGATCGTTGGTGACTGGAGCGTTTTCACCTGCCCGAGCTCACCCTCTGTCCCCGCGGGAGGCACCGCGAGCTCTGCCAAAGCCCCATTCCAGAATGGCTTTGGCACCTACGGCTGGTGTGGAAAAATCCTTTCTTGGCTTTCCATGCCCCATCTCTGGAGTGCTTTGGCCACACGGAGCTCCTGACTGTGGCCGTGCTTCTGATCTGTCACCGTCCCTCAGGGCCCTCGCGCTCACAGGCTGTCATTTCAAACCACAGCCCCGTGGAAAGCAGGATTGGGAGGGATGTTCCGGCGTTATGCCACCAGCCTGCGCCCTCCGGCACAGGGCACTAATGGGCCTGGGTGCCATCAGTCCCACCCGCCCTTAAAAACCTCCCCTGGAACAGCCCTGTGTCCTACAGGGGTGAACTCCTCCAGTGCCAGCCCTGGGGAATCACCACGGTGTCCCAAACTCTCACCTAAATACTCCCTGCTGTGTTTCAAGACCGGGAATTCTTGCTTCATTGCAGCAATGGGATAATCCCCTCCTCTTTCCGGTATTGGCAGCCCATGGCTGCTGCTCTCCACAGTGTCCCCAGGTGGAAATCACCCTGCTTCTTTCACGTTTTCACATCGTTCCTGCTGATTTTCTCAAAACCATCACAACTGGTCCCAGTCCTGGTTGGAAAGCAGGTGCCCAGCGGGGCTGATCCATGGGAGCGCTGGGCTGAAGGAGAACAGATCCCATTTGTCTCTGCCTTGCTGTTTCTCTTGGAAAACCCCCACGGGTGACTCCGCTTGGGCCTCTCCTTTCACCAAAGTCCCCCAGTGTGTCCCGGGTTGTGCCCCTCACACCTGCAGGGTCTCGTGTTCCTCCAGCAGGGCAGGGAGCTGCTGTGGTGGGGTTTGGTGGCATTTGCTTGGGACCAGCCCACGCTGGTTGTTACCTTCGCGCGTTCCCCCGCCGGGATTTTCGGATGGATTTTGTTGATCCATTCAGTCCTTTCAGGAGGTGAAGTTAAACTGAGCAGAGAACCCCCCGAATTCCCCTTTCCCCGTTTTAAAGATATTCCTCATGTTTATCCTGTTCCTATTTGGACACACGGCCTCTTCTCTGTGAGATCTCAAAGCCCTCACTTGCAGCTCCGAGGCCACTTTCCCAAATTCCCTCTGTCTGAGTGAAATCCGACCGGGCTCATTTGGGGACATCCAGTGCCTGTGAGAGACCTTCAATCTTTCCTTTTTACTTCAGCCTCAGTCCCTTTTCGGTGGCATTTGCTGTGACTCACCTGATCACAAGTGACCTTTTCCATGAGGACTGAAACAGAACAAATCTCTGCGTGCCTGGAATCACGGAGCCGTTTGGGTGGGAAAAGCCCTGGGAGACCACGGAGTCCAACCATCCCCCAGCACTGCCAGGCCAGCACTGCCCCCTGTCCCCAAGTGCCACATCCACGGGGCTGTCACATCCCTCTGCTGTGCACAGCCTCGGAGCTGGGAATTCACCTGCCAGAGGGCAGGGCTGGATGGGATATTGGGAAGGAATTGTTCCCTGGGAGGGTGGGCAGGCCCTGGCACAGGGTGCCCAGAGCAGCTGGGGCTGCCCCTGGATCCCTGGCAGTGCCCAAGGCCAGGCTGGACATTGGGGCTGGGAGCAGCCTGGGACAGTGGGAGGTGTCCCTGCCCATGGCAGGGGTGGCACTGGATGGGCTTTAAGGTCCTTCCCTCCCAACCCAACCCAGCCCAGCCCAGCCCGACCCAACCCGTTCCATGCCTCTGCAATGTTTTCTTGGTCAGAGCTCCTTCAGTGCCCAAGCCACGGGAATTTCCCCATTTCCAATGGCAAGGGGAAAATGCAGCAGCCCCTGGGAGATGAGCAGGCCCTTCCCCGCTCCAACCTGCAGCTCCTGAGGCAGTGAGGCCGCACAAGCTCCTGTTCCAGCGGCAGCTCAGATCCATCCGGATGTCCCCGGTCCTTCCTTGCTCTCCCTGTGGGCTGGGAATGTCCCTGTTTAATCCCATTTCTGCTTTTACCCCCAGGCTCTTCTCTCCTGCCCGTGCAAGAACTGGGACCGGGGGGGCTCCCGGCCAGCCCCCCGTGCTGCCCCCAGCACAGCCGTGTCCGTGTGACACCCCAGCGTGTGCCGGGTCCCTGTCCCCGAGCTGGAATCGGCTGGGTTTGTGCCAGCGCTCCGCCTCGCACGGAGCACACGGACGCGGAGAAATCCCGGCGGGACCCCGCGCCCTCCTCCCCGGGGCCGCTCCCCGGGGCCGCTCCGCTGCGCTGCGGGGCCGGGCCGGGCGAAGGAGGCTGCGGAGGCCCTGGCAGTGATGCTCATTCCTTTATTGTGTCGTTGCCATCCTGGAGGGCGCTGGCGCTCCCTGGGCGCTCCCAGCGCGGGGTCGAAGCTACATTACAGCACAGTGAGGAGTGTCCATCCCACCAGGAACGGCCTCGCTCCAGACACTATGTATAATATATATATATTTATATATGTCCTGTATATTCCTATGTATAGAGTGACAAGGATGGGCCACCAGACAGTAAACTTTTGATTTCTAAATAAATCACCAGAGCAACAGGCACGAAAATTTGGTCCTAATCGAGGCCCTCACCTTGTCCATGAACCCGGAACAGACCCGCACCCCCCTCCCCGCGGAAAAACGGCCAAACCTGAACCCCAAAAGAACAGTTCAACAACAACGAAAGGAAGCCCCAGCCCAGCCCCGCCCCGCGGGCCGCGCCCGGCCCAGCCCCTGTCCCCGAGGAACAGCCCCGGCGGGACACACGGACACCGAACGCCACAGACACACACCGGGCACCGGCGACAGCCCGAGTGCTCCCAGCCCTCCCGGTCTGTGCTGGGAAAGCTCCTCGGCAGCGCCCGAGGTGGAGGGAGGGCTCGGGAGGCTCCCGGACCCCGAGTGCCTCATCCATCCCCTGCGCTGGGGGCTCCCCACCCGTCCTGAGCTCTGCTGGAAGGGCTTCCAGAGGGTCCCACCGTGACCACGGAACTGCTGGAGCTGGGCCCGGGCACGGCCCGCGGGCACAGCCCGGCCCTTGCCATGGCACAGGGACAACCAATGGATGCTGTGGGAAAGCAGCCTGGGGCACGGCCTTCTTTCCCTGGGGCACGGCCACCCTTCCCTGGGCACAGCAACCCTCCCCTGGGACACAGCCACCCTCCCTGGGCACAGCCACCCTCCCTGGGCACAGCCACCTTCCCCGGGCACAGCCACCTTCCCTGGGCACAGCCACCCTCCTTGGGCACAGCCACCTTCCCCGGGCACAGTCACCTTCCCTGGGGCACAGCCACCCTTCCCTGGGCACAGCCACCCTCCCTGGGCACAGCCACCCTTCCCGGGTGCTCCATGGCCCGGGGCAAGCCGGGGGATGAGGACACCTTCGGCTCCGGAGTTGTTTCGCACACCCTGGGTGAGAAGGGAGGCCAGAGAAGGTCACTGGTTCATCACTTTGGGGCTCCACGAGCTGCTGATCCAGGGGAGGGGAATCGGGACCGTTAGAAAACAAGGAAGGGAGGAAAATCTATTCCTGCAGCCCCCGAAGCTTCTCCCCATTCTGAGGCTGTGCTTCCTGACCCCGGCTCCCAGACTCTTTCCTGGAAATTACATAAAGAACCAGCTCTCCCAAGCGCTGTCTCGTACAATCAGGGAATCCCAGACCGGTTTTGGCTGAAAGGGACTCTAAAGCTCATCCCGTGTCCAGGGACACCTTCCACTACCCCAGGCTGCTCTAAGTCCTGTCCAGCCTGGCCTTGGATGGTTTCACAGGGCCAGCTCGCTCTGGGGGATGCCCTCGGACACCCCTGGCTGCTGGGGGTCCCTGTGGACAGACCTCACCCCACACCGTGGGAGGGACCCATCCGTCACTCCTCAAACACCTTCCCCCCACTCCCTCCTCCCCAGGCTGAGCACAGCCCAGACCTGGCTGCGTCCAGAGAGAGGGAGCTCGGTCCTCGGAGCAACCCACAGCTTCCCAAGGTGCCTCCGAGCCAGGTGCCGGGCAGGGGACAAATGCTTTGGAGGGACAGAGGGCGTTGTGGGGCACAGATGGGAAAGGGAAGGTGGGGGCAGAGGGCAGTGATGGAGAGCTCGAGGCAGGACAGTGTTAGAGGGGCAGGGATGTGTCAGGGCACAGCTGGGAAGGGCAGTGGATGGCCCAGCACAGCCACGTGTGGGTGGGGCACGGCTGCTGCAGGACCTGCCCGGCTCTGAGCTCCTGGATCCTGCTGGATGCTCCCGTCCCATGCCGGTGCCTCGCTCCCTCGCCCTCCCTCGCCCCTGTCCTGGGTGCAGGAGCCAGCGAGGGCAGCAGGGACCGGTCCAACAGCAGAGAGCAGCCAGCCCAGAGCAGCCCTGGAGTCTCCTTCCCTGGGGAGATTCCAAACCCGTCTGGACACAACCCTGAGTAACGCACGCCAGGGGACTGGGTGAGCTCCAGGGTCCCTTCTGACCTCACCCACGCTGTGAGGGAATTCCCTTTGCTGCCAGAGGACATTCCCCACCTGCAATCCCCTCCGACCTGCCCTCCCTGTCCGGCCCTGTGCTGACCCATCTCCTCCCGGGAGGGCCTGGGGTCGCTCCCTCACCCATAAGGATCTCATCAAACACAGGATGTCCCCACCTCCACCATCCCAGGGACACCACAGCTGCGGGCCTGGCACTGCCAGGACGGGTCTTCACCAGCTTCCCTCCATCTGAGAGCCGCATCCCGCGGGAACGCCGAGCGCTGTCCCAGCGCCTGACGCTGCCGGGGCAGGATTCCATCCCCAGAGTCCTCCTGGCTTCCCCCTCTTACCCATCACCCTTTCACATCCAATCCTCCACAACCCACCGGGAGGTTTGTCCCAACCGGGAGGTGACAGAGGTGACCTCCATGCGCCATTGCCCGGTGCCATCATCCAGGGGACAGCGATGCCATCACTGCCCTGGGCGTCACCTCCTTGTCCCACGTCTCCCCGTTGCCTTTAGCTGCAGGATGGAGCCTCTCTCGGCCGGAGCTCCGCAGGCAGGGCTGCTCCCAGGCCCAGCGTGCCTTTGCAGGGGTGCTGGAAGGGGGAGGAGATTCCCACCTCTTGTCGTTGTCAGCAGTTGCACACCCACGGTGAGGGACGGCAGCGAGCTGGGCACAGGGAACCTCGGCAGGGGCTGTCTCCAGAGTGTCTCCGGAGCGTGGCACAGGTGGACAAAGCCCTGGGCTTTGGGTGACTTGGTCTGGTGACTCTGCGAGCCCTGTGGCCGGAGCTGGTGCTCCTGGAGTGGCAGCCATGCCCATGGTCGGCGAGGTGTCCCTGCTGCCACCGGTGTTGATGCAGGCTGGGGAGTCCCGCTGGGGGACTCTGCCAAGGCGCTGCCACCACAAAGTCTCCCAATCCACGCAGAGATTTCCAAATTCCCTGGGATCCAGCAAAGCAAAGCCAGCACCGGGGCCGGGGCAGCCACAGCTTCTGCCAAAGCCCCTGGAGAGGGGCCCGTGCCCCTCCTGCCTGGATGGAGCAGTGTCCCGGCGGCGTCCCCGTGCCCAGCCCTGTGCCAGGGCAGTGCGGGGAGGGCTGGGAGCTGGGCAGACCCGGGGTGGTCAGCACGGTGCCCACTGCCAGCCTGGATGTCCGTCAGTCCGAGCGCAAATCCTGCCTCCGCGCGTCACCCACTCCATAAATAAATAGGTTAAATAAATAAAGTGACAGATCCGGATCGGGGGAGGGGGCGGAGGAGGGGAGTGAGGGAGGGAGGGAGGGAGGGGCAGCCGCCCTGGCCCGGGGCCGTTCGTGTCTCGCACAAACACACACAAAGTAGCTGAGGACAAGGACGAGCTGGGGCCGCTGGGCCGGGCCCCCCTCGGCCCGCGGGGGCTCAGTCCGGGACGAGGCGTCCAGGCCGTCACTCCTGGGCCGGCAGCGGGGCGGCGCACGGGGAGCTGGAGGCGAGGGACACGTGGGTGGTGGAGGACGGCAGCGACCGCGGCGTCTGGCACCTGCGGACACGGAGAGGCGCTGGGTTCTGCTGCCCTGCCCTGGCTTCCCGCCCTCCCCAAAACCCAGCCGTTTCCCGGTCATTTCCTGTGCAGGCAGCGCCAAAGGGCGCCCCTTGCTGGGTGGGAGGAGACCTTGGGTCTGGGATATGGGAATGTCACGGAATCATGGAGTGGTTTGGGTTGGGGGGATCTTACAACTCATCCAGTGCCACCCCTGCCAGGGGCAGGGACACCTCCCACTGTCCCAGGCTGCTCCCAGCCCCAATGTCCAGCCTGGCCTTGGCCACTGCCAGGGATCCAGGGGCAGCCCCAGCTGCTCTGGGCACCCTGTGCCAGGGCCTGCCCACCCTCCCAGGGAACAATTCCTTCCCAAGATCCCAGCCAGCCCTGCCCTCTGGCACTGGGGAGCCATTCCCTGGGTCCTGTCCCTCCATGCCTTGTCCCCAGTCCCTCTCCAGCTTTCCTGGAGCCCCTTCAGGCCCTGCAAGGGGCTCTGAGCTCTCCCTGGAGCCTTCTCTTCTCCAGGTGAACCCCCCCAGCTGTCCCAGCCTGGCTCCAGAGCAGAGGGGCTCCAGCCCTGGGAGCAGCTCCGGGGCCTCCTCTGGGCTCTCTCCAGCAGCTCCAGGTCCCTCCTGCACAGAGCTCCACACGACGCTGTTCCCCAGCACAACCTCAGCAGCATTTCAAACTCTGACCACACCCAGCACCTCAGGGCAGGGTCAGCCCCGATGGAACGGGGCCTTTCCAGCTCTGCTGCGACTCCTCTGCCTGCCCCGAGCCCCTCCTCGGCCCCCACAGAACGTCCCGGCCGCGCTGTGGTCACTCACCAGGAGCGGGACTTGCGCACGCGGGAGGCCGCCGGCCGCTCCAGGAGACTGTCCAGGCGCATCAGCCTCTCCAGGTGCAGCGCCCGCGGGTCCTGCTCGGCTGGGTCCCTGCTGCGCTCGAACTCGAAGATGGCCGGGGGGGACAGGTCCAGCTCCAGGAACATGATGTTCTCAGCCTGGCCGGGGCACAGGGACGACGCGGGAGTCACCGCGGGGAAAGCGCGGCTCTGGCAACCCACGTGGGATCCTCCCCTGGCTGCCCTGGCACAGGACAGCTCCACGCTGGGCTGTGGGCTCAAGGCTCTGCTCCCGCTCTCCCGGCCTTTCCCAGGGCTCAGCAGCCCTGTCCTGTCCCATGGCAGGAGCTGCCGGAGAGTCAGGAGCTCCAGGACTGGAGCTGGGAGGGTAAAGCTGGGAGCTTGAACTGGTGTATCCCCGATCCTTGTGAGTTTGTTTACTCCATCTTCTCTCATCTCTCTGCCAGTGTTATCCATCCATCCATCCATCCATCCATCCATCCATCCATCCACCTACTCACTATATGCCTTCATCCATCCACCTCTAGCTATCCATTCACCTCCATCC
>VZTA01022500.1:64159-76636 GCA_013398855.1 Mohoua ochrocephala | reverse complement strand
GAAATGTCTGAGGGAGCTGGGCCATAAGAAGAGGTGACTGAGAGAGAACCTCATCGATGTCTATGAGCAACTGAAGGATGGATCTAGGCCCTTCTAGGTGGTGCCAGGCAATAGGACAAGAGGTAATGGGCAGAGATTGATGCACAGAAAGTTCCACCTGAATATGAGGAAGAACTTCTTCACTGTGCAGGTGACCATGCACTGGAACAGATTGTCCAGACAGGTTGTGGAGTTTCCCTCACTGGAGATATTCCAGAATCATCTGGATGCAATCCTGTGCCATGTGCTCTAGGGTGACCCTGCTTGAGCAAGGAGGTTGGACCAGATGACCCCCCGCATTCCCTTCCAACCTTACACATTCTGTGATTCTGTGAAACGATTTGAATGCTGGAAAATTTGGGTTGTGCCAATACCGAACAAAAATACCATTCTGCCTTTCCTGGAGCCTAAGCAATTTCTTTAACTGGGTTATAAAAGTTGCATTCCAAGGGCGTTGAGAAGTATTTCATTCACTTCTTTATCAAAAGAGAATCTTGATAGAGAAATGGAATTACTTTCATGAAATCAAACATGAAAAAACACTAAAAAAATGGGCTTCTGAACATAAAGTTCATTATGTGTGGTTAGTTATGGACAGGGGATTTTCTTTCTACATTGTGTTCTCTTTTTATTGGAAGCTTGCTGAGTGAATTGTAAGTATAATAGAGAGAAATAGCTTTCACATGCCCTGGCATGCAGCAGGAATGATTAAAAGGACTCAAATTTAACCCACAGAGTTTCTGTATTTTGGAGAGCAATTATTTTAATCGGTGATTCTTGTTTGTTTGTTTTCCAGATCTGGACTTATGGCATAATTCAGAGACTCTGCAACTATTTAACAATTTCCCACATTTGTCTTGATGTGAAAGAAAGAGAAGTCTTCTTTATACATTTCTTGCCCCGGGGTAAGTCTACATATCCTGTGTAGTTCAGCTACAGAAAGAATAGAGGGGATGTTTTTACACATGAAATGAGATGACTGTAGCATTTCAGTGTGAAGAGTCCTCTACTCTTCCTGCCATCACATACCCAGTCTTACCTGTAGCCACTGGTAAGAAGTGAAGCCTCAAATCCGTACTGATATTTTAATCCAGGCATTTTGAAAAGACAGGGTATAAGGGGTTATTTTCTGCTGATTATTAGGTGTGATGAATTGGGATAAGGTATTCAGGTGTTTTGATAAGCATTTCTTGAAAAGCAGGATTTCACATTCCTTTCTTGAAATTAGAGCAGAACTTAAAATATATTTAGTATTCACTCCCCCCAAAAAAAAAGATTAAATACTCCTAGTTTCTGTACTGTTCTACAGGTTTCCAGCATTCTGGAATCTATGTTTAGTCTCCTGATTGAAACCAAATAAACCCAACTGCCAGCAGTCCCTACTATCCCCAGCCTGGGTTAGACCCTTTTGCCCTCCATAAGGAGAACCAGATCTTCTGGGACCCCCATACCAGAAGTCACCTGCTGGGATCTCCTTGAGTGTCACTAGATTTGCTATAAGTTGGTGAACCGGAAGATATTTTGAATAAAGAATTTCAAGTGAGCCAGTATTAACAAATGAAATCTGATTTATTTATTTATTTTAGAAAATCTGTAACCAACTCAAACAGTAAATATAAATATTTACTGATATATCAGATTGCTGGATCTTGCTTATGTTCTTATGCCTTTGTGTGGAACACAAGCATGTAAATCTGAAAACCGGATTTTTTTCCAACAATACTCACTGTAATTTTCATGGTAGTGAAAGAAGCTCATCTCAGAACTGGGTCTTGTATTTCTGCCAATGCACAGCATGCTTGACCTGCAAAGCCCTCGCTGTTCCAGAACTAAGCCTCCACTGAGCAAACTCTGACAGTCATGCAGACTATGGCAATGTGGATCTGTAGCCAGTTAACAGGAAAGTAACATCGAGAAATTAATTTCCACTTGTGACCTGAAGCAAGTCTCCAGATAAGACAGCAGAGAAGCATAACTTAGTGCTCCCCAATCTATAACACTATTGCCTAATAACTGGCGCTCAGCTGCCTGCAATTTTGAAGTGAATACTCAAAAAATATAGTTTGATGATTAAACCAATATGAGATACTTTCACAGCATGAATAAATATATTCAAAGCAGGACAATAAATTTTGATTAGTTGGTTACTCCCTCCTTTTAGCAGAAAAAGTCAGTTATATTTGATGCAGTTCCTAAGCAAGTACATCACGTTAACGGGGAAAATATTTTATTTTTGACAGGCACTGGTACAGTTTTTGGGAGATTATGTGTTCATGACATCAGCTTAAGCAATTCAAGGAGAGGCCATCTAAACCTATGGCATGTCAGAGCTCACCACGTGAGGCGCAGCGAGCTCTTGCCTGGCTCACTGTTGCCCAGAGCAGCAGGGAGGCATGTGATGGCTCTGGTGTGTGACAGCCAGCCAGCAACACGGAGAGCTCGGCTTTGACAGCGGTGGAAATATTGGTTTGGACAGCTGGAGAGTTTCCCAGTGTGTCGCAGTAATAAAGTGGATTGATAATTCTGGTGGAAAAGAGGACAGGTACAACAAACCAATCCTATGAGCAGAAGTTCCGATTAATTTTCTAGATGTATTTCCAATAATTATTTATTAAAAAAAAAAAAAAATCAAGCAGCTGCACTTATCTAATGTTAGAAACACTGTCTTGGGTTTGGGTTTTTTTTATCTTTGACTACTGTACCATAATGTAAGAAAAAAGAATGACCAAGACATTTTAACAGAGAAATCATC
Organism: Mohoua ochrocephala; assembly: GCA_013398855.1. Taxonomy (NCBI): domain Eukaryota; kingdom Metazoa; phylum Chordata; class Aves; order Passeriformes; family Acanthizidae; genus Mohoua; species Mohoua ochrocephala. Next base: position 73,845 of record VZTA01022500.1, on the reverse strand, counting down.
ATCTATTTAGTAAGGAAATTAAAGAATGAAGTAGAATGTATAAAGCTTTATGAAGAAAAGATAAGATTTATTAGTTTTTCCGTGTTCTTTTATCCTCAGGCACTGAAATAATGATAAAACAAAGAACAATGCTGAGAAATAGTGCTCATAGGCTTCAAATCAATATATTCAGATAATAAATGTGCATTAGCCCACTGTACATGCCATACATCTGCAGCTTGACGCAATGGCATGCTCCCGGTGTATCCCAGAAACTCAAAATCAATTTCATTTTTCATTCATCTTAATTCCAGTAGGTCTTTAGAAGCATTATATGTGCAGCAAGTTAAAAATCTCAAATTAGAATATTGTCATGTCAGAAAATACTACACATTATATTTTTATGAGGCATCATTTGCAATATAACAAGTCAGGGTAATCACACAAGCTGGAATTTTTTTCCATGTTGCATGTTTCAGTGTTTCAATCTTTTTCCCTCATATTTGAACTTTTAAATTAATTTTCAAAAGTTGTATTTTTGATAATATATTGCCTGCAGTTCTGGTTCAAAATAATTTTTAGATGTTTGAGTAACTTATAAATAATTTTGAAATTTCATTTCATATAAAATATTTATTTTTCAAAACACAAAATTAAGATTGCCAAACATCTGCAGAAGTTCAGTTCCTTTTCTGTTCATAACCTTATGCTTGCAGCAAAAACTTACACGTTAAGTTATAAAACAGAATATGTTGTCTTTTTGCTCTATTCTTTCTGAAAATGTATATATTTGACAGAAATACTTAACCCTACACCTTTGCAGTTCTTATATGTCAGTAAGTATATAGTACAGCAGTTAATTAGTATATATTACAGCAATTAATTTCAGACTGTGTTCAAACAGCAAGAGAAGAAAAATCACTCAGGTGTCTGATGGATAAGGCACTTTAAGTAAAATTCTCTGAAGCATTTTATTGGAGCTACTTTAGTTTTTTGCATTCATCAGGGCCATATTTCTCATAGTAACAGCTTCTTCATTAGACTTACATATTTTATTTTAAAATGGAAATATTCCCTGAGGAAATGCCCTTTTTTGACAGAAGTCTCTTTTGCAAGAAGAGAATTAAACGCAAATCCTAGAAACCTATGGCATCTGACCATCACATTGTACAAGTATTCAGCATCCTGATTCAGTCCTCAACAGGATCTGTCTATTAGATGCAGTAGAGGACCTAAGCAAGCAGATCTGAGATGCCTAAGACAAAAAAATTCTTCTTATACTCCTCACTTGATGATGTCTAAACCTGAAGGCTGTTAAGATCAGTTGGTTCCTCCCTGATTGATTTTAAGGTTCTCTAAACTCTTAAAATTTTGTTTCAGTGCATGCCCAGGGCTTCCCCAGCCCCAGGAGATCCTTATCTCCCGCCTAAACCCGATCCAGATGTGGAAACAAGGCATTTCTCTGCCAGGCTCCTGCAGGGTCTAAGACAGGCTGACACAACCTCACAAAAATGTTGTGGCTGCTTTTCTTCCAGTTGCAGCTGAGGGGAAATGCAGTGGCCACAGAGATGCAAACATTCAACCAGGAAAGAGACACTCTGGATCGAGTTCTCTCCTTTGCCTGAGGGATTCAAACTGACATAACCTACCTCCCAGGAGAGTCATGTAAGAACTAAGGCGTAGGTTATTTGAGGGAACAGAAGCAAAGAAAGTATGTGAAAGGGTGCTCTTGGCATATTCAGGCCACATTTTACTTCCAAGGGTTAAAAACAGAAGGCAGATGAGTCTATGGGTTCTTCATCTGAGCAAAGTAAGTCTGTGTTGTGCTTGATTTAAAGTACAGAAACAGTATTTGGAGAAGGGACCCAGAAAATCCTGCAGCACCCTTCAAGTCCTGGCCGTCAGCTCATGGCACCAAGCCCCTTTTTCTCTTGCCTCATGAATTCCAATGTCCAAGGACAGCGAAATGAGATCTTAACCATGCATAATAATCATTGTTCACTGAATGCATGGCCTTGCTGCCTTATAATGAACTTTTATGGCTTTAAACCTCTCTTAGTAAGGAGAATTTTGGACCCAAGCAGGCCACACTTTCTAAAAGACATGTTAAATACCACTTCTCCGTCTTCTTTTTCTTTCTCTCCCTACCACTCTCTCTCTCTCTCCCCTTCTCTTTTTTTCTAAAGAACAGTAAACCCCACAGCCCTATAAAAGACTGGATACAATTTTCTGCCGCCATTTGTATGTACTCACCTGGACCTTTTGAAAATAAAGTATTCTTGTGGAGTCACTGTTCTCTAGCAAACCGCTATTACAAATAGACTGTTCCTCAGTTTGCTATGCAAACTTGTCCTTTCCCAGTATCTTTTGCTTTCTGGATCCTATTCTGAAACAGCTAATCCTCTTCTTCCTCTTCATTGGAAGCCTAAGCCTCACTCAAAACTTAATTTCCACCAGGAAAAAATGCCTAAAACATAATTAAACATGCATATTTTTAGCTATTAAACACAGTTCTTCATTAAATGCAGAGATTCAAGAAATGGAAAGAACCTGGCTAAATACTCAAAGCATGTAAGTAATTAGAGCAAAAAACCACCCAAAATATTATTTCACATCAAAGCTAAGTATTTGCGATATGAAAAGACTTGCATTACTTTCTAAATTAGATAGCTTTCTCACGAGGCTCGCTTCCTTGGTGCCATCATTACTGGAAATCACTTGTAAGAGAAATTTGGATGCTGCCCATCCAGCCAGTTACACTCAAAAGGATGGTTAGAGTGAAAGTGAGATACAAGTTTGAAATTGAGTTATTATGGCTTTTTCTTCTGTATTCCACATTCACTCAGTGTCATAATATGATTAAGTTTAATTCTGTGAATCTTTGTATATCCCATATCAATATTGCTCTTGTGATTGTTTGCGGAGCAGCAAAGAGGGAGTCTATAATGCTTTGATTTGAATATACCATCACCACTTTTGTTAACATTTTCCCTGCTTCATGGTATCACATAATTGGGAAATTCATCAAAGGAGGAAAACAGAATATGATTGTAATAATTCCAATAGTTATAAAAGTTCTGCACAGCATAGCACGAGGAGGCTGAATTAATTTCACCGGTACCAAATTACAGTGGATAACAGCAGGTGCAGACCCATATGTACACATAGGTGAATGAATGAGCATACAGGGATATGAGCATGTAACAACCTATTCCATACAAAGAAATGTAACAAAAAGGATTGTGACAAATACACTTGCTTTACATGGCAGGTAGTTTCTTTGTGCATTTTTGTTTCTATATCTTCAAATCCTTGAATAAAGTCTCATCAGTTAGGTTCATACAGACACAATTTTGGTCAACATCCAAATTTATTATTGGATCTTGACTTTTGCCTTACCTTGTTTAAGTGCCATTGTGTACCTTTGGATTGTTTTTTCCCTGAAAAACAATGTTTATAATGAATGAACAATAACCAAAGATATTTGAAGAGTCCACTGCTAGGCAGAATGGTATAATTAAATCTTCTATAGTTTAGTCTAGTTTATCAGAAAACCTACAGATAAAATAATTTACAAGGAAAGAACCTGAACATTCCCTGACATGCATTCTGAATATATTTCTCATAGCTTAGGAATTTTAAACTGTAGGGGATCTGATCCAAACAATATAACATAATTGTGATTTGTATTTATATAGGCAAAGTGCAAGTTAGTAGACTTTGAGAACATAATCATAATAGTTAATACTTAGGACCAACTTATGCCAAATTTTTGGAGGGCTTAAGATCTAGATTTACAGTAAAGTATACGTTAAAAAAAGCATAAAACTAGAAAAGGACTTTACGCCCATAATTCTAATCTCATTTCAGACTTTCTATATCGTCTCTGGATACACAAGGTTCAGTATCAAAAACCTTGAATTTGTTCTAAATTCTACAAGTTATCCCCAAATGTGTATAATGTAAGAAGTTGACAAAATGGGAAAAAAATTATATTCCTTAACTTGTTCTGATAACATTTCAGTGTCCTCTAAAGCTCTTCTGTGCTTTACAGAGATGCAGCAGAGTTCACAGGCTGAGAAGAGACAGCCAAAGCAGTTCAAACCCCTGGACTTAACAAGGCATTTGACATTATTTGCCACAGCCTACTCCTACACAAGGTGGCAAGCTACTGACTGGACAAATGGTCAGCGGGATGGGTTGGAAACTGACTCACAGGCTGAAATCAGAGGGTGCTGATTGACAGTTTTTACTCAGGCTGGCTCCCTGTCACACACAGGGTCCCACAGGGATCAATACTTGCCCCCACCCTGTCCAATACCTTCATAAATGATCTGGATGGTAGGTTTGAAAGCACTCTCACTAAGTTAGCTGATGATGCCTACATGTGCAGAGTATTTATTTCTCCAGGAAGCTCAATTTCTTATTGTAAGTGTTCCATAGAGTACTTTTTATGCTGTCTTTATGTCCAGCTACTTCTTTAGATACTATTAGCCCATCACTCCTGAGTAGTAAAGAGGCTACCCACATCTGGTCTGCACCAGTTTTCAGATTTTGATGTTGCATAAATTCTGCTCAACAGTGGTAGAGAAAGGGAGGAACAAAGAAAATAGTTGTGTTGGAGTTTTTCACAGTTTTTGTCTGATGTTTTTTTTTAGTAGGGCTTAATATTTTATCTGTATCAGAAATTATGGAGCCAATTTTCCTATACAATTTTGTATGAAAATTAGGTTCTTTGGTGTCTACTAAGAAGTGAAAGTAGAGTTTGGAGAAATTTTCCTCTGTGAAAGTTGCTTATTTTCAGAAAAGTTCAATTTCTATGAAGATAACAGTTTTGTGGCTTCTGTTTCACTTTCATATTTGGTACTTACAAATGGATTCAAAAGAAAGGAATATGCCTCCACAAGAACTCACACATTAAGCATGACTGTCTAGAACTTTTTTCTTGAGGGAGTTGAAATCAGTAGAAGAAACATAGAAATACTTTTTTATAAATATTATTTTCATTGTTAAATATATAATCTGTTATGAAGCAGTTACTTTTTAAAAATGTAGTCTATCCATAAATATTGCCAGAAGTCAAACTCAAGTCTTGAGAAAGGCGTTATGTCTGATTAGAAATCAGTGCTGCATAAGATGCATTTATGGATGACCTGGAGAGTTCACCTAGTGAGAATCACTTCTCACCATGCAAGAGCTGCAAATTGTATTTGAAATTAATATTTCTGATTAAAATTGGCACTTCTGAGCCTTCTGTTGACTAAGTCCTGTTTGCTTAAGCAATAACCTTATTTCAGCTGAAAATATCCTCAGCAGACATGCTTCCAAGTTCTGTACTTCATGCTGCTCTAATGTTGCAGGAAGAATCTCAGACACTTATCCCAGACAAAGCCACCAGGCTACGGAAGTGCCCTGAGTTCTTCCCTGCCATTTTTGCAACAGCTGTGCTGAAAGAGTAGCCAGTGTAATAAAATTTCTGCTTTCCTCTCAGCCGGTGTCTCTTATGAATTTTTTGATTACCTGCTGTTCTGCTACTGCCTTATGACCGCTGGCCTTCCCTGCGCCAGCCCTACTATTTTATCTTATGATACCATTCTGGTACATTTCTACAATTTCTGAGAAGTGTTTGAAGATACAGCAGCACCTAGGCAGAGAGCTCAATCCCATGCTTCTCATTCTGTGAATATAAATATATTTCTATCTCAAATGCCAACGAATAATCAAAATGGGAAAAAAAAATTAATCAGTCTTTTAATCCATTTTAAGTGTTCCAAGTTTGTACTGCATCTGTCTTCAGCTGCTAACTTGTGCTCTTCTTGACTGGCATTTTTACTTTTGAAACACTTCTTCCTTTTCTAAATAGAAGCAATCACTTCTCCAACATGAAAAATGTAAAAGAAATTTGGCAAAAAAAGTTATTTTGAAGTTTCCCTCTTCCAGCTTTTGTTTTGTTTTGCTCTTCCAATCTTTTGTGTTTTGCTTCAGTTGTAAAACTGTAGATGACTTCATGTCAGACCATCTTTGTAATATCCTCTCAGAAACATTTTTAGCATTACCGTTTTCTGTCCTGACATAGTGTCAGAATTTTCATTGTGATTCTAAAGCAACACTGTCCTTTAATCAATATCCTTCAGATCATTGGAAAAGGAGAGAAATAATACTGCTTAAAGCTCACTTGTGATTTATTTGGTGATTGGTAACATTATTTATATTCAAAAAGAATGAAGTTTAGCTACAAAATAGCTCTTCAATAGGACAAAAAGGTACTTGCAATACAGCATCTTCTTCTGCTACTTAAGTATAGAGGTGCAATTAAGTGGCTTCATGAAATTAATTTCCATACTTATTTTCCAAAAACACAATAGAAGTAAGCTACAGCTAACTGTAGTTACTGAGATGATAATTGCTTGGCTTAAATGACAGAACTATGGCAAGCCCTGGTGGTGCGAACTAAAGATTCATTCGGGTAGCTTCCCCTCAAGAGTGAGCTCAGAACATTCTATATGTTGCAGCCAGACAACAGTGAAAAGCTGCATCCCTAAAGCACCTGCTCCTTTACAACAGAAGCCATATTTCATAGAGCCAGTGCTTTAATTGCCCTGATATCATGTAAAGGTGCACATCTCCCCTGGAAGCCATTTGTCAAATGAATAGGCATAACTGATCCGATAAGTAATTTTTCCACAAACTGCAGCTAACAGCTCAGGTTTTCCCATAGCTGTGGGATACCAGCAGCTGTGTGCTTGAAGGTATATTACAGAGATTACCAGCTAAGAGATAGGTGCCCTCAGCCCTAAAACGGGGTATTTTTGTTCACTGTTTAGAATAAAACACCAGAGAACTAGCAAGTAAGCTTACAGATTTCAAATGCTTAGAGTGATAAATGTTCTCAGATAAGATATGGACTGTTGCAGTCTAGGTCTGGGTTTTTACCATATGCCATGTCCTGGGCATCACAGTTGCCTCAAATGCTGATGTATAGCCAACTACTGAAATTGTCCTCAGTGTCTGTGACAGAGATGCACCCATTGCTCCCAAGGATGTGCTGGGAAAGGGTTGGCATGAACTATATATCTGACAAAGCACTGTCACACTCATCTCCTGCCTGGGTCCCTCAGACCAAGCCCACACTCAAGAATTTGGTGAGCAGAGGAGAATCTGAAGGACAGAGATGAGTGAGAAAAGCTCATAGGGAAGGTGAAATTATAAGAGTAAAGTTTGGCATTTATTTCTCAGTTGATTTGTTCTCAAGGACAGTTCTAAAATACTGGTTCATTAGAGAGAGGAAGGAACAGCACATTCTTAGATTGAACTACGGCACTTGATGCTACTGATTCCCAAGGGCGTGAACAGTGCTATGCAAATCAGATAAACAGAAAGTACTTCTGGCTCTTTCTGAAAGGGGGGTTTAAGGTGTGCATGAAGGTTCTGTTGTTCTTGAGAAGTCCCAGAATTTCTTTGATAAACTTAAAATATTGCATAAAACACCTTTCATTTTCACCTGTATCTTTGAGAGAAGAATAAGGAGATGGAGAGGGAAAACAGTCTGCAGTGATTGAGACATTTTTAGAAACATATTACGAGGCTAAGAAATATAGAAGAATTTTAAAATTATCCTTATTGCTTGAAATTTTGTCACCCTCATAAAAAAAAGTACATTGTAATTTGATATTTATTGTCTGATCTTTCTTCTTTCATTTTTAAGCTTCTCTGTTAGAAAATAGACTCTTTTTCCAGTCATTGTTACAGCCATTATTACATGAAATTAAGATTATACATGTAATATAGGTGTAATGTTGTTTTAGAACAGTCTGTTGGCTTTCCCCAAAATTTGAAGTGTTTGTAAAACCATGGTTTAAAATCATAAATCCCACCTAAGCAAGAATTTATTTCAAGTTAAAGATGAATTTGAGATAAGTTTGTGATGAATATTTCCTGTTTTCTTTTTTTATTGAAGAGTTTCAGAAACATCTTGGACAAAGCCACTTACAAGATATTAGTAGCTTACTTCGGAAACCTAGCATGAACCTTTTCTGTGTGACAGTATTTTTAGCTTTGAATGTTACTGTTTTTCACAATTTTATTTATTTCTCATACATGCTGCACTTTCCATCTTTGTAGCATTCATTGCAAATACATGGGATATAGTCCTGGAACTGACTTTCAGGACCATTGATATCATTCCCTGAGTATAACTATCATTTAAATTTTTTTTTCATTAAATGAAATCCCTTATTTTATTTCTCAGCCCCAATGAGTCCTTCCCCTTTTATGAGCACACAAAAATTACCCACTGTCTTACACAGGAGACAGCAGCTTCCATTTGCAGGTAAAGGCAAGAGACACTTAATTCTTGTCCAATCTCATGCACCGGTCACTGCAGCTCAGTCAAGACCTTTAGAATGGGTAAATAAGGATCACCAAATATACATACTTGTGCAATATATTTCCTCCTGAAGGGAAACGAGAACATGAATCAAAATTCAACCAAGCTCTGATATTTCAGAGCCAATATGTTCTCTCTCATTAATGGCTATAGCTAAATATTCATATACCATTGAACTATGCATCTTTGGACTAACGATCATAAACCCACAGCAGTCAAATCCAATAATCTTCTAGGGGTGATAAGGCAATTGATAATACATGTTGTTGGATATACTTCCAGTCCGTGCAGAAAACCATCTGCATTTACATAAGATTATTCTACATTCGTGTATGGAAAAAAGTAATTTTGTAAATATTTATTGTACTTTGAACACACTCGGAGAAATCTTTGCATCATTCAGTAAGAATGATTTTATTTACAATAAGCCCATAGGCATTCTGAAAGTGCTGGTTTAAGAAAGCTTTCATTAGGGAAAAGGAAATTTTGCCGCTACATTTTCTTAGTAATTGATTCAAAAGAGTTTCATAATTAGGATAATGAATAATGCTTTCTTATACATTTTTCCTGTAAATATGGGGAAGAATACATCACGAAAAGAGTATGCAAATTCTACCACAAACTGAATTCTCTGATTTAAAATGTAATCTGTTCTGTCATGCTGCTGGAAGTAATTATTCTGATACATAAGGTAGCAGAGAATAAAGCATACATCTTCATCTGCTCTGCTCTGGGTTACAGATACAGATGTGGTTCTCTGCTCCCTGCTGCAGCTGAAGTGTACGGGGCAGCCTCCGGAGAGCAGGAAGTGTGCTGGTCCCAGATTGCACATCCCATTCTCTGCTGAGTCTGCTCTGAGGACAGGCATGTGCAGCAGACCATGGGACAGCTGCCAACGCCTCAGTAACTCCAGCAGGAAGACGATGATACCTGACCTGTTTTCTGCTGCTGTAGCCATGGGGCAAGAGCTCATGGCTGAGGACAGGGGTGAGCACCAGGGAGCTAGCTTGCAAGACCAAGCTGTAATAAAAACAGATTTTTCTTCTGATTTTGCAGAATTCCCTCTAAGAGTGACAAGCATATCTTTCCACGTCTCTCTTTTTCTGAGACAGCAATGTACTGTGGCAGTAACAAATTGTCCCCTTTTCTTGACATATTAGTTTGGCTGGCAGCCTGTTCGTCCATCCTCTCCATGTTGGAGGTTCCCATGCCTTATTGCCGACTTCGTGTATTCTCTGTTTTTAAGTTTTTTCTCCAAAATTATATGATTAGGTGAGAATTTAAGGGGGGGGGGGGGGGGTGGTTTTTTTGTGTGTTTTTT
>VZTA01022500.1:20284-64125 GCA_013398855.1 Mohoua ochrocephala | reverse complement strand
TGAGCATCAAGTCAGAAAAATTATATTTTCAGGCCTCACTCATGATTTTCATATGCTTGGAGACAGCAAAATTAACCTCCCTTGCCACCTGCCCACTTCCTGATCAGCTGCATCAGCAGAACAAGGGAGACAGAGGTGTAATGCTCCCATTACCTCCCAGACCCAGCATTATCTGTGTTGTTTTGCAGGGCCAAAGCGAGGTTTAGCTTCTTTTCCTGGTCCCAAGTGAGTACAGATTTCCTAAAATGGAGGCTACCTTTCAAGCATGAGCAGAGGCAGAGGGTTTAGTAGGAGATTCTTCAAACTATTGAGCATTACTGCCTTCTTATCTTTGCAGGAACAGTTCCTTCTTCAGAAATGGTACAAGTGTATACTATGCTTTCTGAAGTGAATAGCAGCTTTTCCTCAGACTCATTCTACAGATAAAAAACTGTAACAAAGTTAAAATTTGTTTCTGTGCCTCAAAACTGGAACCCCTCACAATTAAGTCTTGAAAACACCGTGCAGGAAAGTGAAATGGCCAAAGTTGGGAGGCCGAGTGGCTATTTTTTACTTTATTTAACACTATTGGAATATACTTTCTTCCTCTTGGGAGACAATGCTTCTGAATCCTTTCCTAAAGACTGTTACCTCTGTCCTTTGGTCAAAGATGAAACAGAGATTGCTCCTCCCTTCCAAAATCCAGCTGTAAGTGGTGATAATTCAGTGGTTTGAGCATTTAGACTCACTTGCCCGAGGGTTGTCTTCTAACCTACCAATCCTCCAGCTGCATCTGGGCCCTGCCCGCCACACATTAAGTTTCCAAGAGTGTGCAAGAGGGCAAATTTCACCTCCACCTTTGGAACAGCAATGCTCTGAAACAAAATTATACAATATTCAGGGTGCACAAGCAGGAGACTTGGGTCCTTGTAACAGACAAGGCTGTTACACTTACTTATTTGCTTTCACCTTCTGCTGTGTCTTATTCCAGAAGTGTGCACCACCTCTGTGTACTCAAATGCATGAAGAACTGCTGCTGCTCTTCTCCTCCTTTCTCCCATAAAGACAAAATGCAAAATTAGCCGTTCAAGGTGCTCAAACGTCTTCAGCTGAAAATGAGAATGTTTATTCTTTTTATCCATCCCTTCCCCAGTTTGAACTCTGTTGCACTTGCCTGCATGTTCCTGCCTCTGAGTTCAGTTTGAGATTATTTCTTCCCTTTCTTTTCAGATGCCACTCTGTCATGGTAAGAGGGGAGGCAAAGAAGAGAAAGGAGAAAGTTGCTTCTTTGGTGCAAAAAAACCCCAAACCCATGACCTCACTTCTTTTCTCTGTCCCATTTTTGCAGAGCTCCACTCCCTGGTTCTGTCTCCACCATATCCAAATGCAAGCACCCAAAAGTCCGTCCCGTGCTGGATGACTGTGTAGATGCACCCAAAAATGTCCTTGTATGGAGTTCCACATGGTGAGTGAGATTTAACTGGTTAACTGGTTAGCTGGCTGGGTTAAGCCAGGCTAATGGACAAGACATCCCTGGTGAATTCTGCTCAAGGTTAGAGACAAGCCAAAATCTGAGCTTTGGTCATGGGGATGGATGCATCTCATAAGACACAGTTAAACAAATGTAAGCAAGAAGGATTTTTCAGACCCATAGCTTTGGTTTTCCATACTGCCTATGCTTGCTTTCCCCCCCTGATATTAACATTAGCTATAGATTCTATCTGTTTAAAGATTGTTATTTGTTAATCTGAGGGTACTCAGCCAATCCTGTAAGCCTGGTTATTGCTTGGTCTGTTCAAAAGAACACCACTTTTCCTTTACTTGCAAGTATTATCGTTGTCAAATAGTAAATGATTTGCTGAGCCATTGTGTAACAGCATGTCTTATAACATCTTTGTCAGTGGATATATTTAGCTGGTTTGGCTATTGTATTTTTACAAATAAATTATATATCCTAGTTCTTTTTAACTAAAAATATTTGAGTTTAAATTAAGCCTTATCAAGCTACTACATGTATAGATATGAAGAGGCTCCCATAACACCTTTTAAAAAAGGCAGAAAATGCAGTAGGAATAGGAGAATAGCATTCATTCTTTGAAGAATATGAATAGCATCAGGTAGTAAAACTATGAGCCCCCTATTTGACATTCAAAAATCAATATAATATATGTTTTGATCTTCTAAATCAATTGGAAATTTGTGGAGGAATTTAGATAAGTAGTTTAGTTTAGTAGTTTAGGGAGGAAAAAGGGATGTTAGCTATTTTCACAATTTTGTTTTTAGTTTTACTTCTCAGGATTTGTCTCCATGAAATGGCAAAATTTCTGGGTTTTGACTTGTTTTGAATCCATTTAAGATAAGTAACACTACTGATATCAAAAGCAGAACTTTCCCTGATCTAAATAAGGGCCGTGATACCCCACTTGACTATTTATGTCCTTACCTTTTATGCTCTTAGTTAAGCATAAATTTTTATCCTCAACTCCTAAACATGAGGAAATTTGCTGTTGACCCCTGATTTGATGGTAAGTAGAGTCCCAGACTGTGGCAGAAGGATCCAGAGAAAAACGACCATGCATACATGATTCAAATGTGTTTTACAAACACCTGGGGGTTTATCTGAACTTCTGGGAGAAATTCAGCTTATTATTCCATATTTCAAGGACCTTGAGGTTTTAAAATTTTTCAGTAGATATCCAGAGATAAAAGAAACTTGCAGGTTTAATGGCTAAGCATTTTGTGGGGAAAAAAAATCTTGTTCACTGTCAGCAGATCTCTCCATGAGTCATTTAAAAATGCCAGGATCCAAGGGCCTCACTGCACCACTGGATAGGTAAGTCATATACTCATGTTCAACAAAATGTAGCAGAGACTCAATCTTCTGTTAGTGCATAGGACAGGTAGAGTGCAAATGCATTTCAAAGTGATTACTAGCAAAGCTTAAATTCTTTGAGGTGCTTTTAATGGCAAAGAATCGGCAGCACTGTGGCAAGTCATCTATGTGAATACAAATCATGCAGGAATCCTAAACCTCCACATTACTGAGCATGGAAGAAAAACTCTCCTGTTCAGGAAAATGACTTGAAGCTAGAGCAAAAACTTATAGATGCTTCTTTGTTAAGCATGAAGCCTGGGATGAATGTGGCCTCATCTATTTCAGTGGAGCTGACCTTCTCATCCAGGAGTTTCAATGTGTTTCTTTAGCTGCTGATGCAAGAAAATTGTTGGGAGATGCTGTTAGCCAGCTGCCCTTAAGGCTGGTTTATAATTACTGAAGACAATTACAAGATATGTCAAACTATTATGTGATGTTATCTGAACAGGTTAAAACTCATTAGAAACCACATAAAATCTTTTTTCATTAATGCTGTGAAACAGTCCAGTACCTCATTTTTGTGTCATAGGCAAATTTCTCTGCTTTTAGGAACACACCCTCCCATGTACAGTATTGGCCTGCAATCGTGGCCAAGTAGATTAAGTATAAATTCAAAATCATTAGATTTGGGTTATAATTCCTTTCCCTACCATTAAGCTGTAGGTTAAGGAACAAACCCTTTATAAGGACGGTCTAACGTATTTTGCTTCCTCATTCCCTGTTCAAACCTGCTTGCTCTTGCTGCCACGCTGCTTGCTGTGCTCTGCCAGCTGCACAGTGTCTTGCATAATGTACCCATGGCCTGGGTCTCTGTGTGTGATCTTACAGAAATAATTTACACTCTCAGAAACACGGTTGATAGTCATCAGGGAGTGCAGGGAAATTTTTTTATTATGTGTATTTACAATTTGTCTGAAAGTTTGGTCCTCGTAGATGACTATTGAGTGCCTAGCGGGGCTGACCTTCCACCACAGCTCAATAAACTGTCCTGTTGATTTAGTTCCTGGCTGATGACTTTTCTCACATTTGGAAGCTCTACTTCACACAGATTTCACAGAAGTTTTCTTTCATTTTGCACGAAGTAAAAGTCTTAGTAGATTAAATGCATTTATTTATTTATTCTATGGAACAGCATGCTTAGGAGCATTTAATTGTCTAAACAAAAAATAAAGATTTTTAGGTGAAAAAATTAAAATCACATGTCTCCATTTCTTAAGCACAACAATTAAAAAAAAATTTAAAAACCCAGTCATGCCATGAATTACAGTAAAGAAGGTGAAGGTGCAGAGATAAGAAATATAACATTAATTCACCTTTGATTTGGGAAATATTTGTGCTAACGTACCACTTGGCACACTCAAGGAAGTGAGGTAAAAAGCACCTAAGTAAGCTTATAGGACTCCATCAGCTCTACAAGTCTTAGACCTGAGATTTTACCAATAAGCAGGTTTTAACAGTAAAATTTCAACAGGATTGACATTTTAGTCTCTTAGTTACATCTTGAGTGCTTGCTTTATCTTCACCTTGGATTAGATAAGTAGAAAGCAAAAAAAAAGTGTTTACAATTTCTGCCTCAAAAATGGCAGAGTTGAGCTGCAGCTTTCCATTTCCTTCATGAAAATGGAGGATAACAGGAGACAGGCTGGAAAGTACCTGTTTGTGTGAGGGTCTTTCTGGGATCATGTGTTTTTCTGGCTGTGGAGAAAAAGAATCTGTTTAAGAATTAAGAAAAAAACTCCACATAACTTCAAAAATGGGGTCAAAGCTTTTCTGGTTTCAACCAAATCTGGCCACTATTTATGGAATCATTCTAACAGGGTTAGCTGATATATAAAAGATTTTCCCAGTTTGTCAGTGTTCATACTTCCAGAGAAGTTCTCATGACACAGCTGTTGTCTAGAAAAATTCTATAAACTTAATTAGCTATGATAATCTTAAAAAATTGCAGTTTAGACAGCTAGCTGACCCACTTCTCTCATATTTGAGGTGAACTTGTCAAAAAAATTAATAATTTCTATGAAACATAAGGTCCAAAGTCTGACTTAGACTATGAAAAGGCAATTTTGGATTTTCAAATCTGTACCTAGGTTACTTAAACATTCACATGATCTCGTCCACCAGAATACTCTGTCAGCAACATCTCAGGGATATTGAAATCAATAATCTCTACTGAAAAAGTTCTTTAAAGGCACTTTTGCATAAAAAAATTAAAAGTAAACAGCCAGACAGCTAAAAAAACCTAGAGATTCCAACCAGGAACCATAAAATAATCTCAGCATTTACTCCACTCTATTATATCTGACAATAGATACTTCAGAAGAAGTATATTGTTTTCTGTACCTTCATAAACTGCTTATTTTTCTCTGCCAGATGCTAATGAAAATATCTACGGTCATTTACCGTAACAATACAGTAGTAAAGTACATTTGGTAGAAATATCTAGTTAATATAAACAGAAATTTTGTCCAAACTTTTGTCTTTTTAGACTGGAATTACTATTGATGGTATAAGCTTTGTGCAAATCTGTAGATGAAGCTGTCTGACCCTTGTCTGGATTTAAGTGGCTTCAACAAAAGACTGAACACCTTTCTCGCTGCTAGAGAGCAGAAGCACCAATTGTTGCTAATAGAAGCGGACACAGCTTGCTGATGGCTGCATTTTAGGCAGCTTCATTTCAATTTTATAAATTACTTTATTGTGATCCTAGCATGTGAATTTTGACTTTTACCATTGGATAACCTGACCCAAGTAGCCTTTCTAGCAACAGTGAAACTATTATTTATTACAGTAGTGCCCAGTGACTCCCAACAAAGACCACTAAACAAATATACAGAGTTAAAAAGCAAACCATATATCCAAAAGACATAGAATTTCAAACAAAAAAGTCATATGATGGCAAAAAGGAAGTGTTCTTATTCCATTTGGGGGATTTGGAACAACTAAAGATGAAAAGATTTGCGAATAGTGACCCAGTATGTCAATGGCAGAGAAAAGAACAAATCTAGATTTTCTGGGTCTCTGTCTATTGTCCTAAGTGCAGTACTTCAGAGCTGATTTCAACAGTGTATTTCTAAATCAAGATTCAGTGGTGCTCTCAAATAACTTTTTTAGCTTTTTTAGCTTTTTTAGCTATTTAAACTTCTCCTTTCTATTTACATTTCTCATAATCCTCGCGATAGTTCATCCTATATATGCATAACCCATTCAGTATCTTACATGATATATTTTATAGGAAATACCATCTCATCTCAATTTGACCATGAACAAATATTCATCTCTTCTTATGAAGGCTGCAAAGGGAATACGTATCTTCAGTTCATCAGATGTCTCTTGTCTCCAAAAAGCTGGAGAAAGCTTTGTGATTCAGGGTTTGTTCTTGCTTACACTATTTTCCAACTTGAGGAACACCACTAAATGTGGTGGAGTAAGATGCACGTAAACTGGTGTGAGGAAAAGAAGAACCTGGCCTTCCTCTTGAAGAACTCCTCTTTGGCTTTTAGAGATATAAAGGACACAATGAAATGCATGCAATGCAAATAAGCCAAGTTCAACATTATTTGAAAGATATATATTTATATATTTATATATTCACGATGCACTTAAATTCAATATGTCTTTGGGGAAGAGGAAGTTGAAAATGCTATGAATAAATACAGATAGATATTCCAGTGGTTCTTTTCCTCTTCATGTTGGCAGAGTCATGGCAACATTATTAAATATGTTTGTTCTTAGATTTTTGTGTTTATTATTTCTGTAAAACACAGTAAGTATGTGCAGAAAAAAATATCACCACTTGGAGGTTTTCAGCTAGTGCACTGAAGAAAGAATCACTAAGAACTCTGATCTTTAGCAGTGACATGACACAGCACTTTGTAAAGAGAATACCAGTGACTCTGTTATTTGCTTTTAAGTCATTAATTTTAGTTTCTCTAAAATATAACTACTTTCTAATATGTGGATCATATCTAATACATGGATCTTAGCTAGTGTAAATTTCCACAGGATATTTATCTTACTGGGGTTATGTTGAGGATTTGAAAATTATTAGTGCACACACCTATCTGTCAGAAGTAATGAAAAAGAATCGTTTCCTTTCTGGTCAAGGAAAATACTGTTAGTACTTCAAGCTGTTTCCATACAGTCGTCACCAGCGTGATGAGTGTGGGAATCACATCATGCAGAGGTACGGGGCAGCAGATGGAGGTGTGCTAACTTTTCAGTGCCATGTCTTAGGAGCAGCAGAGCTGCTTGCATAGACCTGCTGTAATGGTGTGCCTGTGTGAGTGCATGTAGGCACGCAGGGACAGGCAGACACGTCCTTGCCTGAGTGTCCATCTGTCATTCCTTCTCCAGACCCTTTACATCTGTTGCCACTCTCAACCATATTTGCCAGAGGAAAGTTTGAAAGGTTTGAAAATCTTAGTGTTCCTCCTGCAGTAATGAAAATGGATGACTGAGGATAGGAGAAAGTCTCTTAGAGGCCAGGCTGCTACATAAACACACCCTTGATTAGAAACATAAGACTTGATCCAGAAAATAAATGGTCACAACACCTAAGCACAAGAAAAGCTCCAACTAGGCTTTCTTAGGACTAGCAAAATGCTTGCAAGATTGAGTCTAGGGACATCTAAACTTTACTTCTTGTGGCTTTTACTTCCTGCAGTGAATGTAGGGATATTACCAAACCTCTTTATTCCACTCCTCTGAGCTCCTCAAGGATTGATATGTGCCTGTGTCTGAATTACCAAAGGAAGTAAGATGGTATCACAGAAATATTAAAAGTGTATCTAATCCACTTAAACATATAAAACATCTCTCTGATAATGACTGATGAATGGAATTACTAATAAATAAGAGCATGATGGATGTGACATGAGAACAGGTACCAGCCCAGGGGTATTGGAGGTGAGGTAGTGAAGGTTGTAGCAGTCATGCTGATCAAATAATTAAATCTAAATTTTATTCAGACTCAAGAGCCATTATGAAACTCTTAGTTTAAATTCTGAATTTTTTTTTCCCTGACACTGTAGCTATTAAATGAAACAATGCCTTGCCAAGCCGTGCTGCAGACTTTGAAGAACCACAATCGGTTTCAACGTAGCCATTCAAATAGATGGGTGTGGCCACTGACAGTCAGACTAGAATGGTGCTCAAGATCATACACTCATTCTCAATAAATGGTGTTTACAAATAATATAATCTCTAAGAATCATGTGTTGTATTAGACTTTATGTTAACATCTTCAATCTGTATCAAAATAGCACAGAGAGCCAGATGGTAAACTTGTGACTTCCGCAATACTGGGAAAGTATGGAATTACAGGCAGAGATCTGTAGAGATGTAGGACTAAGTAGGCTGCCCAGGAAAGTGGCTGAGTCCTTAGCTCTAGAATTATTTTAAATAAATGTAGATGTTGCACTTGTGGTGGGATATGGTTTAGTGGTGGAATTGTCAGTGCTTGGTTAATGATGAGACTCAATGATCGAAAGGTTTTTTCCAACATAAATTATCCAATTACACTGAGATTCTAAGTCTCAAGAAAGTGTAAACCTTTGGCATTTATTTTATAGAGTGAAGAGGATAGGGGGTGCACCATCCAGCCATTTGGGACATCATTATATTCTTTATTCTACATTCAACAAAAAGGGGAGAGGTACACTTCCCTCATTTCCCATGGACATCATAAATGACTAATATTAGCAACCTGTTCCTCCAAAGCCATCATACCTTTTGCCTACCCTGGGAGGCCCTTTAAGTTTGCCCTGCACTTCATGATCTCTGGTCACACTGGAATGGAATTGCATTTGGGTATAGTTATATTAATTTTATAGTTACTTCCCAATAGTTCAAGATTTTGACACTGCCAAGGCATAAGAACACTGATTTTTATTTGCAAACAAAAATATTTGAGGATCTGAGGCTCCAAAAATGACCTTCTAAAATATTTTTGTGTAAGTTTCAGGGGAGAAAAAATTCTTGTCTTTTCATGGTATTGAAATGCTTCATCTGGTTGACCTAGAAATATTGACATTAAATCTTTGGAAATTCTCTATTAAATTCAATATTAAACAAATTTAATGTAGTTAAAAATAGTTCAGGCTGGGAAAAATTGAACTGTAAATATGTACTGTTCCCATCACTACATGATGTGAATCTAGCTGGGAAGTATTTTTTTAGAAATATGAAATACACAGATCATTCTAATCACCTTATTGTCACAAGGGATAAATGCCATAAGTTCTGTGATCAAAGCATTATACAAGACTGCATTTGTATTTAGCATAATTGAGGCTTAGGAATGTTCTCTAAAGAAAGAAAGGTCACCTTTTATTTTGAAACATCATTGGATCACTGGGATCATATGTTAATGTCACTACATCTGCTGAAGGAGAAAGGGTTTTATTTGCTGTACTCCTCTTGGAATTCTAGATATTTTTATAAGAATGGAGAATGGGAGCTTGGCTAGTGATTCTCAAAAGATCTAGCAAGCTTGACTTATTAAAAAAAAAAAAAGCTATTCTCATATTCTCATCTTACTTTTTTCCTTTATATTTTAAAGCTAGGTATTCCCTTTTTTGGGGAGGGGGGTGGCGAGTTTTTTTGTTTATTTGTTTTTGGGGATTTTTTGTTTGTTTGTTTTGTTTTTTGTTATTGCATGATAGTTTTCCAACTGGTAGTATCCATCTAATAAAAAGTGGTTTCAAATTTTCATTACAAAGAGTCATCCTAGACAAATTATCGTTTTGATTTGTCCTGTTCTTTTTTGAGTTTGGATCCTCAAATTCTTGGAAGCCATACCTGAAATTATCCAAAATGTTCCACACCAAACTAGTATTTAAAATATGTAAACCTCCTCACCTCTTCCCCATGACTTTTATACTGAAGCAGCTCTACCGATAGTGTTATGGAAGCTTCCCATTCAGAACACACACGACATTCACAGGACTGACATTGATTACATTAGCTTTGGATAGGTACCAAATTACAAATGTCCTGTGGGAACTGCAGATGCTGTTCCCTCAGGAACCGAGCAGTATGAGCAATATAATTACAAAACAAATAACTATAATTTTTATTTCTTTCAGAATATGAAAACAAAATAAGCAGATGGCACTCACACCACTGTTTTTCTAGGGCTCCCTAGCCACATAGAGAGGTATATAGTTAATTTGTGCCTAACTTGCCCAAAAATTTTCTTGGAGCCTCAGCGACTATGCAATTTCAAAGTGCCTGCTACATTGCTACATGTCAGCTAGCTTGTACCTGTAGCTCTATAAAAATTCAAGTCTAAACTGAGCAGTGTAGGATTTATTCAGAGCCACCTGAACTCTTCTTAAGCCCCCTGGAGAATTCTCCAAACAGAAGTCACAGTGAACACCATGAGTATTTATTTGATGTAATACTGACATTTGATCCCATTCCCTTATATTATCTAATATTATAATAATTGGAGAACCAATTACAGAGATAGGCAACGAGTTTTCAGTCTCATTCTCCTGAAAAGGTTGAAACCATTTTAAAATTTCAAGTCATGAGACACTGAGAGTGCACTGAGAGTAAGATTCAGTGTCCTTTTACTGAAGATTAACCATTGTGCATCCAGGCACATAATAAGGTGGGGCAGATATTAAGAAAGCAAGAGGGAGCCTAATTTTAAGATAGGGTTTAGTTTACCCTATGTACAGAGAGGAAGGATAGAAATTCCAATTTCCTGGGATATATATGTATTTTACACTGGACAAGTGTTGACCGAAAAAACCCAACATTCAAACCAACAAACAAACAAGCAAACAAGCTACAGAATCCAAAACCAAAATAAGCAACCAAAACAAATAAACAAAAACAAACAAAAAGTGAAACAAATCACTATTTTATTGCAGGATTATTTTTGGACCCATCAGAGTCTTAGATCAGTTCCTTACAGAGCTGTGTGGCTGCTAGTGCCAGTGCCCAGCCAGGCGTGGGAGTAAGGCTAAGGACATGAAGGCAGTGGGACCACTCTGCAGCAGAAGAGTGCTTTTAAGTCAAATGAATGTTACTGTGGAACCACAGTCTCTGTTTTCTCTCTTTATTTTGTAGATAGAATTTATGCAGTTATGATTTCCACCTGCACAGGCGCACTAATAATTCCTTTAAGGGCACCCCCTAATTTTGGTGACACAGCTTCTAATTTAGCTGAACTGGATCCACTCATTAGCTTACAGAGCTTTAACACAGCTGCAAAGAGTTGTTTCCCATGCCTTCCGTTGAAGCACAGTCTCTTTCTGTTAGTACAATGCCATGTGGCTATTAGCTTCAGACTTAGCCAATATATTTTTAAGTGTGGGCTATGTATAAGGTGTGTATTTACAACATTCTGCAAATCTGTTGCTTATTTTTCCTATGTCCTGCTTTATTCTTAAGCTCCCTGTCCCCTCTAGTGGCTACCTATCAGAACTGCATAAATTGGCAAACAAATAATTTTTTCCATTTTTATATCTCAAAACATTAAAAAAATAATTAGCTTTCCATCCTACAAATTTTGTCCTTTATTCATTATTATTCCTTTTTTACTAAATTTTATATCAACAGTGATATTTTTATAGTTATTCCTGGTGAGCATCAGCAGTATATGTGGCAGTATTGACAATTCTATATAATCATCTTGCACACATACATTTGTTTATCGTCTTGTTATCTGTGTGCTTGCTGGCGAATTTAGCATCCATTATGAATTGTGAATGGTGATACAGGTCTTGGCAGGTATTGTGGACCATTTCCTTGTGTACAGAGTCACATTCTTCTCTCACTTGGGCATGCCAAATTTTTCCTTAGGACATTAGAAGTTGCTTTGGTTCATCCTAAAATAATATTTGTGTACAACCCACAGTGCATTTTTAAAGAATTTGGATTTTAGACAACGGTGAAAAGCCAATATGTGAGCACATAATTGACAATCATTCTATAATAAAGATACATTAGGAACAAATGCAAATTTCACATGTAACTTTATTTGGGGCTTTCTGAATTTTTGACTATATAGTATTAAAGTGAGATCCAGTTCATTTAGTTGTTTAACTGTTTCAAGTTGTAAAAACTATAAGTTAGAGAAACTAGGCTCCCACTCAAACCAGAAGAATAATGGTACTTCCAAGAGGATGTCATTCTATAACACTTACCTAGGAGAAAGGATGAATTGCTACTCTACAGGAGTACCTTACACTTCACATGCACTAGAACACTTGTCCAGCTTTACATGGCTGCACTTAGCCAGATAATCTCATCCTTAATAACCTTTTAGAACAAGGAGCATGATTAATTATTTTAAGTTCAACAAACCAGTGAGACATGAATAGGTATTTATTAGATTTGGATGTAATTTACTGTGCTACAAAAGTGAAGAACCCTCCCATGTGGACTGAATAGAAGCACTTGGATATTTGCAGAAGCTACTTCACACTGACTGAAGTATTCTGTACTTCCCAAAATATAACTCTTGGAGGGAAGGAGGCATTCCCCTGAATTTGAAGTTCTTAAATAAAAAATTTAGCCTGTGGAAAGCATTTGAAGTGGAATTTTTTTCATTCTAAACAAAAAGAAGATACTAAATGTATAAGGATCAGAAAATTGATTCCTGAAAGGGAAGTTTTAGACAAAATAAACAATGCTACCACTTATGCTACACCTTCCTCAGTTCCCAAGATGTTTCAGGTCACCTCATTGATCAGACGATAAAGAATGTTTTAAGGTTTCAAGATCACTCCACTCTAAACCACTAAAGCCATTTGATTAAAATAATGGTAAGAGACATTGAGTGAGAATAAAAGATGTCAACTACAACATTCCTTGGAACAGAGCTGAGGACTCCAATATTTATAAGACTCAGTGAAATTTCCCGAGATTAAATTACACAACAGATAAGGACAAAACAGAAAAGGACTGGAAGGAAAAGTGAAGGCCTAAGGAAGCAACACTTAGTAAATTTTTTCTTGACCAAATCTGATAAAGGGCTCCTTCTGTTTCAAAGAGCAGTATACTATGTAGTACTATTTACATCACTTTAAACAAGTTGATCCAGGCACTCAGGAAACTAATATTCAGATTATCAAGAAGATTTGTTAACCAGCTAGTAAATAGCACAGCACTTCAAACTTTAACACACAAAATTTCATACCATACTACCATAACCACAGTCATGAACAAAACCCAAACATATTAAAGCCCAAATATTAGTATCATCATGATTACAGTAAGAAGAGCCCGATCGAAATTTTAGTGGAAGTCATTTCATAGACTGTCATAAGAATGGATCAGAGAATTCTTGCACCACAGCAATGCTCAGGAGAGTTCGTGGTTCATTTAGTCAAATATTATTCTTCCTGACTTTCCTAAGTAGCTGATGAGTGTGATAAAAAAAACTCTGTGAAAGGAAAAAGATTGAGTTAAAAGCAATAAAGAAAGTGTTCAAACTCACTCATGACTGATCCAATCTGACTGCTAACTGGGCTCCTATGAATGACAATGCAGAGGATATAAAGGAGAATGATCAGAATGTGTCTGAAGACAGAAGCTGAATTTTCTGCATCGGTACAGACTTGTCTGTGACGTCCAGCAAGTCTCTGGGGTCCACACTCACAGAAGTATCTTGAAATCTATTTCAAGTGACACATAATTCAGTGTTAAGTGTTAAATGTTTCAGCACCCTATGAATCCATTGGATTCAATGATCTTAAAGGGCTTTTCCAAACTAAATGATTCTATGAATCTTGGTCTTAGCTCTTGAATGGGGATAATAGTTCTTTGCCATCTGACAAGAATGTGCCAGATGTATATTTAGGATCATGAGACAGTCATGTTCTGTGCTAGTGAGGATTAGGTGAATATGAAAAAGAAACTTTTTCATTATTGAACTGAAACATGCCAGAACATTTTTACTACAGACATCTATGGAAAGGTACGACATATGGAAGAGGTAAAATAGGCCATGCTTTTCATTCTCTGAGTAAAAATGCGCTGATTTCATATTCAACCTCACAATTTTAGATATTATTAAAAATCCTTCTGCCTGCCTTCTGCCTACCTTCAGGGTATCTGTGGAGTGAACAATCAGTTCTTTTTCCCTTTATTCATGTGATTTTGCTTTGATATTGAAAGCTCTATTCCTTTTTGCCAAATAAAATTTTCTCATAGATATGTGGGAGATTCTATTGTTTTGTCTTGTTTGATTTAGTACACTCATGGAGTAGGTTCTGTACAAATAGAGGACAAAAGAGGTCTTTTGGTGCAGAGATTTTTACATGCTCTTTAACCACTTCCTGACCTTGAAATGCTTTTTGCTTTCAGAAGTTTGGTCAATCACTTCATTCTACAGACTTCAGACAACATAATCTCTGGAGATTGTTGGTAAACAGTGCTTGATCTTACTTCTAATTAAAATTGATGGAAATCTTAAAAAAATTTGGAGAGCATGTCAAAGCCAAATGGCACTGGATTGATTTTTACTCCCAGTAAAAATATCAGTATTTTGTGGTTTTTTTGCTTAGAAGTAGTCTTACCTGGGTAGCTAGTAGGCTGATAGTAATTGTGGTTAAGGTAAGAGCATGGTTTTCAAACTATGTATTGAAATATTCTTCACATCCCTAAGCAAGTACATATGAAGAGATGTCAAGAAAAATCATGTCAATTTTGGAACTTACATGGCATCTTTATAAGAACTCACACGTCAAATAAATAGAATAGAACTTTCTGTGTGGTATGACAGGTTCTGGTATTTACTTGCCAGAAAGCAAATACATCAGTAATGTCTACTGTGGAATGTTAGCTACAGAATTTTTTTAATTATCTGAACTAAACAGATAGTTCTTAAGGAAATCACATATTTTTGTATGGAAATGTTCCAGATCTTCTGACTTAATCAAAACATAATTTGCTTTTGTGTGTGTTTAACTGAGAGATTAACTTACAAGTAAATGCTCAAAGGAATATTTTCAAGTTTTCACTTATTCTTATGAATTATGCATCCTAAAATGGATGTGAATATTTTCCAGGTTAAAATCTATATTTATTATATCGTTTTTTAAAACATTTGTCAAATTATTATGTAGATTTAAATAGGTATAAATACAATAAAACATATACATAAATGTTTTCTATACTTCAAAGCGATTTTTTAATAATGACAAGGGTTTGTAGAAACAGGGAGAAATTCAGAACTGATGAGCAAAAGAAGACAACAGCAGATGTCACTGGGCAACTTCCCATCATTTACGGTTCTGCATTGTCAAGAAGCAACCATTGCCCACTGTATTTTTGTCCTCACTGGCTGGCCCCAGTAACACTGCATGGGTGATAGAAGAGGCTGATGTGTATCACTTCGCTCCAGCTCAGGTGGTGGTATCAGGTGCTCCTATGCAAACTGGTCCCCTGGTGCTCAGACACATAAATGCTGACATGAACTGGTCTCACAAAACACGTCATATTTCAGTGTCTTGCTCATTCCACTTATCCAGTAACGGATTGGAGATGCTCTGGAAACAGATAACACAAACAAGCGGAGACATTGCTCACAGTTACAAGTGGGAAATGTGCTGGATACTTTTTATAGACTGCCGCTTTCCATTGTCATCATTGATTTGCACAGCACGGGTTTATGCCAAGATGCTTCTTAAACCACTTCTAAATTTCCCTGTGATATTGATCAGGCACAACTCCTGTTCTATTGAAGCATCCTTAATTTAGAACTGCCTACATGACTGACAGCTAACAAGTAAAAACCAAGGCTTCAGTGACCAGAGACAAAACAATGAATATTGTTAAAACTTTGGCATTTGTAAGCCACATACTGAAGGAAAATATGTTTTGTACTTCTTTTTCTAAAGTCCATTTAGTAGCAAAAGTTACATTGTTGAAGATTTTTTTTTTATTTCTTACCGTACTGTATGTTGAATCCTTTGGGACATCACAGAATATATAAAATACTATTAATGATCTTCATTTTTTTGTTTTTCTCCTGGCAGATGCCAATGGTTCCAGCAGCTGGGTAGGTGGTGACTCTATGCTCCTACAACAGTTCAATAAAACTGCAGTCAAGTATACCAGCACATAGTCTAGCTGCACCATTGACATAATGGGGTCACCATTAATCACTTGAGAAATCATGAATGCAATGAATGGATTTTCAAAGAACAGATTTTAAAAATACATTACAAATGCATTTGTAATCTTGAGACTAGACATACATGCTTTGTGAGTTATCTGGAATAATAAATTATCTTCAGCACTCATTAAAAATGATGTAACTCACCTCTGCAAGAAGTCATAATGAGGGACTCACAGCTGATCTGCAGAAGCATATTAAACCATATTAAGCTGTTAAACTGTAGTGTTTGTAATTAAAAGCTCATAATGCAGAATTAATTTGAAAGGTGGATAGCAGGTCACTGGACAAAAACATTGCTAACAACCTCCAAAATAACTGACACCATCCAAATGCTTTAAAGGACTTTTCTGAAAAAGTAAAAAAAATTACCTTCTGCCAAGCCACAGAAAATGTTTTGATTAATAACTAAATATGTGTACTGGAAGTACTAATTTGCGAGCTCATTTTAGACTTGAAGCCCTATTTCTCAGTGCAAAACCTATTCAAATGTTCTCACAGTAGGAGCTCTACTTTGACCTCATAACATCTCTGCTTGGTTCACATCAGCCTTGAGACCTAAGCAGATCAAGTGTTTTATGGTATCTAGCACTGTAAAAAATACCAGGACTACCATTAAATTTTTCAGCTTCAGGAATTTTTTCAGCTTTCAGTGACCAGAACCCTCTGCTCCTACATGAAATGAGAAATTCTTCAAAAGCTCAATCTCATCAATAGTGACCCATACAACAGCAAGGAGTCTGCCAACCCACATCAAATAATAGCAATAGATCTTGAAAAATTAATTCTTTACTAAATGAGATTTTTTTTAAGAATAAGTTCTGATTGGTATACATATTTCTGGTCGATGCAGTATTTTTAGAGGTGATATTTTGCGGGCTTTTTTCCTTACATCGCGCTGCATAGCATTCAGAATGTTCCACACAAGTTCCTGCTCAGCCAGACTCTCATTCCCGTATTCAGAAATAAAATCATCACTTCTGTTGTTCCATTGATTTTGGACCTGTTAATAAATATTTATAGCATTTGATATATGCATATTGGTAAGAGTGGGGATGGATAGTACAGTCCTTGATCTTTTATTGATATTCAGGCTTCTTCAAAGATTACTTACAAGCAGCAGCATTCTAATCAATTTGCCAAATATGATCTAAGACACGTCATACCCATTGCACTAACGGGAAAGGTGAAAGCCAAAGGGAAGGATAAATGAAGCAACCCCAATCACATACACATCACAGGCAGGCACAAGGTGATTTGCCCACTGGAGCCAGAAGAGCCAGGAAACACTTTAGTTCCACCTGATCTGTCCTGAAATACTAAATCCTACTTCTCATACTTACTTTTAATAAGCACAGCACCATGTAACAATAAGCACAAACAAAAAAATTGATTCTAGACCTGATGTGATACAAGCTTTTGTGAGTACCACAGAACCTGGCCAGGACATTTATTGCCGTAGGCTAGGAGAGTTAACAGCTCAGATTGGCCCTAGATTAGGCATCTTTGCTGAGTCTGTTACAGTACGCCTTCAACAGTAAATGAAGTGGACAAGCTGATCATGAAGAGTCTGATTAGAGAGAGCGTAGCAGGGAATGTATGCAGAGGAGCAATCCTAGGCCACTGAAAGGTTTCATCACGAAGCAATAAAAAAATTAAGCTTCTCCAACCCATCTCCCTTGCTACAGCCATCCTAAAAACAAAACTCAAAAGCTTTCACAGTGAATGATGATGTAACCATCATTTATTATACTTCAGCAGCACTTAATTAAAGTTGAGATCAAGTGCAATTACAGTTGATATAAAATAAATTTAACTCCAAATTTTCAATCAATTTTTCTAGCACAAATAGCTGACTCTAGACTGCATTACTCCTGACAGTTTAAATCTTTCAAAATGTAAAACCATGATATAAAACAGGGATGATTCCATCATTATAAATCAACATTTAATGAAGAAATTTGATGATACAGATGCTCTCTGAAGGACTAAAAGTAATTTATTTGTGCTGTAGTCTGCCTGAATAGCAGCAGGCTTTGGAGAACCATATGAACCTTATGAGGACACTGTCATTGGAGGTTTTCTTAAATCACAGATTTTGAAATTATGGAAAAGAGAACTGGCCAGGCTGGTATTGATTCAGTACAGATTACCTTCCACATAACACTGTGAGAACTGCTCGAGCTATTGCAGTTGCTATATGTAGAAAAATAAGTGACTGAATAAAGCTTCAAAGTGGAACATTTACTAGAGACAACAGCTATGTTGGTATTTATTCTGGCTTGCTGTTGCTCAAATTGAAGATACATGTTCCTTAGATTAGATCTCTGCTTGTACCTAAAATACAGGTTCAAACAATAAAGTTAGCAATTCATTAGTATACTTTGCATGCCGTGACACCAACAATTCCTACTATCAATTGCACAGGGGACTACTGCTGTCACCTAACAGACACAGCTCAGCATCTAATGCTTCCTCCCACCCCTGCGGATACCCAGGAAAGAGGGACTTCCTGGGTAATCCCTCAGTAAGGAATAAAGCTGATCCCTTCCACTGCTGATTCCACATTCCTGAACAGGAAGGGTATGTTTTTTTGCAGGGAAGAAATTGGGAATATATTTCCATGCACTTCCATTTACAATATTGAACCATGCTGAATTCCTCAAATGAAGTTTTTCAAATGTTCTACTATTCCTGGTCAACATGTAGAACAGTCAACTTCAATCAAATGGCAATACAGCTTACGGTGAGAACTGACTATTATACATTTTTTAATTAATTGCAAGAAACTACTTTGAAGTTATCAGCAGCTTCACATAATTTATTTACATACCTCTTCTTTTTTCATAATTACCAGCACCAATATTGCCATCTGCATTAGAAACACCAGGTTTTGAAAACTCATATACTGGAAAATATCCCCAAAGCCAAGCTATGTATAAACATTTTGAAGAAGTGAACGATACAATAAAAAATTCCAGAAGCTCATGTATAATCCTTCGTGACTATTATTATTCAAAGAGATTTTCAATAAAAATAAGAATTTATTTTCCTGGAAACCTGCAGAAAGTGACATAGTCTAAGAAACTTCAAACAACTCACTGTGTTGGGCTTGAAGACACAGCCATAACTTTCTTGGAAGTGAAGAACAAAAGCTGTTTTTAAGTGGCTGTGCTTCATTGAAGAAAATTCTTAGTTCTTTATTTCCTGTTTGAGTGACAATGGTACCTAAGTCCCATGCCTATTTAAGAACTCCTTTGAGCTGTAAGACTCAAAATAAAAAGATAGCTGATTTTGCTTATTGCCAGTGAAAACAAATTTTCCCCCACAGTATCTAGGTACCGTGATGCTAGATGATTCCATGGAAGTTGGAAATGAGACACTTCTTTTTCTTTCATCACCTGACAAACTGTGAGGCAAACACTACATACCTCGGCAGTAGCAGGAAGGAAAAAGGAAGAAGGTTCCTGGTTACAGCACCTGGGCTCCCCTCTTTGCTGAGCAAATTTATATTTGTAGTGCTTAACAAATGGATGGGTAGCACGGTTCTCTGCTTCAGCCTTCATACAGTCTAACACAGATCTCTCAAATAGGATGACAATAGACAAAAGATGGAGGGAAAAAAGGTATCAAAATGATAATAAGAATGTATAGTTACAGTGCAATTTTTCAGAAATTAAAGTTTTCTTACCTTAAAAAGCAAGAATTGTGTATAAATACAGAGTCTTCAGTTTAGTCTACATAGGTAACGACTTTTTAATCATACTTTCATATTGCAATATTGTAGCCATATTGTAACTACCTGTGCCTTCAAGTTTCAATATTCTGGACCAGGCTTTTCTTTATTTCTTTAACACATACTAAGTATTTAAAAACAGCTATGTTAATAAATACCGTGGTTAAAATCTTTTCTGCATAAAACTGCAAGGATTTCGTCATTGAAATCTTTCATGCAGTGATATGGAAAGATCTTCAGTTGTGTTGAGATTTCATTTGAGCCAGAACTTTATCTAAATGTGTCTTTCTATAAACAAATTTGTATGTGGAAATCACATCAAGACAGGACCACATTTTTCATGCACACAAAATTCCCTTTCATTTTACAAGAAAATTGGAGGTCGATCTCCACTTACTGTAACTAGCAGACACTTTATTTCCACAAAAATTCCAAGGACTCCTATGGCTGATGTAAAAGTAATAACAGATCCAATGCCAAGTATTATACAAGAAAGATATGTCACTGGCTAGTTCTTGACTGAAGAAACTGTAACACAGTGCATTTGTACTGTTACTTATTTTCCTTTTATTTTTATGAGACTTCCACAACTTATTCCAGAACAACAATTATATCTTTGCAATCCCATTACTGAAAGGATGGAAATAATAGAATGATAAAAGGGTATTATTATTATTTATACCTATATTCACAGAAAGAAAAAGACGTATTTTCATAAATTTAGACAATGGTAATAACGTATGAGATGTAAACAGAACATTCTCAATTGAACAATGTGAACCACTCACAGTGAAACCAGTGAAAAATTACAGTTTAAAGATTTTTTTCTGTTTGCCAAGAACTATCAACATGTGCAAATCCTATGGGGAGATAGATACATATTTCTCAATAAATTAAAGATTCAGTGCTGTCCTCCCTCTTTGCGATGGCCCACTTTCTCCTTTGCATTTCAACCGTTGGTGCATAGACATGGAAAGTAGCCATGGTTTTCATTACTTCCAGTCCAAATGTTTTCTCCCAGAATTACTGCACTGGATTGTTCCTATGCCATTAGTTTGGAACTGACACTTCTTAACATAGCCAAGGCAGTCTGCTCTTTAAGAGCACATCTGTTGTTATGTGACCCAAAACTTACTTTTTTTGTGGAAAAAAAAAAAAAATTGATAGGCACTTTGGGAAAAAGGAATATCCATATGGAAAGGCCCACACTCTTATTCATTCCACCCAAATACTCACTTAAAGGATCTATCATCTCGTCAAATGCAGGTCAAATACTGTCTGGTAAATTATATAAAGAAAAGATGAATAGAGCCGATTTATTTTTCAGTGATTCATCTATAAGCTGTACATCAAGAGAAAGAAATAAATCAGTTGCATAAATTATAATAATATTGATATTATAATAATAAATTGTAGATATAGTAATATGTTTTCTCCTGTTTTGATAATCATACAACCTAACGATGGAAAACATACTCAAGAGGAAAAAAACCTCACAACCATGCAGTTCAATCCAATACTGCCACCTTGTGAAAAAGAAAATCTGTAACTGCTTCTGATGATTACATTGAACCATACAACCATAAAATGGTTTAGGTTGGAAGGGACATCAGAGATCATCTACTTCCAACACCCCTGCAATGGGCAGGATCACCTGCTGCTAGACCAGGTTGCTCAAAGCCCCATCCAGCCTGGATTTGAACACTTCCAGGGATGGGGCATTTTTATTCTGCAATCATTTAAAACAAAAGAAAAATTCTATTTATACTCAGAAAAAAACACTGAAGAAATTTTTTCTGCCAAATAAAAGCCACAAGCCCAATGTCAAAAGCATGAGACTCAGAGTCTGACAGAGGGGAGGGTGGAGGGTGAGGGGAAAGGGAGAGGATTGTGTTTTAATTAAGAACATCTAAAAAAAAAATTTTGAAACTGCTAAATAAGAGAAGGAAAACAAATTTCTTGCCAAGAAAATTCCATTGAAGATATTTAAATAGCACTTCTGTATTAGATTTTATCTCTTATTTTCATTCTTTTATTTTCAGTTTTGAATCACAGCTGAAAGCATAATCTTATATCCAGTTCATTATGAAACAAATATAACTCATCTTATAAATTACAATGAACTTCCTTTCTTCAGATAATAGTTTATAAATTTAAACAGTTACCTGATACATTGAACAAAAAATAATAGCAGTAGTAGAAGAATTGAGATGGTGCATTGCCTTTGTTACACTGTACGCATGCATTTTTGTTTTGGTCTAGTTTTGGTTTTTTTCTTTTAAACTGCTAAAGACATTTGGAAGCAGCATGTATTTTGGAAAACTTATATGGCAAGATTTACATGGCCTGGCATACACTTGTTCTTCTATTCTTCAATGCACTTACTAAAAATTAAGGATACCAGCTGAAACAAAGAGATGACAAACGTGAAGCTTCTGCAGTCAAAAACTATCTTGCACTAACAACTTATTTTACATAAAAACATGTTACATATGTATCAAATTTGATTTTTTAGAAGATCATATTCAGCAAACACAAGCTTAGCTTGCCTTGTCAAGATCCTCAATGCCTGGATAATAAAACTTCTGTTGCTGAATTTCAGCATGAAGAAAGCTGTAGTAAGCCTCTCAAACTTGCTCTGCACTGGAGTGGAGTCAATTACGGGGTCAATAATGCACTTTGTAAAATTATGGACTGTATGAGGCAACAGGTTTTTTAATTTCCCTGAAGAAGCTTCACTACTTTTAAGAGTAATTGACCTTTTTTTTGTTTGCAAAATGGAATGTATCAAAACAGTGGTGTGATGCATTTTTTTAGGAAAAAAACCCAAATAGCTATATATTCAACCTGAAAACTGGAATCTGTAATAGTTCTCTTGTAATAGCTATGCGGTTTCAAAGATTTATTCTGAGCAATTTTAATAATAATTCAGCTCATGTCAAATTATTTACCTAAAATTAAAAGTATCATCCTTATAAATTTACTTACGTTTTATATTGCATTGTTTCTACACAAGAAAAGCTTTACCAGCATTGAATATTTCCATCCTACCTTAAGGAGAACAGTCAAACAATGATACATTTCTTCCTGAAGTCCAACATAACCACATCCTTAGAACAGAGAAGTTTTCTTATGTTGATCAGCCCTGACTTCCTGGATACAGGCAACAGGTTTCAGGAAGTTTCGGCTCGTCTTAGTGCACCTCCTGTCATTCCAACCCATGCAATTGTTTTCCCTTCATTTCCAAATTTGTGAATGAAGCATTTTCATCACAGCACAGTTCCAAGATTTCTCACTCTACACTTTTTGAATCAGTGCCTAACCTGGTGATGGGAACTCAGCAGCAACGACAGGATATCCTTAGGGTTCACGTTAGGGTTCAGAGAGCTGCAGAACCTACAACTTCAGGGACACTGGCACTCCAAAAGGCATTGCAAGGGCACCAGGGCAGGGTGCCACAAGTGCCAACTCCACACCTTTCCATCTGTGCAACCTATGGCGATGAGGACCTTTGCACAGTGCCAAGCTGTCATCAGGGTCAGGGCTAGGGGCAGCGTTAGGGTTAGAGTCGAATGAATCAAAGAGCCTACAGCTCTAGGAACACTAGGGCTGGAACAGGAATGGCAAGAACATCCCAGTAGGGCCTCAGCTTTGCTGCTCCTACTTCTTTCTAAATTTGACCCACCCATATGGATGGGGTATTTAGGGTAAGGGTTAGTGTTAGGGTTAAGTTTAGCCTTAGGTTTAGGTTCAGGGCTAGGGTAAGGGCTAGAGTTATGTTTAGGCTTAGAGTTGAGTGAGTAGGGATCGGAAAATTCTTCATTTTGTGAAACGAATTTTATCTTGTGGTTTCTATGAAATGTCTCTTTTTCACGCTTTTTTTTCTAAACGTAAGACATGATCTTTATTCAGTACGAGCACAGCGTAACTCTACTACAAAACAAGCATTAAGTGCACATTCAATCAGTGAATAAAGACCACGTTGAAAAGTTCACCAGAGATATGATTACATAAATTTGTGGATTTCAAATGGATGAGTTTCCATTTTTTTAATATTTAAATATTGTGCTTATCCATAACACTGGTGAGAAAACTGTAAGCAGTTGGTCTTCAAGCAAATATTTTTTGCTTAATGTCCCTAAATCTTTCAGAAGAGTACTCAGCTTATTCTAAGGACAGTAGATGGGAAAACCCCTACCATTCTTGGCAGATCCTTCCCATTGCTCCTAAAATGCACTTTCTCTATGTAAAACCTGACTTTACCTTTTAGCTGTTATTTTTTGTTATACCTGTTTTTGCATCTTGGTATTCCTCATCCAACTCGGGGTTAGACATGTTCCCTATAAAAACACTAAAATGATATTATCTGCACCCTGCCTGATCCGTATCACTTTTCCTAGACGGAATTCTATTGCATCTCTAATTCTCCAACTGGACATTTTCTCCAGCTTTTAATAATCAGTGAGGGACTTTTACACAGACAGACAGTGATAGGGCAAGGGGGACAGGTTTTAAACTAGAAGACGGGAGATTTAGATTAGATGCTACGGGGAAATTCTTTGCACCACAGAGGGTGGTGAGGCTTGAAAACAGGTTGCCCAGAGAAGCTGTGGGTGTCCCATCCTTGAAAGTGTTCAAGGCCAGGTTGTACGGGGCTCTGAGCAACCTGGTCTAGTGGAAGGTGTCCTTGCGCATGGCAAGGCGTTGGGAAGAGATGACGTTGAAGGTTCTAGCAATTTATTGTGAACACTAAATTCCAGTTTATGACTTCAAAAAAGCCCCAAACACAAACCAAAAACCAAACCAAAAAAAGAATCCAAAACCAAAACAAAAATACCCTAAAAAAAAAACCCTAAAAAAACTCCAACTCACAAAACCCCAATATTAAAAAAACCCCAAAGGAAACCTCGAAAGAAGGTGCTGCGAGGTGTTCTGTTTCACGCTGGGGGGCGCCGCCTAACGCCCCAGGAACGCGAAACGGCAGCCTCTAGCGAAGTTTGGCTCCTCCCGCTGTCCGTCCGAGTCGCTGTTTCCCGTTGCCTTGGCGACGCTCCCGTTGTAGCAGCGCGGTGAGGGGCTCCCGTCCTCCCCACGGAGCTCCCGACCGTCCGCTGTTGGCGGATGCGAAATTTCAGGGCGGAGGGGCGGCCGGTGTCTAGAGGCGGACAGAAAGGCGGGGACTCCGTGAGGAGCTTGACTGAACGACCGGTGAGTGGGTACATGAAGTAGACGGGGGGACCGGAGTACTGCGAGTGCTCTGAGCGGTGGACTACAGCTCCCAGCATGCAAAGGCGCGGCTCCGTGGGCCTGTAAGGAAACGGCTGCGGGCGGGGCTGCCTCCGGCCGCGGTGCCTTTCGGGAGGTGTAGTTTCGTGTCAGCCGGGATCTGCTCCTCGCCTTCCCGGCGGAGATGCGCTCAGTGTGCCCGGTCTCTGCTGCAGGAGCCGGCGAGGAGCTGCTCTCTGCCTCCCATTCCCCTCCTTGGAGGGGGCAACGGGTTGCGGAAGGAGGGGGGAAAGGCGTTGCCAAGGTACCTGTTTTCCCCCTGCCTGGATCCATCCACAAGTTTTTTGCTTCTCTAGTTTACACCATTTCTCACTGCTTTCTCTATATCATTAAAACGTCATCGAGTGCTTTCTGTGTTCTTAGTCTTATTTTGTAATTGTTAATACTTATTTATTGTTCAAAGTTTTGGTTTTTTTTTTTTCCTTCGTAGCTATAAGGGCTGGAAAAAAGTTCTTTGTGAGGGAGTATAGGGCAGGTGGAGGTTTTAAATATTGAAATTTGGTAACATTTGCAAAATTTTAAGGGATATCCTGAGGGGAATTCTCTTATCACAAGGTAATGTTTTTCTTATTTTTTGCTTGTTGGTATGGAATGAGGTTTTTGTGTTTTAAGCCAACTGTTCAATAAATACATCTGAATGATCTTAAGCTAAATGAGGACTGTCTTTATTTTGGTCCATGCTGTGTTGAAAGGTGTTTGTTGTTGGGGTTTTTTTGTGTAGCTTTCAAAACAGATAAGACACCGTGGGACGTAGAATGTCAGAAGATATTGAAGGAATTGAAAAGGAAATAGAAATTGAATTAGGCAGAATCAGTATTTCTTCCTTTGAAGGAGATGATCCTGACACTGAGGTATCAGACGAACCCTTGAGTGACAGTGAGACAGTAAGTATTCAATGAGCTAAAACTGCTTCTGTTTCTGCTTGCAAGTCGTGTGGGCATTGGAAAGCCCATTTGATGAGTGAACATTTTCCTGACATACCTAACCTGAGGATTTCTTCTGAAAACTAGTCTTGGTAATATTGCTTCATGAAAAATGCAACCTCCAGTGGTGAAAGACAGTAAGAGAGGATGAGTATCAGCATTCTGCTTGAGAAGATCTGACCTGGAGATTTTGTTTTAGAATCCTCTGAAGCTAGAAGATTTGATGAGGTAGATTAAATCTGGATGAATAAGCCGATGATTCTTCACTGAAACCTGTATTTAAATCTTACAAGAGTCCTTATAAGATTTCCAGATACTAATTTCATATGAATAGGTGCTTCAAGTCCTCTTTCTTGGATGACTTCTTATTTTGGGGGGCAGTTTTCCTCCGAAATAAAATCAGTTATTTGGGTCCTTTTCTGCCATTTTAATCTTTCACACTCATAGCAAAGGGATTGGTTTGTAGGACATTAGGGTAGGTAATATTGATCATATGTGACCATAAATCACGTTTGATGCGACGTAGACAGAGGCATCAGTGATAAGTGTGCATGCACTCACATCCTGACTGTCAACAATGTCTACTACAACTTGCACATCTGACAGAAAGCAGATCGTTTCCCCAATATCTTGACATTAAAGACAGTCTTTTGAATAGAAAGTTTCTATGTAATAAAGAAAATTGAAGCATTGGTTCTACAAGCATACTTTAAACATTACTAAATTTAAAATTAATTTGTTTTGTGAAGAGTGTAAACATTTTAAAGAAAAAGATCCTGTGCGTCACAGGTATTTGCTAATTTTTGTCTTATCCTTTTTAATTTCTTGGTCCAACACAGTTATAAACACAGTAATTTATTGAAATGTGTTTCTGGAGATAGTGTGAGATACATTACTAAAATTTTATTAGAATGTAATTAAAATTAGAATTATTAATTGTTCAGTGGGTGATAAGACAACAAGAAGAGTGTAGGAATTTGGAAAAATTTTGGTGGAAATTGCTACTAAATCTCCATCAATGCTTTGTAGGTGAAACCAAAAGGAATCTTTAGTCTTATATGTCTTATAAGTATTTACCTCTTTTCAAGCTTGTGAGATGAAAATGTAGAATATATGTCAAAGGTTGTGTTTTTCTAGATTTCAGGTGACTTACCAGAATCAGTTCTCTCCTATTTAAACTTTATCAAGAGCAGAAATCGAGATGCTGAAAAGCTTATACTGCAAGACTTAGAAGATGAGCAAAGTACAACAAGTAAGCAGCAATCAGAGTTAAAATGTTTGTACACCTCATATTACCAGTGGAAGTTAGACCAACAAGCATTAGTAAAACAATGCAAACTTTTAAGTAGAGCAAGCAGTGAAACCTATTCCAGCAGCTTTTGAATGCATGCTGAAAATCTCTAGGAATAAAACCATGCAATGCTGTCTTCTAGGATTAACATCTGAGCAGAAATTAAACTTTTCTAAAAACTCATCTAATGCTAAAGGAAGCAAGTTGTGAGATCACTCTCTGAGACAGGGCCCAAGCCAGACTCTTCATGAAAATCTAAAATGAAGTCAGTAAGAGCTGAAATGCAGAGTTCACATAAAATTGACTCCCACAGGATATGTTTAAAGTCTGTCTTAAGAGATGCCCGAGCTAGCATTGAATTAAATGACCTTTAACTGGCAAAAAAAATATAAATTCTTGTCAGCTGTGTGACTGAAGCCAAGCTCATAGTTTATATGCCAAAGACTGGCACTGTCTGTTCCAGTAGTGCAATAGCCTTGGTGAACAGAAGTTCAATATTGAGTACAAATTTTGTTATCTGAGGAACATCCCTTTTTATTCTTTTTTTTGTAATGCAATCTTACTCTTTTTCATTGTTTTTATAGTTCTTTGTCAATTTTTGACCTATCTGATACAATTTCTACTGTATTTTTCTGCACAGAAAATGTTCTGCTATGTTCCATGATGTGGAATTCTCTTTCATATTTGCTATCACTGTATTCTTACAGTATCATTGTGTGTATTTCTGTTACACATATTTTCTGCTTTTAATGAAGATAAGTGATTCCCATACATATTTAAATAAAACTGGGGGAGAAGGAAAGAAAAAACCTCTTTATTTTAGTTTAAACGAATTGAGTAGATAAGCAGTGTAGACCACAACTGAGCACTGGCAAGGGATTTTCTCTCTGTGAACTAAATGCTATATTTATTTTTTCTTTAGGTGACATTTATGAAGTAGTTTCTTGCCATGCTTCTGAATCAACTGAAGATCCAGAACAATTTAATGAAAAGGTATTTTTTTATTTATACAATATTTATAGTGGACAAAATTCTATTAAATAATCTAGATAACTTACATTTGCTTTGGTGGCCTCCTAAGGAGGCCTATAAATGTGTTCAGTTTTCTTTCTGTCAGACCATCCCTAAGGTATTAAGATGAGTCTCTATGTACAGTTCTTTAGAATTAGGACATCAACTGTAATATACCATGTCTATACGCTTTCAAATTTGAAATAAATTCTCTGTATCAGTACTTGAGATATTGAGCACAAAAATCAACAAAATTAAATGAAACCGAATAATCCTTTATTGCTAATTATTTGAAGAACATTATCTTAATATTATGATAACACTGTTGAGCTTCTCTAATCTTATTTTTTTATGACGATCAGGAAAATGTGATACTATTAATCATGCTCCTAATATATTCCATTATTTTATAGAAAATATAAACATAGTAATCTGTGTACCTTTCAAAAACAAATCAAGACTTATGAACACGAGTGCTTCTATATTTTCATAGGATTTGACTGAATAAGTCTCTGAAGTTCTTAGAAAAACATAGAACTGTATTTAATTTAATCACTTTTAATTTGTTGCCTGGCTTTTATTAGTGAGCACTCTTGCAAACATGATTTTTTGTTCTCAGAACACCATTGTTTAAAACAGCACAATTACTTCATGTGACTTCAGCTGCATTACAAATATTAACATATACCCAAAGCATGTGATGAGCAGATGATAAATGAGCAGGAATAAATTACTTGCCAGTAAAGAACAATGAAATAAATATAGCAATCCTTGTGCCCATAGTATTATTTTGAAATAGACTTCTTAAAAATTTACTCTGTAACTAGTTCTTCCCCAGTGTGCATAACAATATTAATGCATGTAGTGCTTGGTTTCACAGAAAGGAAAATGAATCTCAAATGCAAAACATTCATTTTTTCAAGTCAAAATATTAAATATATTTTAAAAACACATAGAAATGTTACGTATTTTGAGAAATACTACGATATTTGTTACTCTAGAAAACAGTATTTTGACCGATATGTTTGCATTATTCAATGTGTAAAGATTCCAGTCAGTAGTAAGTTTCATATTGTTGTACTTGTCGTATGATAAAAAGCTTATCCTTGTTCTGGAAGATTTTTATAATGTTCTGCTTTTAAATTTTGTTTCTTGGTTTTTGATAACAATTTTAAACTATATTAGGTGCTGCTTGAAGTTGAAAATGAAGACTTGCAGATTGCTACAACACCTGGTTATAGTCAGTCCATCAGTGATGAAGTGGTCACTGATGACCACTTTCTTCCAGGTAAGCAAGCACATTATTCATTTGGTTGAGTTGATCTTTATCTTTTTTTTTTTTTTTTGGTACTCACATTGGCTGGGAATATTCCTTTGCCATGGCCTTTGGATGAGTTGTGCTGGAGCATTTCAGTGCTAAAAGCCCCAGTTATAGCCACAGCAGACATCCTCTGTAATCCTGCAATATACGTTGCAGCTACAATGCTTTTTCTAACAGAGTCAGTAAGTGCGCAGAATCATAGTAAGACATCTCTGACGTAAAGGACTTGTGCTGTAATTCTGATTTCCTTGGGGGTGTACATTGCTGGCTATATTATCATAGATTCCTTTTCTTGTCACATACGTTAAGACTGTTTAATGTTCTCCAGTGCTTATTAGGAAATTAAATAAAATGTTTGCTTGGTTGATTACTAGCTGGTCTTGAAATGAGCATAAGCCTTGCCTGTCGTGAAGTAGAAGAAAAGTGTAGACCAGCACTTGAGCATGAAGATGAAAAGAGGAAAAAGTGGAAACCTGAGAGAGAATCACGGGAAAAACAGAATGAAGAGGAACATGCAAGAAGTGTGAAGCATCTGGAGCAATTTGAGGCTGAAATAATAAAGTTAGATCTTTTTCATAAGGTAATGAATGATATTGAAGTCAATCTGTTCCCATCTAGACTATCTGAATTCAAGCTCTAATGTGAAAAAGAGACTACTATCTCGAACTGTATGACTGTCCTAAACCCTGTCTACTTGTGTTACCAGCGAGTTGTAAGACATATTTAAATATGATCCATTGGTTTTTATGTATTTACTGCTTTAATCAATAGTGAATGATTTTGCTATGTTAAATGTTAAATTTTTCTTTAAGCTTTGCCTTTTCAAAGTTTTTGCGTTATGAAAACAGCCAAAGTACTTGAAATGAGAGTTGTGCTGAAATTAATCGCAAATGAAAAATGGTCACTGTGCCCCAATAGAAAATATTACCTAGTTTGGACCTCCCACCCCAATTTCACATTTCCATGTTAAAAGCTTAATGGAAGTAATCAGCACCAAAATCATTCCGTTCAGCAACGCCGGTGCTGTTCTTCATCTAGGTAAAAGTTACAATACTTCCTTCCCATATTTTTATCTGGGAAACTTATTTAGGCTTCATCTACTGAGTTCTGCCACAACAGATAGTGACTCAACACATTGACTGGTTTCACTCTCAGACTATCTAGTCATGTTTTGCTGTAGTGTGTGGTGCATAATGAAGGATAAAAGAGCTTAAGAACACGAAGAAATGTAACTCTCGATATTATGCTTGTGACGCCACAGAATTTTATTATTTAGCCTAAATAAGTGTGTTTTGAGAGGTGCATTAACACTACATTTTCAGTTAACTAATTTATGGCTTTCTGAAGGGGTGGGCACCAGCAAGGTAATTCAAGTCACCAATAGTAAGGAAGGGCTTAGTGAATGAGAAGAGCTTTGATCTCTGAAGGCCAGTTCAGTGTCCGCTATAGCTCTCTTTTCAAAAGGTCACAAAACCGATAGGCCTTCTTGGCTCTTTGCTGTCACGAATCATTTTTGGATGTAGGATGGCTTTCTCTAGAGAAAGAGGGGCGTGGCCACATTTAGGCACTTTGATACTGTTGTTGCAGGAGCGCTTTTTTTGGAGGTGAGAAATAGAATCCAACTTCCCCCACTGCAGAATGATCTGAATGCCTGGTCTCCTGTTTTCTGAACAGCATGCTTCTGAATGCCCATGAAAAACAGTGCTTAGACACCGGGGAGACTTTATGCTCCAAGTTGAAAGTGATAGTTTCTTATACTACTTCCTTCATATCCTCCATATTTGATTTGGCTGGTATATCTTGGTTCCACCAGGAGTTATGTGGTTCTGGATCAGCCTGTTTTTTAGTTACTTATTGTCTGCTAACTTTTGGTCTGATTGAGACATTTTTTCTGATTAGGGCTATGTTGGACAAGGAGGGAAATGATATTTATTTGCAAATAGTGAGAAAGTAGACTTGACCTTTCATTTTCCATTGAGAAGCAATTTCAGTCAGAAAAATTTCTTTAACTTTACTGGACGAAATTCCCATTTGAAAGATTTTAATATTATCGGTACATACCAGTGCAATTAAAGGGAGATTGCTCGTGCTACTGTTCAGATATATTTCTGTTTTCTGCCTGTACTTTGAAGGGTTTTGTAACTAGTTTTCATCTTCAATAGTAGTACAGATCTTGGAGAGCTAGGTGGCAGCTGTTTGGGTCAGTAGCAAGATGCTGACTTTCTGAAGGTATGCATCTCTCAGTACATGACCAAATCTGCATTTACTGGTGCAAGTGTCCTGTTGTTTATTTTGATCCACACACAGCTCAGTTTCTGATTTAAATTCAGGCATTCACAAAATTGGATTTTTGGAAAGTCAAGAAGATGGGTGAGATTGGAGAGAGGGTGTTTTGTGTTGTTCTAGGTTTTGTACAATATTCATAGTTAATTTGTTGTGCAGAAACGCCAGGCTGCAATAGAAGAGGAGTTAGAGAAAGAAGAGAAAGCTTGGAGAGACAAAATGAGGCAACATGAGGTATGGTTGTACAATGAGCTTTTGTCAAAAGACTGTGAGGTTACTGTTATATATTTGAGAATAAATGTTGTCAGGGAATGGTTAATATACTAGCTTCTGTTCATTAATGATAAATATATGCCAATACCTGTCCCGTTTTAAAAGTGGTTGAAGTCTATCCTAATTGTTTTGGCCTAGGAGTTGATCGTGAAGCTACAGTTGCAAATGGAAGAGGAGAAAAAGGCCTTGGAAGAACAGAAAGAAAAAGAAAGACGACAACTGGCTGAACAACAGAATATAGCAGCTGTGAAAATCCAAGCTAGATTTAGAGCATTTTTAGTTCGTAAAAAATATGCTCCCATTTTAAAACAATGGAAATATGAACTGAGAAAGAAGCAGAAAATACTAGAGGAAATAGAGAGAGAAATGAAAGAAAGAGAGGAAAAACTGAAGAGGCGAATGGAAGAAAATAGGTTAAAGAGAGAAGAGGAAAGAAAGAGACAAGAAGAACTTGAAAGACAAGAATATTTGAAACAGGTGAGGAGGCATGAGGAATATGAGAAAAAGAAAGCAAGCCTGAGATTGGAAAGAGAAAAACAACTGCAAATAAGAAGAGAAGAACAAGTAAAATTAGAACAAAAAAGAGCAAATGCTGTGATGAGTGAAAACGTAGAAAATAACACAGAAAACATAAAAAAGGATAATAAGACAGAAAATATGAAAGTAATAAGAGAAGAGAAGGAGGAAATAAATAAACAAATAGAGGAACAAAAAGAAAAACATGCTGAAATGATGGATGAAACAAATAATTGTATGATTCCAGCAGAAAGAAATTTGACACCAAGTGTGCTAGGCTCTGAGAAGGAACACTCTTCACAAGTGACTAATGAGAACTTATACATGAATTCAGTAACACAAGTAGAAGAAAATTACTCACAAACTAGTTATCTTGGTAAAGCTCCAAATGGTCATATTTCAAGGGATGAATCTCTTAACTTTGGTGCAAATGACATGGTAGAAAATAAGGCAAACTGCGTATGCAGCAGTCCACCAAATGTCCAGCCAAATACTAGTAATAGAGAAGTTAAAGATCAATTTTCTGAGTATGAAGCAATGAAAAAAACTTTATTTCTAAAGGGAAATGCTAATGAAGAAGTCAGAGATGCCTGGGACAGTAGTCAAGATGTAGCAAATTCTTCTAGTAAACTAATTTTTCCTGATGATATTGAAAAGAAAAGAATAAACTGGATGAACACATGTAAATCTTGGTCTAAAATATATGAAGAAAACCAAAGAAAGCAAGCAACTATAAGAAAACGACTAAGGAAGAGTTCAGTTAGCAAGATGCCTCCACTAAGTACAGAAAAGATAATTCATAGTGGCCCTTGGAGTACCTTGCAGCAGGTAAACTGTATGAAAGTTTGAGAATGAAATGGGAAGATGTGCTATTGCCTTTTTTTTTTTTTCCCCCCCCCTCTAATTTGATATGTTGGCAGAATGCTGTTTTGGAAGAGAAGTAGATTATTGTTGACCTCGTGAGAGTTCCTCTGCCCAGGTGCAGCATAAGGGCAATGACAATGACTTTTGAATTCCTGTGAGTGCTGTGGACTGGACTGGTGTGGTATTAGTCTCCAGACAATTGATAGTATTAACCCTTTGTTAGGGGTTTTAGGAGCTCCCCTTTTGTTTCTTTTTTTTTTTTCCTTTTAAGGAATTTTCCAATACATGTTGCCAGGGTAAAAGGCAAGAGCTCTTCTGCTAAATTAACAAAGTTTTGCCTTTGTATAAAGGCCCACATTTCAGCTCCTGCTCAACTAGCCCCTTCAGAGTTTTGAGAGGAATAGTCCCTTCCAGAAGCAAGACATTACTGATCATCTTCTAGATAGTGTTTTGCCAAAAAGGGCATCACCTGGTTGACAGGACTTATTTTTTTTACCACTTACTAACTTATCACTGTATGCTTGCTCTGTGCTCTCATCTTGATATCCATTCTGAGATGACATACTAGGCTATACACACTTCTAGTCTGAACTATTTTTGTCTGTTCTACACTCATTATTTATGATACTGTGACTATTGTTTTCATGCTAGCTTCTCCCATTTAACAGATCAAACCTATCATTGCCATTCTTTTTTATATGAAAAGATTACCATTATCTGCTCGCATTTTCTAAAGCGTTATTAGATTGTAGTTTTGTTCTCTTTTTCATCTTAAAGAAAATTATCATAATATGATGTTGTACAATGAATGTTCCATATACAAAACACTAGTTTTATTTATCACTAAATGCATGTAGGTCACAACACTTACACTCGAAG
Source organism: Mohoua ochrocephala (assembly GCA_013398855.1). NCBI lineage: Eukaryota > Metazoa > Chordata > Aves > Passeriformes > Acanthizidae > Mohoua > Mohoua ochrocephala. The sequence continues at coordinate 29,753 of VZTA01022500.1, read as the reverse complement.
ATTTGCCAGCTTGTAGCCTCTCAACTTTATCTGAGTGTTCAAATCTTCAAGTTTTGACTCTGAGACGCTGTGGACTGGTTGCACTGGAAGGACTAAGTGGCTGCAAGGACCTGAAGTATATCAATGTGGAGGTACCAAGCATATTTGATTCTTTATTATAACATGGGAAGAACTGCCAGGTTTGCTGCTTAGTTGATTTTGTAGTTGTGTCCAACTGAATATATAACTTTAAGCCTTAAGAGCATAGGAATAGCAACAAAATACTCCCAAATGTGAACGAAGTTATACCAGTACATTTGCAGTGCAAATAACAAAAAACAGCATGCTGCAAATGATTCAACCTGTACTAAGAAAATAGTCTAAGATTAGCATCAGTATGACACAGTGATAGGTCTTTGTTACCTCAGCCTTTGATTGATCAGTGGGCAGATGCCGTTCACCATAGCAGGTGCTCAACTTGAGAAAGAATAGGTAGAAGGAAGAGTCCTTTGCAACATGCACTTTGAATGTTAATTAAAATTAGTAATGTCTCTGCTCAAGGAATAGTACAGTGAGTTACACTAGAGGCCTAATGTTTAGGTATTCGCTACTGCACAGTGTCTTACATGGCCCTGTTTAAAGAAAACTTCCTCTCTGCAGTGCATCTTTGTTCCAGAACTTGGCAATTCACGTGAAACAGCTTTGTTCACATTTTGAATTTTATAGGTTTTAACAACACCATTTTCAAGAAGAAAAGACCAAGCACAGCAAATAGTGAAAGAGAAATCTGGGGAAGCATTATTAAGATGGCCTGGGGAAGGGGATGTTAAGAAAGCAGGATCCTTTGGAGGAAGAATATTAGCTTAGAACAGTGTTAATGTCTGTGACCAAAGTACCTGTAAATGCAGACTTTTGCTATTAGTAACTAGTATTCCAGCAAAATCACATCTGTCTTCATTAGCATTTAGTAAATACGATGTTTCTATGCAGTTTTTAGTTCAGTCTCCCAGGGTTTGGGGAGGTAGGAAAGCATATAGGAAAGTGATTACTCTGTTCTTAACTTCTTTTTGCACTTTTTTTGTTTCAACTTCAGGCATTTTCAGAGCCAGAATGAAGTTCAAGATATATTCTTGTTCTATTTCAGCAGGACACAAAAGATCGTTTCTAGGATTCATCATTTTTTTTTCCTAATGGAAAAATAGAGATGCCTTTATTCCTAGCTAAGAGTTTAGGATAAAAATAAGCAATGAAGGCAATCTGACATATTTTTACTTATTTCTGCTATTTCACTTCAGATGCTATTTAATATTCTCATTTTCTTTTATTGCAGGAGAACAACATTCAGGTAATTGACTGTGCAAATCTGGAAAATCTCTGTATTCTCATTCTGAATAAGAACCATCTGTCATCAGTTTGTGGCCTAGATGGATGCAAAAATCTCCAAAATCTTGAACTTTCCTACAACAGAATCACTCGAATTGGTAAGAAAATTATTCCAATTTGTCTAACAATATTTATGCAGTTTATAGTCAGAATTATACACCCCTCAGATTTAGAGCCAGTCGGCTGCTAAGCCCAAGGAGACAGACTTAGAAAAAACCTGCATCTTAAAGCATGGCTTAGCTACTGCCGTGTATTCCATCTAGCAGGTCATGTAACTATTGTCAGCCAAAGAGAATTAAAATCTTTCTTGAAGGGCCACTAATATTACCTGCACTAAGTCAGCTGGAATATGTGAGTAGCCTGAGTTCAGCTTATCTGCAGACACAATGAAAGCAAAGCCTAGCCGTGCAACTGCAGAGAATTCCAGTGCGTTCCTGACTGACACAGTAAGTAGTTATATAGAAATCGTGTTGTCTGTCTTGAGTCTGCTGGACAAAAGGAAAATAATTAAAAACAATTATTAAGCTCCTAGACAAAACACATTCAAATAAGACTGTTAAATTACACTATGAACACGGATAATGCAGTTCCATGATAAACGGCAAAGCTGTAGCAAACAGAAAATGGGAAAGCTTAAAAAAAATCTGTAGATGGAGAGACTTTGATGTCGATATTATCACTATTTTTTGCTAATATGTGCAAATGTTAGTACTCATGAAGAAACTTTTTAATACCTGAGAATTACAAGTGCTGGGAAATCAATGTTTACTGTAGAAGCATATCAGTACCCTAGTGAGGAACAGTAAAATAAAATGGTTAAAAAGTTTCATCTGTATTGTTGCGGCAAATAATGCTTGATAAGATTCTTATTCAGACTGATCTCATTTGATAAAAATGTCTTCATGATTACTGTAAGAATGACATCGTATTAGTGGATGACATTTAAGAATGTGGCATCCATGTGGAGTGTGGTAATTTTGTACAGACCAAGTGGAGTGAAATCCTCTGGTACTTTCTCTTTTGTGCAGTGCACTGCTACAGTTACTGAGTCTCTAATGAGTTGAAGTAGGTAAATAAATGTTCACAAAAATCGTCTTCAAATGTGTTTTTTTTCCTCTCCAGATTTGCTTTGAGGGTGTTTGGTTAAAACAGATGCATAATACAGGATTTATTTCATATCACAACATATTGGTTGTGAATAGTTGCACAGAATACATAAAAATGGGTTTGTGGGTTATAAAAAGTTAGCATATCCCTCCCATCTGTAAATCTTGCGAGATGTCCCTTGGCAATTTTGGAAGCTTCAGTACTGTGTAGTAAAGCTTATTTATGTTTGTAATACTTAAGTTTTAATGACTTATTGTAGGAAATTTCTGGCATACTATGATTTCTCTTTTTATTCTTTTCTTCTCTTGTTGGAATACAGCCATCAGTAGGGGAAAAATCAGAGTTGCCAAAAACCCCTTAAAAATAGCAGTAAGAGAATTATGTGTCAATTATGCTTTTTCCCTTAAGAATACATGGTCACGAACTAAGTAATTGTGACAGTAACACACCGAAGTTCAGTGCATATGTTTGTATTTTGAGGATGAATGCTTTGTTTAGAACTTTTCATGTGCAAAAAGTAGCATTTTGACTCAAGTCTTTGAATACGCTTCTGTAGGGTGTCTATATTCCCATAGAGTGCTGGCTAAATTCCTGGCAGCTCGAAGAATAGCGATGCATAACCATGGATGGTCATAAATGCTGCTTTCGATCTACTCTTCTTAAGACAGCACAGAGAGGATTTTTTTTTTCATCAGACACCTTTTCAGTTTTGGTTTTGTTGTTTGAGGATTTTATTTTGGGTTTTTTTTTCATCTTTATGTTTGCTGTCAGCTTTCACTCTGTTGTTACTTGTCTTTGTCACACATAGAGGTGACTTCAGAACTGAATCAATAGCTAAGAGAGAGTCCCTAGCTAGCAGACTCCAGCTGCACTTTGCAAATTGCTAAGAGTACTTATATAAAGGTTCTTTTTGAATCTTGCTGAAACCATGTATTTGTCAACAAAATGCGTTTCCCGTAGCTGTTACAACTTTTATTTGTTGCATCGTGTGTAAAACAGACAGTGTCTTCTGGAAATGTGCTGAGGACTTTCATGCTTATATTTAATTTTGCATGTGGGCAGAAGAAACAGGAAAGTACCTTCTGCTTGTATTACATTATTATCTCTGTTGTATTTTCTGTTGGACTGCATTTGATAATTCCAGAATAGATTGTGATCCTGTTGTATTTAGCCTTGATTGTTCTGAATAATATTCCAGTGAGGAGGAGTAAAAAAGGTGTTTTGTGCAGCATGAAGAATACTAAATTTCCAGATTCTGTATTACCTCCTTGCCTTTTCTTACCGTGTGTGCAGTCTCTCCTCTCGGTCCCACTCCAGACTCATACAGTGCTTTTAAAGTTTCCAGTACTGCTGTGCTGGTAACTGAAAAGTGGAGCTGCTCTTATGAGGAAGTCTTGGGAGCCAACACACGAAAACATGAAAGTGTCTTTGAAACCACTAGATGGTGCTGGTTCCTTTTTTATTTTTATCCGAGCACGAAAGAAAAATACAGACCAGGATCTTGCAGTCAGGGTAGTATGTCAGGGGCATGTTTGAAATTTTTCAGAATAATTAAAGGTTTGTATATTTATTTGCTATAGCGCAGTTTTGAAGTTGCATTGTGGGACATGTGTGTTATATTTAAGATGATATTACTTTGATGTCAGACATTGCATTCTTTTCACTAGGTGCTTTCCATTTTTAAATTAGAATTATTCGAAAGCCTGTATTGGGGATTTTTTAAAATGTACTGCTAGTTTCGGTATTTAATTTTTTGCTTCAGTTTTCTCCTATTCATTTGTTTTCTTTTTTAAGTCCTCTTCTGTATTCTTGATACTCTGTAGTGCAAACTGATCTCTGGTTTCATGAGCTAGTTTGTTTTCAGAGAGCAGTTACAAAGAGATTCACTACTGTAAAGCTCAGCAGCTTCCTTTGGGGAATTTGTGAAATTTTGGGTGAGATAAATATGAGACAAAGTGTTCCCTCAAATAATCCTAAGTTAACTAAATTGACTAATAATCCTAAATTATCTACGAATACATGAAGGAGAAGTAAAATCAGAAATTCCTTATTTTAGATATGTTTTGTAAAGGGTACCCCTTCAAAGAGATACAGAAAAGCTGCTCGGACCTGTAGCAAGTGAGATGCATCAGTGCCATTGCATGTGTAAGACCATGGGAAGACAATGTAATTTTTGCTGTTGTAAGAGGATGATTTGGGTAACATTCTGTGAAGGAAACAGATGCTGATGGGAATTCCTTTGCAATTTTTTGTGTGNTTGCAATTTTTTGTGTGTAGAGATCGCGTGCTCTTTAAAGTAGATGGCAGGAGTAAATTCGTTGAGAGTGGAATGGCTTTATTCTTAAAGGCACTGAGTGTTCTTTGTAAATTCCTTCATTAAAAATATTTTGATGTAATTCCTTAAACAAGACTAATTTAAATGATAGCGGTGGTACTAGCCTAAGTTTTAACATAGTTTTTTCTAACCTTACTGATGATACATTAACAAAAAAACTTTAAAAAATTAAATAATAAAAATTAATTTTTAAACAGTGTTTTCGTTCTGATGGATGATTTTAAGAGGGCTGTTAGCGTTTCACAGAGTTCAGAGCAGTTGTAAAATGGTTAAAGCATAGGAAGTACAGTTTATCACTAAAATAATGTTCTCTTCCAACAGAAGTACCAAAGAGATTATGAACTGTTATTATTGCTTGATTAACAGGATCAGAAAATTTGTAAACCATATGCACTGTATATGTGATAGCGTCAAAATACAGTAATTCTTTTTAAACCTTATACAGAACTAATATTAATTGTTACTCCAGATAACATACAGCAAATTCAGAGTTTTCTTAGTACTTGAAAGACAAGAGGTTTTTATTTCATCATGTCTTAAATCTTGAATTTTCAGGTGGTCTGGAGTCACTGAAAAATCTTCAACAATTAATTGTGGACCATAATCAGTTAATCAGCACAAAAGGTCTTTGTGAGGTACCTACTCTCATTCACCTAGACTGCTCTTTCAATCATCTCACACAAGTTGAAGGCATTGAGAATTGTGGCCTACTTCAAGTTCTGAAGTTGCAAGGCAATAATCTCCAGGAGGTAAAACTTTAAATTTAGTGACTGTTGTGCATACATCTTGGCTAACACTCATATTTTTCAGCATTCTAAGCATGTGCTCTTTGATTGATGTGGGATGTTTCATGCTCTTAAGTAAGATTATTTTTTTCCCTTATCAGAGGGAGATTTTTCAAAGATACAAATGGCTAGCAGTTAATTATTTTCTTACTCCTAAGTCCTTGAAAAATTGGACTCTCAGTGATTATGGTTTCTCCTTCATTTATCGCATCTAGTCTTCAGTTTGTATTACATGATTCTACTTTTGTTTAAAATGTAACAAAAGATTATTATTACATATAGGCAATGTTATAATAGTAAGATAATTGTATCAAGCTGGTAATAATGATATGACTGTCATTACATATAAGTAATTACTTCTTACCGTTACTTACATGTAATGATGATATCATTATTATCACCCTGGTGATAATCATGCTTATTTGATATATGTTGATTCTCCAAAACTTGAAATTTGTGCTGCAGTATTTAAAATAGGAAAGTTGTTTGCTAACTGTATGCTCAATCATATTTACTGACAATTATTCTCTTATGAAGTCAAGAGATGAAAAGCATTGTCAATAAGCAGCAAATAACTGCATGAATAAAATAGTAAGACTATGACTCCTGGGCTCTTGACCTTTCTTTTTCTTTAATTATTTATATTGACTATTCAGGTGTGATAGAAGACATTGTAAATTATTTAGGACATGAGAGATTATGTATGACAACTGGTACATACATAATAAGGAAATGATATATTTATCCAAAATGTGAGTTTTGCTTGTATTTAGTAATGATTTATGAAAAGCACGTGGTAAGCATTCCGTTGTTGCTTCTGTAACTTATATTAATCTTAAATAACCATCTCTTTTCTATTTAGCTTCCAAGACTGGAAAATCATGTTCTCCTAAGAGAACTATATTTGGATGACAATAGCATTTCTACTTTGAGAATGCTTTCTTTGTATTGGTTGCCTCTATTGCAGATCCTTTTGCTGTCTCAAAATAGGTAAGTAAGAAACATTCTTCCACTTACAGAACTGATCCAGAGGAATTTACTAACATAACACTTGTCTGAAAAGTATAATTCCCAATATGGTTGAAGTTTCACTATCTTTTTGGGATATTCTTTAAAAATAAAAATATATGGTTGGCATGTAATTACATTGGCTACCTTTAGCTAAGAAAATTTGAAACAGCATTAACTATGTAAATTAATTTTTTTCTTGAGACGTTATGTGACAATAATGCCTGAGCGTTGTGGCATTATTAAAACCATGGTGGGTTTTTTCTTTCTTTAGCAATCGTTTCTAGAGTATGTCTGTCAAACTTCATATTTCACAACTAGCTTATTCAAAACAGACTTTGAAGGCTAAGTTAAGTGCAAGTACTAGACTTAGAAAGGAAATAAGAATGTTTTTTATTTTACATACATATGTTAATATCCTCCAAAACAAGTATATTTGCTTTAATTTTTCACTCTTATGGTTCTGTTTAAAAGGTATAAAATAAAGAAGAATCAAGACAAGCAGCATAAAACTGGGTCATGCACTCAAGGGCTCTGTAATTAGTTTTCTGATTGTTTCCTAAGATAATCTATACATCTTTAGAGGTGGAATGACCAGATATCCTGGATTTAAAATCTTTATTTTCCCCACCCCCCACTTTTTCTCAATTTAAATTCTGCTAAAAAAGATATGAAACATTTATTAGAATTTTCAGTATGTTAGTTGGAAAATTAATTTTAAATTGATATCCATTATTTTTCTATACCGTGATCATTTCGTTCTGAATAAGACTGATAGCAGCTAAACAAACAGAATACTACGTACCATATATAGGAATACGCTCTGAACAAATTCATTTACTCTCCTGTTAGTGAGGAGATGTTTTTGAAGGGTGATTCATCTGCCATTTTTAGCTGTTTGCTTTGAGGCTAATCATAGCCTACAAGTGCCTGTTCAACTTCATTGACTAGTAAAAAAATCAAAATGACCATCTCATGTGTCGTCGTCTGCATCTGAACAGAAGAATCCCATCCTATGTGGCATTTATTTCAGCAGAGCCAATTGTGTCTGGGGGCCTGTGGGGAAAAGGATGTGTTAGACTGAGTCCTGTTATTATAAACAATGTCCTTCATGGAAAATGAATATTATTGAAGTGTATACAAGCTATATTTTTATATAACTTTTCAGATTGTTTTCATATCATCTCTAGTGAAGTACTATTCATGGAGACTCTTGGATGTAAATAAAATACCTACAGAATCTAATCTTCAACTTCGTGCCCGGGCTTCTAGGGTTTGGGATTTTTTTCGTTCCCTTATTAATTCTTCTGGAGTTTGGAGAAAGTGCTTCCTGCCTATGATTAAACAAGAGTGTTATTTGTTAATCGTTAGATTTTGAGTCAAACTGCTTGATTTAATTCTGGTTCTTTGCTATTTTTTTTTCCTTGACCTGTTTAGTTTTTTTTGTGGAACACACAGTAGTGTGGCTTTTTATTCTCGTAGTTTCCTCTTCTTCCTCCGATGTAGCTATCCTGTGTGTAATAAACTGTTTGCCAAACTCCTTGAAGATCTCATGTGCCTGCTAGGGACTTGGGAGCATGGTCTCAGGGATAGCTTGAATGCAGCCTCTGGATTTAGGTTGTGCTGGACTGGCCATGTAGATGAACCTTAAGTGACTTGCCTATCCCATCATCTTACAGTTTTTAATGTCCATTGTAGTGCTTGCTCTGGTTTTCCAGTAGCCAAGCTGAGATGCAGTGTTTGGTCTGCTGAGTTACTTTTGCTGGGCTGGCTGTGAGAAAGCACATATTTTTTCATCAACGGACTGGATGTGCTGAAAATAAATACACATCTTCCCCCCAAACAATTCCCCTTCTTTCTGTGATGTATCTCTAGCTTATGTCAAATCTTTGTGACAAACAGGACAAGATAGCCTTAAAGTCATATTAAAAGCCTCAAAATTCCTGGCATTTCAGTAGCCTGCTCTGTTACACTCACTTTATGTACACTTATAAGCAGCTCCATATGTGTGTGCTATAGCATAAGTAACTTGATGTTCTATAGAAACAGTGAATGTAATGGAGTAAGCTGTTGAAAGAAAAGCTGTTTCTTTACTTTTATCCTACAGCCAGTGCAATTTTGTGAATTTTTTCCAAGTGTGCACTGAGTGCCATTTCCTTTTTACTGATTGCAGGAAGCCAATATAATGATAATGCTATGAATCTGTATTCTTTCTGAAAGTGAAGTACTGTGAAAAGAAAATTCTTACACTAATTTACAGGACATTTTTATTCCTGAGATGCTTCGTCTGCATCATAAACCAGAAATTGTCAAAGATAAAACTCAAACAATTAATTGTTTTAAATTGTTTTAAACCTACAGTGTAACAAGGAATTAAAACAGGTAGTGATTAACTGCTTCAAATATAAAAGTGACAGTTATTTCACCACTGCTGCTTTTATTAAGTGTTATTAAGAAGCATATTAAGAATATGCTTTTATTTCACATACAAAGCATATTCTTGATCGATGTGCAATTGACAAAGACAATGATGAATATCCTCTTGACTTGGTTACTGCACAATTGGGACTATGAAGATCCGTGCTCTATTTTATGGCAGGTGAGCACACAACTGTTAAGTTAGTTTAAAAAAGGGACATTTTCTTTTTTCTTCTGTTATGGATAAAGATCTAGGTGCAGGAGAGAAAAACCTTGTCCTTGTGTAAAATTAATAAATTTTTAATATGTGTTAAGAGTTCATGTGGCATTTATATTTACATGTAATCCCATTTAATTATGTAACTTACTTGTTAATGTCTTTTTCATTTAAAAGTTTTACAGTGAGACACTAAATCAATGTGCTGTTCAGGTGGCCATTTATTGTCAACTTCAA
>VZTA01022495.1:347100-458229 GCA_013398855.1 Mohoua ochrocephala | reverse complement strand
GCTGGGGGTCCCTGTGCACAGGGGGGTCCCACTGGCAGAGGTCTCACTCTCCCTGCAGTTGTTCTGCACACACTCGGTATTTTAATTGCAGGGGCAACGCCAGCGGGCCCCGGCCCACGGGAGCCCCTGAGGGAGCAGGGCCGAGCCTGCGCGGTCCTGCAGAGCCTCACCCACGGCTCCTCCCTGGGTGTCCCCGGCGCCACCGAGGCTGTGCTGGGCTGCGGGCACCCCCTGCTCCCGGGCACCCCGAGGGGCTGGAGCCGGCCCGGAGGGAGCCTCAGCACAGGGCCTCTGGCTTTGGCTCAGGCTCCAGGAAGCCTTGGGGGCAGTCTCGGCTCTGCGGGCGCCCCAGGGTGCTGCAGGCCCGGCCTCAGCTGCAGGGAGCCAGCGTGGCACGGACGCTGTGTCCCCATGGGCAGGGTTTGCTTTGGAGCCTGTGCTTGTGGGAGCGCAGGGAGCTCCGAGCTGAGCTGGGCACGGACCCACGGCCCGGCCCTGCCGCCCCTTGCAGCCGCTCCGGGCTGGGGGCCGGGGCGAGGGGACCCCCGGGATCTGCTCCTGATGGACCCCTGCAGACCCCGCGAGGAACCGCCGCTGGCAGCAGGGCTCTGCCCGGTGCAGCCTCCATTCCTTTGATTTTATCCCTCAGCACCAGAGCGCGTTTAGTTCCTCTCCAAGGATAACACAAAATTCCCCGCTGTTGCCCATGAAGCTGCAGCCCCTCCAGGGCTCATCCCTGTCCCCAGCTCTGGGGTCCTGAGCACAGGAAGAACCCGGAGCTGTTGGAGGGAGTGCAGAGGAGGCCCCGGAGATGCTGCGAGGGCTGGAGCCCCTCTGCTCCGAGGAAAGGCTGAGAGAGTTGGAGTTGCTCAGCCGGGAGGAGAGAAGGCCCCGGGGCGGCCTCACTGCGGGTCCCTGGCTGGGGGCTGGGCATGGGAGTGTCCCTGGGCACTCAGGAACCTCGGCCCAGCCCTCTCCTTAACTAGAAAAGGAAAACTATTAAACGGGCAAAGAAAAAGGGGAAAACGTGTTTATTTGTGTATCAAGAATTAGGGGTTAAAAAATGAACCAGGTGTCCTCAGGTCCTTTGTGTGATTCAAAGGACAGGGCCAATAAATCCAGGTACTCATTAGCTGTGGAATCCCCGTGTTTCCTTGGAAGCCAGCACTGGAGACAGCCAGCTGCCCGTGCTGGGGACACCATCCCCGAGGGCTCCGACGGTTTCCGAGGTTTGGAAGCATTTTTCCTCCAGCTTGTTTTCCTGCTGGCAGGTGAACGGCTTCCAGGGCATCTCTGCTATCCCGGGCAAGGCATCAGAAGGGTTTAATGCAAGTTGTGTTAAAACCTCTCTGTCTTTGTGCACAGCCATAAACTAACCAAGGAAAGCTGAACTCCTGGTAAAGATCATTGGATCACTTTGGACTTCAGGCTTTAATTTTTATCAAGCTTTAATTTTCATCAGGATTTAATTTTATTCAGAACATCTGACTTTTAGGAGATACATCGAGCTTTGATTTTTATCAGGCAGGAGCTGCTGGTGAAAGCTTGATGCACCGATCATGGTGAGGGTGGTGGGCATGAGCCTTGTGGGTGTCTCACTGCATTCCCTGGCTCGGACAAGCTGCCCTTGGTTCAAGTGTCCTGAACCAAAAGCCTGATGAGGAGAAAGGTTTGTGGGAAAACAAGTGTCAATGAAACCTTTAAGTGCTTGTTTATAAATGTTGGGAAGAGACGCCGAATATTCCTTGCTCCCCAGGTAAAGCTAAAAGAGTCTTTTAAGCATGGAGCTGAGAATGAGCAGACTGGCTGGAGAAGAGGGTGATGCCCAGAAGGAGAGGACCATGCCCTCACACCCCACGAGAAACGCTGGTGGCTGTGCTGAGCCTCTGCCAGGATTGCCTGGGACTGCTCTGCCTGACCCCCCCTCACCTGGCTGTGCTTGTCCTGCCTCCATCCCCGTGTGGGGTGTTTGTGAGGGGCCGTTGGAAAAGCAGATTAACGAGCGAGACGTTGAGAATTAAACCAATCCAAATCCACACACTAAGTAGGGCTGCTGTCAAGTGCTGTTCCCGAGGGAGATAATATCCCTTCCCCCTTAATTTCTTAGTAAATCCATTATGATTAATGCTATTACACTGGGAACACTATTATTATAAATATAAGGGTGATGGCAGAACTGCAGCATTAATGACGCTGGGTATTACTTAACTAATTAGCTGCTGGTTTTGATAGGACTCTTACCCAGCTGCATTAAGCTGAGCCTTGCATCGCAGCCTTCTCTGGGCTGTCTCTGCTGCAAGGACACAAAAGGAGAAGCATCTCCTTCCTCCTGGCCAAAAACCAACTCCCCGTGGCGCTGTCACTCAGCTGAGCTCCCGGTGGCTTGGTGGCGCCTGTGGAAAGCCCGGGACACTGCTGGTGAGGTCTTGTGGTGTTGGAGACCAGCAACAACTGAAGGAGGGAATGGAACTAGGAGCTGGCGTCTCCAGGTGAACCTCAGCCCTCAGGGGCTGCCCCTGCAGGGTGCGTGAGAGGCCACTGCAGCCCATGGGGACCTGGGCCAGCTTGGGAACATTCTCGTCCCTCCTTGCGGCCTCATGGCTTCAGAGCTTCTTTGAAGGATTTTCCAACACCTTTTTTTGCTGCTCTCACAGATCTATAGAATCATTAAGGTTGGAAAAGCCCTCTATGGTCAATGATTGCCAGCTGTTCTCCCAGCGTTGCCAGGCCCACCACTAAACTGTGTCCCCGGGTGCTACATCCACAGGGGTTTTACATTCCTCCAGGGATGGAGACTCCACCACTGCCCTGGGCAGCCGTTCCAATGTGTGACAGCCCTTTCTATGAAGAAATCTTCCCTAATATCCAACGTAAACCTCCCCTGGTGCCACTCGAGGCCCGCTCCTTTTGCCCTGTCACTCATTGCCGGCTGTCCCCACCCTCCTGCAGAAATGGAATCAGCAGGAGCCCTCCTTAGCTGGGGGTTTGCCCTGCCTTTTGCTGCTCCTGCCTTTTCACCCTGCCCCTGCTCCCCAGGGACCCTTTGCTGTCCCCAGGGGGTGCAGAGGGCCCTTCCCCTCCTCCATCCCCATCCCCTGCTGCTCCTGACACAAACAGATCCTGAGGCGGCCGGAGGGCTCCTTCTCATGCCTTCAAATTAACACCTACTTAAAATTCCAACGCAAATACATTTTTAATTTCCTTAATTAAAATTATTTCCTCGTTAGAGCTGAATAATGGGATTTGAAGCACGGAAGAAACCGGGTGTGTCAGGCTGCTGGGAGCCGAGGCACTGGAGAGCACAGTGAGCTCCTGGGAGTGATGGGATCATGTCCCACATGTTTGGGGAGCCAGAATGAGCCAGATCTCAGCATCCCTCGCCCCTCCGGTGAGTAAAGGTCACCCAAGTGGCAGCTTAAAATGACATCCCAGCAGTCCCTGCTTTTTCAAAGGTTGAAGGTGATGGATTGCTCCCACTGCCTCCTCTATAGCCCAAAATGGCACCCAAAGGGGATGCCGAGGGGGCTGATCCGTTCCCACTGTAGGGGACTTTGGGAGTCAGGGTCTGGGTGAACGTGGAGGGAAATCATACCAGGACCCCAGCACGAGACGGGGTGAGCTCCTCCCTGTGTGCTGCTTTGCCCCGAGATGCCTCTGCCCAGAATAACTCTGGGGTTTGAGTTTGCAGAGGTTTCTCAGCACGGAAGCTGTGCCGGCAGGATCCCGGAGAGCCGTGTGCTGGGGCTCTGGGGAACACGTGATGGGGGAAGAAAAGGGAGAACACATGATGATGATGATGAGTTAAAATGCATTTAATGAGCTCCTTCTGCCCTTAAACACCCCAGTGCTGGGGCTTATGGATGGGAGATTCTGTAGCAAAGAGATGGATTAGTCCCACTCGGATCTGATTAAAAGACTACATAGTGAAAGCACAGATTTCCCACTCCAAATCTCCAAAACCTCTCTACTGTTCTGTCTGGATGCCTCCTACCCCTTCCCAAACTCTCCCCTGTGCTGTATTTGGGAGTTTTTCATGTATTTATTTAAATTAATAATAATTTACCCATTAAAATGCTGCAGATCAGTGGGTTCTTCCTGAAGGAGGAGCGTGTTCAGCTCCAGGGGGTTCATTAGCTGCGTGTTGGGATTGGGAGGTGCTGTGCACGGAATGATTTATACACATCCCTGCCACTCGAGCCAATCCAGCCTAGAATAATTCAAAACCAATTCCATAAATCACTTATTAATTATTACTGAAGTATTTATGCAGCAGAGGTGAATTCCTGTGAATTGTTGGGGTTTTTACCAGCATTTTCTGCACGGACAAAAAACTTTTGACTCTTTGGTGCGTCCTGAGTGCAAGAAGATCCAAATCTTTGGAGCCCTCCTGCTCTGCCTGGCTGGGGTTTGAGCAGAGCCTCTCATGGCAGCCCCCAGCCTGACCACAGCATGTGTGCCTGCTCCCTGAGTAATGAGCAGGTATCCTAATTAATCCTCATTTTCAGCAGCAGCCCGAAGGAGCTGCAGGACGAGCACGGTGCCATTTGATGCAGATGAACTGTGCTTTGGTGGGAATTCAATTACACAGCTTTTCCTTGCTGAACATAATGCATTTGGACGATACAGTAGTTCCAGTATTAATGAGATGCATTTTCACCGCTGTGAAGTCTGTATTTCTCCCTGCACTTAGTGCACAGCATCCACATTAATTACAGTTCCAGTGGAGAAAAGCCCACGGAGTTACTACCTGCATTTTCCTCCCGGTAATAGCAGTTTCTTTGCATGGCCAGGAACATTATGGATTCACTTCTCAGCCACATTTTATACCAAACAACTTGATTGTGATAGCAGGGAGAAAACAACTCTGCTTCCCCTCGGCTGCTCAGGCTGTGCTGTAAAAGGGTCATTTCGAGCGGGGGATGAATCAGATGCATTCAAGTCAGAACATCCTCAGAATAAAAGCATTTCTGGAAGTTGTTTTAAGAGGGTTTTGCACGACAGATGGAACTCACAGCCAACTTAAACCAGCAGCTGATAGGCCCACACAAAGCTGGAGCATCCCCCTGGGATGGGGGGCTGTGTCTGGCTGGAGCCCATCCCTGCAGGGCACGCCCCAGCCCTGGAGCCAGCGTGGGGAACCACAGGTATTTTATTCCAGGGAATGAACACATCTGTGCTTTGATTTCTTTTTTGGTTTTGAGAGTTTTCAAACTCCCAAGTCTGGCAGCATGGCGTTTCCCTGAGATATTTCTTCAGCAGGAGTTGTGCACTGGGGGATATCCCACTGTTTGCTGCAAACTCCCACATTTTGGCCACAGGTTTTGTTGTCACCATCCCTGGAAGTGTTCAAAAAACAAGTAGATGTGACACTTGGCAATACAATTTAGTGGGAATGGTGGTGTTTGGTTAAAAGTTGGACTTGATGATCTTGGAGGTCTTTTCCAACCTTAATGATGCTGTGATTCCATGGAAAGCTGAGCAGTTGTAAGGTGTGTAAAGCAGGAGTTCCCAAGGAACAGCACTGCAGAGATATTTAATAAAAAAGTGAAAGGAGTGAGAGGGATTTGTCTTGACAAACAAACTGGGGGTCTGCTGATAGATAAAGCCAGCTACTGAGAGATGAAAGAAACGATGGGACGAACCATAAATTCCATAGGAAAAGAAAAATGGGGGGTACACATTAGGAGGGGATCTGTATGAGGCGATTCGGGAAGTCTGTACCTCTCAAGTACCTCAGCCAATGGGGAAAGAGAGAGGGAAATGCGGCTGGGAAATTGGGATAAAAAGGAGGCTGCGTCCTCTGACAACTTGAGAGACCCCATGGGAAATGCCCATGATCTCTCCCTTTATTCAAATAAAGTAACAGGACTCCTCTGTCTGCCTTTTGGACATAAACCCCTGGTGTTTGTGGATTAATTCTCCTGACAGAAGTGAGCAGAAGTGTTGTAGCACGATGTATAAATCACTCTGTGACCTTCATTTAACGCCACTGCCTCACCTGTTAATAGGCGGAAATCCCTTGTAGTCTCTTTAATGCATCTTGGCAATTGGCATGGAAACAATTAACAGTTATTAACAGTTATTTCTGTTAATCATTCATGTCTTTATTCAGGTGTTTACACATCTGCCTTTGTTTAAATCTCCCCTCCCTCTCAGGAGTTGAAATTCCTGAATATTGGGTGTGGTTAACAATATAATGCCATGCACAAAGTCTTGGCTTCCCCGAGGAGCAGCTGTGCAGGAGGAGGGGAAAACAATGGGATCCAGGGCTGTTGTGGTGGGCGTGGATGGCAGAGGGGCTTTAGGAAAAGGATTTGCACAGAGTACTGGGGAGAGAGATCCTTGGTCTCATCCCACTTTTTCCTTCATTCCTTTGGAAATTAACATTGCCCTTTTTCCAGAAAGGCTTCTTTATTTTTCTTTTTCCCCCCCCTTTTGATACTGATGTTAAAAACAAAACCAAGAGCTCACTCTCTCCAGCTCATGGTGCAGTTCCCTGTTTGCTGACAGCTTCCAGCAAGAATTTCGGGGGAAACCACCTTTTTCTGGAGCTCTGAGCACCTCTGGTGTGGTGGAGGCTTTCAAAGACAATGGAGCAGGTGCCAAGACCTGGAAAGTCTGAATCCTTTTGAAAACCAGAGCTGTGTTTCAGTCACCCGAGCCCTGGTGCCTGCTCTGCTCTTTCAGAGGTCGCAGTGCTTGTGAGCAACACCTTCTGCAGCCCCAAGTACTTCCAAGGGGAAAAATAACAAGAGGATTTATAAAGAAATCGAGAATCCCTGTCTGATTCTTGCCTCGCTGGTTGGAAACACACCTGAACTGCGTTTTTATGGTGTCACCTGCAGCAGCAACAGCTGCACATGCACTGATTCACTGATGGGGGAATGGTGAAGCTCAAGTCTCTGGAAATCCTGTGACTCCAGGAGCCAGAGCATCCCAGAAGGCGGAGACAGGAACGAACCCAGGGTGCTGGCCATGCCACGGGTGCACTGCACTAGATGGAGCTCCAGGACAGCTGGCTTTCCTCAGTGCCCGGCTCCTGCTCCTACCCAGCACTTGGGAGGTGCCTGGGCACAGGGAGCTGCTGGAGGTGACCTGCACGGGGGCATCAGTGACCACCCTGCCCATCCCAGCAAAGCCCTCAGGATGCCTTTAGCTGATGTTGTTTGGTGCCTCCAGGCTGGTTTGGCTGCCCGCAAAAAACCAAAAAACATCTCAAGAATGTGAAATACCAGCTCCTCCTTCCCTCTTCCATCCCTTTGGTCAGCTCTATGCTGGACGCAGGAGCATCCCATCCTCCTGGGAACCAGGACAGGGAGGTGCTGGTAGCTCTTGGCCTCAGCTCACCTGCTGCTGGCTGAATCTGGAGCAATTTACTTGACGGTAGAGATTTCTCTGCTTCTTTAAATAAAACTTGCTGGCAGGTTCTTGTGGTTCCAATTTCCCTTAAATCTGGCTTGGTAGGCACCTCTGGGTGTTTAATTGTAGCTAATAGGAAGTGCTGGGTTTGGTAATTAAGGGGAAATGAACGGAAGTGCAGCAGGTGAATGGTTGTGGTGGAGCTTTTCAATATTTCCGAAGTTCTTGGGCTCTCAGTGAGATCCTGCTCTCCAGGCAGGAGTGGTTTTACTAGAAATTCCACTTATAAATGGAACTAAAGCCTCTGTTAAGACCCTAAAATATTGACTGTGATTCTTTCTGTAGGCCTTCTGGGTACGGTGCCACTGAGGGGCTCTAGAAGTTGAAGCATTATATATTAAATGCAGGTGGTGTTGGGCTGTACAGAGGCTCCCCAGATACCTGCTGTTGGAATGGGGATCTCTCTTGTTTAAGGAGTGTCTGGTGTTCAGCATGGCCCTCAGGAGGAGAGTAGGACTGGATAAAGCAGGTTCTGCCCTCTAAGAGATCAGATATTCCTGTGAGCAGCAGGGAACTGTGCCTCAGCCAAAGCTCTGCTTCCAGGGATGTCTTCAAGTCCAGCTCTGTGTTATTTTTTTTGCACAAAACTTTGCTAATTTTGTGGCCATTTTTGTGTGCCACTGAAAACTTCCATGGAAAGATGGGAACTATGCCCTGGCTGAGGATGAGGGAGGAGGGATCTGCTCCTTGGGGTGAGGGCTGGTCACCCCTGGAGCTGGGGATGGTCCCACTGGGTGATCTCCCTTTGGGTGCTGGGGAGTAGGAGCCAGAGGGGTTTTTTAATTTGGACCCAAAGCCGAGTGCCTGTGCCTGGGCTAGGAGTTTGGCTGAGGTCCTGCTGCTCAGATCCTGTCCTGCTGCAGGTGGAGATAGGGATGGGGAGAGTTGGAGCACCTCTGATCTCTAGAGACAGACTGGGAGAGCTGGGAGTGTTCAGCCTGGAGAAGAGAAGGTTCTGGGGATTCCTTAGAGTCCCTTCCTGTGCCTGAAGTGGCTTATGAAAAAGAAGGAGAGGGGCTTTGCATACAGGCAGACAGTGAAGGACAAGGGGGATGGTTTTAAACTGAAAGAGGACAGGTTTAGATGGGATATTGGGAAGAATATTTTTACCCTGGGTGGTGAGCCCCTGGCACAGGGTGCCCAGAGCAGCTGTGGCTGCCCCTGGATCCCTGGAAGTGTCCAAGGCCAGGCTGGACACTGGGGCTTGGAGCAACCTGGGCTAGTGGAAGGTGTCCCTGCCCATGGCAGGGGGTGGAACTGGATGGGCTTTGTGGTCTCTTCCAGCCCAACCCAGTCTGGGATTCTAAGAGCAGTTTCTTACCTGTGAACACATCTGCCTCATTGAGCTTTTGCTGGGAATTGGGTGTGAAGCCCAGCCCTGTGTCCTGAGGCATCCCAGGCTTCTCCAATCCCTCCCACCTTTCTCCCCACAGATGCAGGTCTTCTTCAGGGTCTTTGTTGCAGAGAACCCCCAGCCATCTGCTCAGCCTGCCCGAACTTTTGTGTTCGTTCTCCCTCCCACGCGTCCTGCGCTAACGATCTCAGCCGGGAGGAGAGAGTACCTTGCAGCTGCCATATGCCCAGGCTCGTGCCTCTGTGCTTTCCCACAAGCTCTGAAATCTCATAAGCAACCTGCTTGGACACGATTGCCAGCCCCGCTTCACTCACCAGAGGGGAATGGAGATTTGCATCTATTTCAGAGAGGCAGCCGTGATTTTGATTCTTTCTGTGAGATTAATTGAACCATGACAAGTTTTCTGGCTCACCAGCTCCAGAGCTGTGGCCCTAGGAATTCTTCCTCTTCTCCTCCTTGAAAGCAGATGGCAATTTATTCCATAGTCATGTTGGAATAACGTGTGTTCCTGTGCCTCGGTGTGTGGATGGTCAATAGGGAGCAGTCCATCTTCATGTGATTTTAAATATCTTGGAGGACCCAAATGCACAGAGCTGCACTTGGGGACTTTGTGTAGATTTGTGATCCTTTTTAGAGGAGCTGAGGCCATAAAATAGTGACTGGAATTCGGGGGGACATAAATAGCACATTTTTATCTGTGGCAGCTACAGCCTCACTCGACTGTTGTTCGTGTTATTTAGAGGGAATATGGGCACATTGGGCTTATTTAAACAGTCTGGAAGTTCCAGGACAGGATGGAGGAAGGAGTTCTGATAATGGAATAAACTGCACAAGACTTGGAAAGCAGCTGAATGTCCTCTGGAAGAAAAAAAAAGTTATTTTTAGGCCTTTCTAGTGGTTTATTTATGGAGGGAGCTCCTGCACTCTGGAACGGAGCTGGGCTGGTGGGAAGAGCCTCTCTGCCTTCATGGGAAAGTCACGTGCCGTGTTGTAATGATTTGTGGTGGTGGCTGTCCTGCTCTGGGGTTCCCCTGTGGCTGAAGGTCATGTTTGCCATAGCTCAGAGCTGGAAATCTGTTTTCCATAGTCCCAGAGATGGAACAGAGATGGAAAGCATGAGGTGGGTCTAAGATAAGCAGAGCTCTAGCACTTCTTTCTCCTCTGCAAGGTCAGCTCTCTAGTTTGGGTTTTTAGGGAGTCAAATCATACATATGAATTACTTCTTGTACAAAGTTTTCAATTGTCAACAGAGTGATTTGCGAATAAATGTTTTCATTACTTGGCTGGCTCCATGGATGGATGGATAATATCCATCAAATAAATTATTCATCCCTTTCTCTCCTTGCCATCATCAGATAAATTCCTTGTGATTTATATTTGTTCATTATTCATCTGGCTATGAGGAACAGACATATTAGAGATGGCTCAGGAGCTGAATCTGCTTTATTGAACCCAACAAGGGAGCTCTGGTTGGTCCTGGGGTCTGTACCAACACAAACCTCACCCCAGGGAGTCCCAGTGCCCTCTGGATGCTCAGAGTGGCTCCAGGGGTGATGGAAGTCCCCGAGTGCTGAGCAGAGGGCAGAGCCCTCATTCCTGAAGGAAATCTGCTGTGTTTAACAGTGGAGAGGAGGGGAAGGGCCGGTCTGTAGGGCAGCTTTTGCAGTATTTTCCACAACGCCGGGGCCTGGGGCTGCACACCTTCCTTCCTTTCCCAGGCTTCCACTTTCCAGCTTCCTCAGGCTGCTTTTGCTCCTGACAAAGGCACTCCAGCCTCCTGCAAAACACTCCAGCAGCAGGGATATGGGAAGATTTTCCACCGGTGCCAGAGGAGGAATGGAGGGGGAAAGGATTTCGTTTGGCTCCTCTACAAAAAGAAGCAAAGAAAACCATCACACAGAAGCCAACTGAAGGGACAGAGATCAGCTGCTCCTGCTCGGAAGTGACCTGATTTATTCATCTGATTTTCAAGTGTTTTGCTTGAAATGGAACCAGTTTCAAACTTTTGTGCTTTTTTTTTGGTGTTATTCCAGTTCTGAAAAGGGCACCTATGGTTATTTTCTTTTTAAACCACTGGGGAAAGCACCTCTCAATTCCCTCCCCCAAAAAAGACAACATGTTCTTCAAACCATTTTCCCTCTCAAACAGTTCAGGCAGACACAAAATACAGAAAGTTTCACCTTTGGATAGTGAAGAGCTGGAAAAGTTACCTGGATGTGAAAAGCAGAGGTGATAACAGAGCTTGTTTGTATCCTTAACTCGAGGGTGCTGTGCCAGGCGCCCGCTCGTGAGACCTGGCTGATCCATGTGAGGGGTTTGCAGGCAGCCCTGGGACACCAGGAAAGCTTTGATTTTTCATTCCCAGCATCAAATACAGACACGAGCATCGGGATGCAGCTGAAGAGAAGGAATGACAGTGGAGGGAAAAGCCCTGTGACCGAGGGGATGAAAGGAAGTGCACCCTCTGCAGAGAGGGAGGAGAAACAGAAGTGATCCATGGGTTTCTCCCAGTGCTTCCCAATCCACCAGCAGTCCATGCTGGTGTTGTCAGTGTGTTGTGCTGCAGAGATGAGCCCAGAGATGCTCTGGGATGATCCCATGGCTCCCATCCCTCCCAGAATACCCCACAGCAATGCCCCACACATGTTTTATGTGCAGGATCCACTTAAATGAACACCCTCCGCTGCTGCAACCCACGTGTTCCCTAAAGAAAAAGCATCCTAAAGAAAGAGAATACGGCACCAAGCAGGGGACCTTCCTGCCAGAGGGATGTATTGGAGTATAATTTGTGGAGTGATGGATATATTTTATTTTTAATGATGTTTTCCCCCTCCTGTCAGCAGTCTCATCCAGGGGACACATCAATCTTTGAGCCCTTTCCAGTTCAGAAATCGATTTCAGCAGGAATGGTTTGCCTTGCCCACCTGGGTGGGAGGGGGAAGGAGCAGGGTTTGCTCTGCTTGTTTTGCTTGCCTTTGGCCTTGGAATTCAGGGTACCGGGGAATGCAGGAGCTCTCACTCAGCCTGATGGGGGATCCTGATGGCTGATCCATTAAAACTTGCTGCTGGAGAGGCTGTGAGAGACTTTTGCACAAAATGAAGCCTATTTCAGTGTCCTTTTCCAAGCTTAAAAGGTTTTGGGAGGAATCATGGGTTGGCTCTTTTTTTTTTCTTTTTCTCCTGCTTTTCCCCCTCCATCCATGGCAAAGAAAGCTCTTTGACACCAAGAACGTGGGGTTATGTGTAGGAGGGGATGAGGAGTGTCCCGCTGGCTGCTGTGTGTCCAGGAGTGCCCATCTCACCAGCTGGATTGGTGGCACACCTGGGTGGGAGTGGCTGGATTTGAGATTCTCTTTGTGCCACCTCTCTGGTGCCCCAGATCCATTTAACAGCTGGGATTTGCTAAAGTTTAGGCACATCCCTGCTCTTCCCGGAGCCCACAGGGAGCAGAGGTGTGTTGGGAGGGAGGGAAGGCACAGGTGCAGCCAACACTGGTTCTGTTTGAGGTACCTGATGTGAGCATCCCTTCACAGAATCCCAGAAACATTTGGGTTGGAAAAGCCCTCCAAGGTCATGGAGCCCAACCTGGGCCTGATCCCCACCTTGTCCCCAGCCCAGAGCACTGAGTGCCATGTTCAGACCTTCCTTGGATACCTCCAGGGATGGGGACTCCAAACCTCCCTGGGCAGCTCTTGCCAAGGCCTGACCTCCCTTTCCAGGATGAAATCCTTCCTGGTATCCAACCTGAGCCTCCCCTGGCCCAGCCTGAGGCCGTTCCCTCTCCTCCTGTCCCTGTTCTCTGGGAGCAGAGCCCGACCCCCCCCGGCTGCCCCCTCCTGTCAGGGACTTGTGCAGAGCCACAAGGTCCCCCCTGAGCCTCCTTTTCTCCAGGCTGAGCCCCTTTCCCAGCTCCCTCAGCCGCTCCTGGTGCTCCAGCCCCTTCCCCAGCTCCGTTCCCTTCCCTGGACACTCCAGCCCCTCAATGCCTTTCTTGTGAGTGGCCCAGACCTGAATCCTGTCTCCATTTTTCCTGGGGACACACCACAGCACTCGAGGTGCCTGGGCAGTGCCAGCAGAGGGGACAATCCCTCCCCTAACCCTGCTGGCCACTCTATTTTGGATACAAGCCAGGATTGTTCTCCTTGCCCACCTGGGCTGGTGTCCAGCTGCTGTCACCAGCACCCCCAGGTCCCTTCCCAGCCATTCTGCCCCAGCCTGGAGCACTGCAGGGGGGTGGCTGAAGAGCAGGGACCCTTCCTGCTGTCCTGACAGAGCTGGGCAGCCAGCAGTGACCACAGACGTGTGGTGGCTTCATGTGCCCTGCAGCCCCTGCAGCGTGCAGAGGCTGTGCACACGTGCAGGGCAGCAGGGCTGGCGCTGTCTCCAGAGGTTCTGCTGCCTCCTGGCTCTGCTGTGTTCCATCACATCCCAGCTGGATCCTTGGGATGGAGCAGGGAGGATGGGGTCAGCACACAGACCAGGGTCTGGAATGGCAGCTGAGAGCCTGAATCCCATTAAATCAATGACACAAGGAAAAGATGAGATGTCTCCCAGATGTGCAAAACCAGAGAGGCTTTTCCTGCAGGTCCTCAAGCATTGCAGGAGAAGGTCACCCTGCTCAGAACCTGCCTGTGCACAGGAGCGTGTACCAATAATTGCCATTGGTGTAACAAGTGGACTTGTTCTGCAGAGCTGAGTTTATTGAGGTTGTTTGGTTTGGGTTTTATTTTGTTGTTTGGTGGGAGGTTTTTTTTTTTTTTTTTGAGGTGGGGAATATTGTGTTCACAGCATTTCCATGGTTTGTCTGAAAACATGGAAAATTCCACCCTCCCATAAAGTTGGGAGAGGGCAGCACTCCTCCGGCTTGTCTGATATTTTCTAGAGCTGTCCTGAATTTTAGCATGAGGTTGTCTCTGGCCAGGGACCTGCATCTTGCAGGCATTCCCTGCACTGAGCACGTTCATTGGGTTACGTGGTCCCTCAGGACACAGAGGTGACACTGAAAAGTTTTGGGCTAGGAAAATCACCATCTGCTCAAGGCTGCCTGCAGTCTTAGCCTGTTACAGGAGTTTGCTGGGATAGATTTTGATGAAAATCCCACTGGTGGCCTGAACTGAAGCAGCAGGCAGGTGCACTGCTCTGCGCTCAGCTGCTGCATCTCCTGCAAGCGTCGGAAGTAAGTCTGATGGATGCAGGCTGGGAAGCGGGAAGATGAAGGCTGGTAGGGCAGCTGTACCACGTGTCCCTGCTGATGGAGAGCTGCAGACCTCTCTCCCCCAGAGAGCTGGGAGAGGGGCAGGAACGTTCCTTGCTCACGCTCACTTTGGTGTCGGTGGCAGGACGTGTTTACCCCCTTCTCTACCACAGGGGGTTGGTGCATGTGGAAGAGAGAACCCAGGCGCTCACAGGCCCAGCATGGGGTCACCTCTGGCGCCAAAAGGGCTCAGGGCCCCAGCTCAGAATCAACATCTCAGTCTGGAGAGCCAGTGTGGGAAGAGATGAAAGAAAAGTAAATATTTTTGACCAAAAGACACGGTTCTTATGTCTATAACAGCCCCCACAATTACCACGGAGACAGAAGTCTCCTCCACACACCCTGAGAACGTGCGAGACTTCTCCACGGAGTTTGGATGCAGATCCCGTGGTTACTTTCCCGGGAATTGAGGGAAAGGATTTCGATGTGTGCTCCACTGGTAAGAAACATTGAATCCTGAGTTCTATTATTTCTTTGCTGGCTGTAAAATGATTGGTACCTCTAACCCTGGGTGTGTTAGTCTCTTTTCCCTGTGTCCTTATCCCTGTGCAGTAACAGTCTGTCCAAAGTCTTAGGCCTGTTAGTTTTGTGTCTATTAAATAAACAATTCATTCTATCAGTCATTATTAAAGAACTTGCAAATGAGAGTCAGTTTTGGGGTGCTGGCCATCCCTATAAGGCCACTGCCTGCTGCCAGAGGCCTGGCCAAAAGGCAGGGACTTATTTAAACCCCCACATCCATTCATAACAGTGTCTCTGGAAGAGCAGGATTTCCCAGCCTGTTGCTTCCAGAGTCCTTTCACCTGCGAGTGTTTTGCAGGAGTGTCACTGTTGCCTTTTCCTGGTCTTGAAATTGAGAGCCAGACACGGTTAAGGGGAAAAGGGGTTTTTACCTTGGTGTTTATTTAGGGTCCTTGGTGCCCCACACCGTCCCAGTGCAGTGCGCCCAAGTGCCCCCGGAATGCCCCGGGATGAACACCCAATGAACACCGCACAAACCCCGCACGCTGACAGATCGTGTGTACAACTCACAGGCCTTGCAAATGAGCACATCTATCAAAGATTCCCCAATGAGAGACTCGAATGAATCCCCCATTCTGAGGAATCTCCCCCCTGGATGGGCCTATCTCAGTTTCCAGGATGTGTTCTAGAGAGGACCTTGGTGTCTGGGGCTGTCTGACCCTCAGGGACGGCTTCCAGGATGTTTGGTCTCCTGGCTTAACAGGACACGGGGTATCAGACTTAGGGGATTACATGTATGTGGGCTAAAGGCACTAAGGATATATATAAAAGCTATATAAAAGGCTATATAAAGGGGTATATAAAAGGCAAAAAATCATCCTGGCATCATCACCTCCCCTGTGTCAGAATAAAGGGGATTCTTGATATACTCCCTGTTCTGAGAGGGCAGCTGGTGTCTGGATGGGCTGGGTGGCCTTGGACAGGTGACCTGGGGGCACTCACCCCTCCAGCTGCTGGGCCAGGCTGCAGGAATTGCCTTTGCATGGCTCTGTGTGTGTGTGGAGGTCCTTAAATCAACAGGTTGTTCCACCAGTCCTGTCCCCTCCCAGCAGCTCCTCCCCATCCCTTGGTGCCCCCCCGGGAGGAAATTGGCCCTGCTCAGCATGGCTTTGGGGGCAGCCTGGTGAGGAGGTGGGATTGGCACCTTTCCCTGTTGAGCTGAGGGGTGGGCGGCCCATGGAGATGTTTCTCAGGAAGCTTTTCAAGGCACAGGGGTGACCTGCTGGGGTGACCTGCCCAGGACACCCCCGGGGCTGCTTGCTCTGTCTCTGGAGTGCATTACAAGATTTTTAGACTTTTTTTTTTTTTTTGCTCCCAAGAAAGTGGCAGAGGCTGGACAGGCCCATGGGGAGGCTGAGAGGCAGATTTCCCACAGGCAGACCCCGGGGCTGCTCCTGGAAAAACATCATTTTCTTTTGGCTACAAAGGGCTCTTGCCACACAGAGCCCCGTGGGCGCAGGGTCACTTTTACCAGGGATGCTTTGTCATTTTTCTTTTGCTAACAAGAGCTCCGGGAGGTTTCTGCTGAGACTCCCCCTTCACGTGCAGCCCAGGTGTTTCCAGCTCAGCTGCTGGAGCATCCAGTAACAGTTTTTCTAACACTTATTTCACCCAGAATATTCTGTAGCTCGCTTAAAATTAAAAATGTAAGAGTTGGGTAAAACAAATTGTATTTAATATCAACTTAATTAGCCCAATGATATTGCACAGATGGTATTCTGGATTTTCATGTTTTATTCAAGAAACCTTTTGGGTTTGGGATAATATATCTGAAACCGAGGCAGAATTCAGCAGCCTCACCGTGGCATTTAAACCAAGTCTGCTGCAGAGCTGGGGGGGCCTGGGCTGTGCTCTCTGGTTTTGGTGGGGCCAGTTCTGGTCTTGGGTGGGCGAGAGTAAATGTGGAGATTCCCAACTGGACACACAGGTAGGAATAAATTTGGACGATGGAAGACAGCCTCATAGAGAGCAAATGATAAACAGCCTTATAAAGGGGAAAGACAGACAAAAAGCTGCATTTCTTGGAGTTCCTGTGGGCAGAGAAACTGATTGGGCCAGCAGAAATTAAGAGAAGGCTCCAGGGAGACCTTAGAGCCCCTTCCAGTGCCTAAAGGGGCTTCAAGAGAGCTGGAGAGGGACTTGGAAACAGGCATGGAGTGACAGGACAAGGGGAATGGCTTCCCACTGCCAGAGGGATATTGGGTAGATGGGATATTGGTTAGATGGGATATTGGGAAGGAATTGTTCCCTGTGAGGGTGGGGAGGCCCTGGCACAGGGTGCCCAGAGAAGCTGTGGCTGCCCCTGGGTCCCTGGAAGTGTCCAAGGCCAGGTTGGACGGGGCTGGGAGCACCCTGGGATAGCGGAAGGTGTCCCTGCCCATGGCAGGGGGTGGAACAATATGAGCTTTAAGGTCCCTTCCAACCCAAACCTTTCTTGATAATTTTTCCTCTTCAGCCCCAGTTATTGTCAGTGCTGCTTTTTTTAAGTGGGGACCAAGTGGACCAATTTCCTGAGCTCTGTCCCTTTCCTTCTCTGTGGTGTGGTGTCCCTAAAAAGTGATGCCTTGGAGGCCCCCAGCAGCCCTGAGCTCTGAGAGAAGATCTTGTCTCTCTTTTTTCTAGGTCATAGCACGAGCCTCAGCCCTGGCTCTGCCTCTCAGCTGCCCTCTGTTCTCTGAACCTCCTTCATCCACTGCTGAGTATCCCTGAAGAGCTACTTAGGAGCAGCAGTTTTCCTTCAGAGCTCAGGCCGAGGCTCCTGTGAGCATCACAGCCGGATCACACAGTGTGCAATCCCCAAATTCCCTGCTGTAGCCCATGGCTGGGGCAGAGGAGCTGCATGGCTGGGCCAGGCCGTGTCCCAGCTCCCTGTCCCAGCTTCACTGGGCACTGTGGAGTTTCCTGCCTCACAGCATGCCAGTCCCCCTTTCTTGGTGACCCTGCACTGCTCCCAGCCCTACCAGGGGGATCCAGTTTCAGGGACAATGTCAGGCTTTTTCAAAATCCCTCTGCTTTATTGAGCCAGCACACCCCAGATTCCACAGGAAGGGGCTGTGCCCAGGATTTCTGCTTCCACTTCAGTGTTTTGTCCTTGTGTGACCTTCTGGACACTGGATGAAGGAGGTGTCCATCCCCACAGGGAGGGTCTTCCAGTGCCACTTTCTGGTGGAAGTAGGGTTGGCTGCCAAAAATTTCTCTGAGTGTGCTTCTATTTTGGAAAGGAGTGAGCAGCAACTTCCCTGTGGGCAAAGTCCTGGGCTGATTTGGGTCCAGGACAGGTCCCATTTGGACCATCCCATGTGAGCAGCTAAAGGTGGCTGTCAGCATCCCCAGCAGCAGGGAGGTTTTCAGCAGGCTGTGTCCTGCAGGACAGGAGAGCTGTTGGGTGGCCAGGTGCCTGCGGTTCCAATGTAAGATGTACCCAAAAGTGTGTATTCTCTCACCAGCTGTTAACAGCAGCCGGGGCAGGGCTCTTTATCTCTCCCATGGCACATCCCTGATAACTCCCTCCGAGGGGTGTCTTCTGCTCCTGGGCCACCGAGCCTCACTGCAGGACTCATAAAATGCCATCGTCCCAGTGTGAGATGCTCCGCCCAGGGGGAGGAACCGAGCATTCCTACCTGGGTACAACCTGAGCTTTGGAACAGCACAGGCAGCCCTGACCTTCTGGATTCCCAGAGGAGAAGAGCGACATCACCACCACGGGACCTTTTGAGGAACACCAGACCCTTCTACAGGATCACGGCTCCAACAGACCCACATCCATCACTGCAACAGGGCTGCAGCCACCATTTCATGGGACTGCTGCCCCCACCCTGCCCGACAGGGTGTCAGGCTGTGTCCTGGCCCTGCCCGTGTTTCTGTCCTATTGCATTTATTTTAATTTTCCTGTTAAACTGGAGTTCTGACTTGGGATCTCCCACTGGTTTGCTTTCAAACTGGTACAGCAGTCTTTGAGGAGTGTTGACCAGGAGGTGTGGGGAGACAATTCTGCTGCACGGAACGTGCTCCAGGAAGAGCCCTTCGTCTGAAGGGGTTCAGTAAGAGACAGCCAAGGAAGCTGGAGACAGAATTGAACTGCGCTGCTCCCCCAGGGAAAACACTTTCACGGCCAGGGGTGTTGGGAAACACAGACAGGTTGGGGTTGGGGTCTCCTGCAGCTGGGAAAAACCTTTCCATGTAAGCAGCCAGACTCAGACCCGGCTACAGCCACAGAGCAAACCCTGCTCACGTGTTAAACCACACTATGAGCCCTCCAACAGCAGAACTGTGCTGTGCTGTGCTGTGCTGCTGATGGGTGAGAATCAGCAGCTCCTGAGAAGAGTGGGGGCACTGGTTTCTGCACCTCGTCACATGAGATCTGCAGGTGCCCATCTGTTCAAACCCTTCATTAATATCCTGCTGTGGAGGACTGCTTGACAAACCTCAGGTTAACCACAAGTGGCTCGTGGCCCTGTTGGGATGGGTCTCTAAAGTTTCGGTGTGTGACAAGGGAATTCAGCAAGCAAAGTATTTCCAGAGTCCTCTAGGCCGTACTGAATGTGACAAGCTGAAACTCCATTTTCAGGGCTCAATTACCCCGTTTGTGCCCTTTCTCTCATCATTCCCAGTTGTTTTTAATACTCCCATGTTCTATTTTGAGTTGTGGTTCTTGTTCCAGAGAGAGGAACAGGGAAAAAATGTGTGTGGGGTTTTTTTGGTGGTGGTGGGTTTTTTATCCTTTTGTAACGGAGCTAAGCTTGTCTGACTCTGCACATGGTCACTTGCATCAATCCACAGAAGGGTCATTTAACTGGGAAAATGAGAGCAGGGGTGGCACCAGCCCCCACAGAGCCCGCTGGTGCTGGTGTTGCTCTGAACCCACCCGATTCCTGGTGGGATCTGTTCAGCCAGAGCAGTTCAGCACGTCCTGTTCCACCTGAGGTGGTGGGGACACCTCTCCTCCTGTTGGGTCTCCGTGTCGGGGCTGTGAGGAGGCAGAGGCTGCAAAGAACAGAAGAGCAGCTGTGACCTGCTGGGAGACACAGGGTGAGGGGCAGGAACACGGCTGGATACTCCAAGGCACAGGAAAAGGGGATGTGCTGGGGGTAAAAGCTGAAGGCAGCAGTTTGGGTGAGCCGAGACAAGGACCTGCACCCACCGGGCCTGCTCCTGCCAGGGCTGGGCTGAGCTGGCATCTGGGGCACAAGCCCTGGGCTTGGTTTGGTGCCATGGAATCCTCAAAACTCTTCACTCTCAAACCCCAAACTCTTCAGGGCTGCAGTTATCCTGTTAGATTAAGTCACATCATCCTTTCTGTCCATGAAGGTCCATTTTTGCCGCTGACCCCATCCCACAGGACAAAACAGTTTTGTTTTCATGGTCTGTTTAATTTGTATTTTTCATGGGTGTTTGAGCAGTAATTTCCACCTTTCCGGGTGCAGAGTGGAGTGCTGGAAGTCAGGAATGCCAGTGATATATGGGTCTATATTATGGCATTTCTCTAATCACTGCCTGCCTTTGCTGCTGCTGCAAGACTCCTCTGCCCCTCCAGAACCACAGAAACAACATCTCCCAACGTGTCTGAAGAGCAAACAGGAATTAAATTGTGCTTTGAATTTTGATATGTTCTCCTCCTTCCAGCACTCGGAGCGGCAGGGAAAGGGCTGATGGAAGCCCTGAAGCCACCTCTGCCAACGGAGGAAAAACCACGTTGAGCCTCTTTCCTGGTGCCTTCCTCAAGGTATTGATCCATGAGCTACCAAATGTGTGTAGGAGCAAGATCTGGATGTAATCCTGATTTAAACCCCCAGCAACTCCAACAATCAACTGCTTGTTGGGGGTTTTACTGATGCTTTGACACAGATGCTCAAACTGAGGTTGTGTCCTGTCCATGCCCATCACCAGCTTGCTCCAAGCTGCAGCCTTACCTGGGAATCTCTGCCTTGGATTTGGCCCCTTGCTGCCTTCGGTGAATGAATCCCTTTGTGTGCTGGGTTCAGCTTGCCACCAGCAGCCAGCTGAAGCTGAGGCAGCTCCTGAGAGCAATTTGAACTATTATTTAATTTGGCCAAGGCAGTGGAGGGAGGTTGTCGTCCCAGAGGGCAGCAGGACTAATTTGGAAGTTGGTGTCTGGAGAGAGCTTAGTGGGTGTCTCTACAGCCCCCAGAAGCTCATGGGGACTGAGGGAGATTGGGTGGAGAGGGGAAATCTGCATCAACCAACTTTGTGCATCTCCAGTGCAGGCAGCTGTGTCTGAGCCAGTTATTCAGGCTTTCTCTGGAGCTGAGAGAGAGAAACTAATTTTCCTGGAGTGCCATTCCCTGCCCTGGATTTAGGTATCTGAAATGAGTGAGAATGTGTGTCCTGGAAAAGCCTTTTTTTTTAACATGGAACCTCCAAAAGCTAGCTTGGACAGAGACACCTGAGTAGTTAATATCTAAATTCAGGCAAATTTAAATGTGTTTCTTCCCTAATTTTAGCTCAACTTCCCTGTGCAGGTACATCCACCCAGCTGAAGCACACCCAAGCTCTCTGCTCTTTCCACCTCTCTTTCCTCTGCCCCCAGACATGATGTGAAACACTGTTTTAAAATGTTTTACCCTGTAAAACAACATACTGCACTGTTCCGTGTTCACTTCCAATTTTATGCAACTTTCTCGGCTGGAATAGGCTCAACGATCCCAGGAAATAATTGGTGAGCTTGTTAGACTAATGGGATTTTTATTTTCAAGGCTATAGATCAAACAAGTATGCCTGAAAATTCATTATACATGCAGTGTGCGCGAAATAATTATTCCTTCCCGTGGAAGTGCTGGAGGAGAGACTGTGGTAAAGGTGTAGCTTTAAAAAACCCTGCTTGATTTATCATTTCTAAGGCAAAGTTCCCATGAGATGCACTAGTTCAGTATTCAGTGACAGTCACCTGGCTGGCCAGGGGGGCAGGGCACAGCCTGGCAAGGACTTGGACTTGCTTTTTTGACTTTATTTTTGGTCTGGATCTGAACAGTTCCTGAGTTTTGCTCCTCCTTTTTAGTGAAGAGCCCCAGATGTTGCTGGGAGCAGCAGAATTTTGTGTTGCTTCCAGATGGTGACAAGGGGATGGTTTCCCACCTCCCTGTTCTCCCTTCCATCTCCTTCCCCTCTGGGGAAGCAAAGGAACCCTCCCTGTGCAGCCAGGAGGGAAGATGTGCCCAATCCTGCATGTGGACATGTGCTAAAGGGGACGTCAGCAATGGAGAATCCACCCCAGAATAAAGTGATGGACATTGACTGAGACATGGGCTGTGCTGGATCCTGTTCAGCCTCACTATCCCGGGCATTTTGGGTCTAAATTGCAGTGTCTGGGGTTGTCCTGCTCAGGGCTGCTGGGGTCTTGTCTATGAGCTGAGCTCGAGCAATTCCATGGGTTGTGTCCTGTGAGGAACCAGGTGGAGATGTTGGCAAGGGGACTGGAGCACCTTCCCTGCAGGGACAGGCTGGGGAAGTTGAACCTGGAGAAGAGAAGGTTGTGTGGAGGCCTCCCAGCACCTTCCCAGTGTGTGAAGGGACTGCAGGGAAGCAGGAGAGCGACTCTTCCTCAGGAACTGTAGGGACAGGACAAGGGGGATGGGATCAAACTGAAAGAGGGGAAATACAGGTTGGATATCAGGAAGGAATTGTTCCCTGGGAGGGTGGGCAGGCCCTGGCACAGGGTGCCCAGAGCAGCTGTGGCTGCCCCTGGATCCCTGGAAGTGTCCAAGGCCAGGCTGGACGGGGCTTGGAGCACCCTGGGCTAGTGGAAGGTGTCCCTGCCTATGGAATGAGATGAGCTTTAAAGTCCCTTCCAACCCAAACCTTTCTGTGGGTGAATTTTACCTTCAGTGCATTTGCAAATTGAGG
The DNA here is from genome assembly GCA_013398855.1 of Mohoua ochrocephala. NCBI lineage: Eukaryota > Metazoa > Chordata > Aves > Passeriformes > Acanthizidae > Mohoua > Mohoua ochrocephala. The sequence continues at coordinate 435,820 of VZTA01022495.1, read as the reverse complement.
TTTATTTTTGCATCTTTGTTTGAAAACTAATTTATCTTAAGGATGTTTTGTGTGTCTGCATTGGAGTTGTCCACGTATTGCTGCTCTTCTCTCAAGTATTTACCATTGGTAGAGCTGGCCAAAGAATTAATTGTTCACTGAGAATTTCCATAGAAAAATCTTTTATAAAAAATCACAAGTGGATACTGTCCTTGTGGGGAAAATTGGTGAATGTTTGGGATATGACGGGAGAAAGAAAAAGGAAGAAAAGCAAAGGCATGTCATAAAAAGGATCAAAAGCGTGAGCTGTGACATCTCGGAAAGGAAAATGCTTGATATACCTTGGAAAAGCTTGAAAACAAATCTCCAACATAACTTAAAAATAGTTCTTCTCATTCTGCAGGCACAAAGACTAATTGGAAGTGACACCGTTTAAGAATGTCACTTCCAGTCTGTCTCACTCCCCTGGTGTTTGTTTGCTGGGCCAGGGTGGGATCACTCTGGCGGGCACAGGGAATTTTGTCCCTCATTGCAGACTGGGCTTGGTGCCCCAGTTCCTTCTGGGCAAGCAGCTCCTGATCCCCATGGATACACCCACAAGTGTGGAGCAGGGATCTGGCCTTGGGATTTCCAAGCTGGGATCTGATCACTGACCTGTTTCCCACACGTGCTAATGATTTAATAAATGATGAAATCGCTGATCAGCTCCTGATAGGAAAAGCTGCTCTGCAGAGCTGAGCTGTGCCAGGGGGCACCTGGGGCAGCCCGTGCTCAGTCTGGATGTTCGGCTTGGAGCAGGGGGAGCTGTGGGATGTGGCACTGGAGCTCCTCGTGGGGAAATGAGCCCTGGCTGCACTGTCCAGTGCAGTATCTCCTGGCTGGACCGTGGGGAAGGCAACGTCACCGTGAGCATGGAAGGATCTTGTGGATGAATCTATCATTCAGGGTACCACGGAGTGCTGCCTTGGGCTGGGATTGAGTTAAGTGCCTTCCCAGGGGCTGGTTTGGGGTTGTGTTTTGGGTTTGTGCTGAACACAGGGTTGATAACAGAGATATTTTTGTTGTTACTGAGTTTGCACAGAGCCAAGGCCTCTTGTGCCTCTCGTCCAGCCACGCTGGGGAGGGGCTGGGAGTGGGAGGAGAGGGTGACACAGCCAGGACAGGTGACCACAACTGACCCCAGGGATATTCCAGACCTCATGACATCATGCTCAGCATATAAAGTGAGGGAAAGAAAGTGGAAGTGAAGGACACGTGGAGTGATGGTTTTTGTCTTCCCAAGTCACTGTGAGGGGGACCCCGATCTCCTGGAGGTGCTGAACACCTGCCCAACCATGGGAAGCAGTGACTTCATTCCTTATTTTGCTTTCCTTGTGTGCGTGGCTTTTGCTTCCCCTATGAAACTGCCTTTATCTCAACCCTTGACTTTTCCAGCTTTTACCCTTCCAGTGCTCTCCCTGATCCTGCTGGTGAGGGAGTGCCTGAGCAGCCAAGAGGGACCAGGGTGAAACCACGACACAGGCCGTGGGTTTGCTGAGGGAGGGAAAGGTGGTGGGCTGGAATGAAGAGTTCCCATCACAGTGCACTGAGTGAGGGGGTGATGGACAGGCCAGCAGCAGCTTTGGCTGGAGGCTTCCCGCTGGGCTGAGGGCAGTGGCTGCACCCACCCATTGAGGAAACACACTCAGCATCCCATGGGGGAGGCCTTTAGGCACAGCTTCTGCTAAAGGTTTGCAAACATCTCCCCGGGCAAAGCATCCAGGGCAGTTCTTCCAAAGGCCACAGCGGCACCTTTTAGGAACCCACAGTTTATAGCAAATTGCACACAATTACTCTGCAGTGCATAAGCAACAAGCAATCAAGCGTGCTAACGACCAGCAGCATTAATTACTGGCCATTTCCCCCCAGTTGCTTCTAGCCTCTGGTCTCAGCTGCAAAACCAGCTCACATTGTGCAACAACTGCATTTAGAGGCCCAGAACATCCCTGTCCTTCGGCTGACTGTGTAAAAGTTGGACGACAATTTGTAGCTCCCCAGGGGAATTGTAAAGCTTCGCTAATTAACCCAGCCTGATGCCTTAAGTGGCCACCTAAAACACAGAGACCAGACAAGAATAAGAGAATAAAAGGAGGGATTTATTTGAAGGCCTTCAAAGGCTCACCCTGGGCAGTCCAGAGGCTCCACCCCAGATGGGCCCTGGCTCACGGGTTCTTCCCACTTTGATAAGTTTGGTTCATTTGCATCTCAGGGTTCATTCTCCAATGATCACCTCAGTTCATGATGGAATTACCCCGAGTTTGCCCCCTTGAGAGGCTTTGAGTTGACACATTTGGGGCCCGGTGTCCTTGGAGTGGAAGCCTGCAGAGGTTTGTTGTGTGTGAGCAGCAGGAGAGAACAGCAGCTCCCAGGGCACAAGGAACTGCAGAGTCACACACCAGGCAGGGCAGGGTTTGAGAAATAGAAAAGTTAAACCCTAAGGCATCACTACGAGTGGTGTGGAATTCTCTGCTTGAGGAGCCGAGTGAGTGTGGAAAGCTGCTGATAATGCTCTAAGTTGGTGTTGGTTTTACTCAAGGGGCATCGCAAAGGGGCCTGGACACCTTCCCCGATCCCAGGTTGCTCCAAGCCCCATTCAGCCTGGCCTTGGACACTGCCAGGGATGGGGCAGCCACAGGAAACCTGTGCCAGGGCCTCCGCACCCTCACAGGGAATTGACATAATTAATGTCATTAACGTAGTTCCTTCTGAAGGTCCAATGATGAAAAGCATCTCTGTAGCTGTAGCTGATGAATTTCAACACTGAAAGGCACAAATAAAACCCAGAAGAAATGGAGCTCAAGCTGGCCAGGAGGAACATTTCCTCTCCTGCTGCCAATTATTGGGCAAGGATTACACTGCAGCATGTTAGTAGAATTAAATATCTATTTGAACTTTGCTTCTCATGTACTTTTTAATTTTAATATTATTTATTCTTTGGCGTTCAATAATTCATTGAGATGCATTCATACCAGTAATTAAAACATGTACAGTAAGAAACAGAGCTCACATAAATTATTCCACGGCATTCATTATTTATTTGACCACTTATAGCTGTGCAAAATTTACTGAGAAAATATGTACATTAATTAACATGTGCATTACAATTTCATTAGTGCACTTTTTCAGTGAGTAAAGATGCTCAGATTTGGGTGTGTGAGCAGCTAGAGAGGTCTTGTTTGTGCCTTTTAAATTATTCAGATTTAACAAAGAGGTCTGCGGTCGGGATCCAGAAGGAGCTGCTTGTGGGAAGCCTTTCCGCTGGCCTGACACACGGGATGGCAAAGTGGTTTTTTCCAAAGCTGCCAGGATTCCTGAGCCAAACTCAGGGACGGGTGTTTGGCTGTGTTGTACAACCACTGACATTTGAGTCGAGCGAGGAACAAGAGAAAATCTGATCTTTAGGACCCTCTGGTTTCATTTCCTGGGGTTGAGTCTATCAGGGCGTGCAGTTGCCATGGTGGTCCCACTGCGTTTCTTTGCTGGTGCATCCTGGAGGATGAGGCTCAGGACAAGGCCCTGGAGAAGACTCTCAGAGGGGTTCTGGAGGCCCCACTGTCCAATTTTCCCAGCCCCACAGACTCCAGCTGAGGCTGCTGTGAAGTGACTCCAGTTCCAACAACATTTCTGGCAAAGGTCCTGTGCATCAGCACTGAGGCACAGCTCAGACAATGAGGAATCTCTTTGTGCCAAGTGGATTGAAAACAACCCAACCCAACCCAACAACTCACAGATTCTATCATAGTCTGAAAGGGAAGAGAAACATTTTTAATCAGTGCCACAAAATTTACATCAATAACAAGTCCAGTAGAGCACCAAGAAATTTCCACGTGAGTGAACTCCACTCGGTGCAGAAAGGCTCCTGGAACTCAATGGTTCAGCTGCCATGTGAAAGCTGTTATTCGGAGGTTTAATTATTAAGGTCAAGTTCAATTTCAGCTGTTGGAGCAATGAGCCTCCCTCTGCAGATTCCAGCTGAGGGACTCCTTGCTGGGGAATTCTGGGGAGGATTTTGGTGCATCCACTTGAAATGTGTGTCCCGTGGGAGCCTCCCTGCTAGGAGTGTGTTCAGAAGGCACCGTGTCTTGGATAACGAGCTCTTCAGGAGGCATCACTCATTTTGGGAGGCCCAGCTGTGCCTTTTTCTGGTTACGAACTACTCATGGTGAAATCTGGCTATGAACTCCCTCATGGTGAACCGTGGAGTTCCTGGTCAGTGAGCTGCTGCTTGAATGAAAGGAGTGCTCCACTTCGTGGTTATGGAGATTCTTCTTCCCCCAGCAGGGGCTCTGGCTGGGACTTGTAATGGGAAATGGAGGCCTTGCTGTGGGAAGACTTGTCCTGGTTGGTCACCAGAGGCACATGAAGATCAAAGAGAACCAAGACCCCTCCAAAACTCGCTCTGTCTGTCCAATCAACCCCAACCCCACCAAATATGTTGGTGAGTTTTCACAGTTTTTGAATTACCAGCCACAAAACACTTTAAATTATTTTGTGCCTGGTTGTGTGTGCACTCAGAGAGTAGAGCAGCTGAAGAGATACACAGGCTGTGGGAAGCAGAGTAGGAGAAAACAACCGTCTGCCTCCTGGAAGGCTGGAGTGAGGTCTTAGAGGAAATCTGCCTGATCTTCTCCTGCCTCTCACAGAGACTGGACAGGAGCCACGAGGCTCTGGATCACCCTCCCTTGGCCTGCCCGGGCGTGGGAACTCCATCCCTCTGTCCCACAGGGAGGCAAACTCCAGAACCCCCCCAGCCTTCCCCAAACACCTGCATTCGGGGGATTTAGGAGCTGATTCCCCAACAAAGGCCATGGCAGGGCCGCACTTGGGGCATTTGTTTGTTTTGCCTTTACAGCTCAGCTGCCAGGATGCAAAAAAAGAAATTGGTTTGGATGGACACAAAATACATTTCCTGTGTGTGCAGTGAGAGTCTGAATGAATTCCTGTTTGGCTGAACCATCTGCTCTCCTGTGAGTGGGAACCACAAGAAGGGGATCTTCTCTTCCTCCTTCTTCTCCTCATCATCCTCACAGGCACCTTGGAGGCTGGGACTCTTCACTGGGGCAGGGACATCCAGGCTGAGTTAGAAAAGGCCACTCCTCACTTCTCTTACGTCTTAGTGATGGTGACCTTGCAGAGATGCATCCCAGAGGAGCCTGCTGCTTCCTGGCAGGTGGTGGAAGAAAGTGGAAGCATTCCCAAGGAAAAGGGGGAGAAACTGAGTCCATCTCACCTCTGTCCTCAGAGCAAAACTTTAGATGGCATTTCCTGTGTGTTTCCAACTTCCTGGCCAGAGTTGAGGCTGGGTTTGAAAAGTGTGGATTTGCTTCTTTTTTAGAGGAACATTTATTTTTTCACCGCAGAGGGACTCTTTTGAGTTTCCTGCTTGAGACATAGTTTGAAAAATGCAGTGCCCTGTCTTTCAAAAACGTCCTGAGGAGCCACTGCAAGATTTCAGATGAGGGCCACGATTATGCTCTGGAGGTTGTCAGAGGGAAGGATGCTGCTCAGTCTTTCCCTGTTCTCTTTACTGGAGCTGGCATGAAAATGGATTATTCGAAACCATCTCTCTGTGTGGCTGTCCCATTTGTCAGGTTCCTGCAGTCACATTCCCTGCTTGATGTTTTCATAAACTGCACTCCTTTTCCTTGGGTCCTGGTGATTAATTGTAATGGCAAGTGGAAATATTCCCAAATAAATCTATTTTCATGGCCCTCCGCAAAGCCCACTCTGAGAGCCCTCTGCAGATTCAGCAGCTGAGAAGGAGGTGGGGCAGCACAAGGTGCACGTCAGAGCACAGCCCTGTGGTGTCCAGAGTTTCCAAACCCGGCCTCAGCTGTGGCCATGACGTTGGGAATACACAGGAAATGCCATCCAAAGTTCTGCTCTGAGGACACAGGTGAGACGGACTCAGTTTCTCCTCCTGTTTCCTTGAGGATGCTTTCACCTCCCTGCAGTTACTTTGGTAGAGTCTGTATTTCCCACTAAGGAGCAAATTATTATTATTATTATTATTATTATTATTAGCTCCAGGAAAATAGGCAGGAATCATAGAAATGTTCAGGTTGGAAAAGACTTCCAAGATCAGCTCCAGCCATGAACCCAGCCCTTCCCAGCCCACCACTGATGCCCTGGACAGGGAGGTGCCAGCAGCAGCCCCCGCTGGGCAGTGACAGAGCAGGAGTGAGGCCAAGCCCAGAACTGCTTGGGGTAATTGTTGGCAATGCCAACACACATTGCTGTATCCTCTGCTTCTGGTACCAAGGCTGCTGTTTGCCCTGGAAATGTGCCTTTCCAGCCCTGAAACTCCTCTCCACTGGAGAAGTCCCAACAGCAGTGCCCTTCTTGCACTCTGTGGATGCTGCAGGCAAAGCCTGTGGCCCCTTGGTGTGGGTTCCTGCAGCTCTCACCATCCAAGAGAAGCTCTGCCAACACCTCCTGCTTCTCTTACGTCCTTGCACGCCATGTCTGATGATCTAAGAGCATTTCCCAACTCAAATGAGCTGCAGTGGGCACAGCAAGAGATGAAAAATGAACTCCAGCGAACCCTTTTTTCCTGCAGGATGACGCAGATGGGCAGGTCCTTCTGTCGAGGTGCCCTCCAGCCCAGCACTGGGACACTGCTGCTGAGCTGGGCTCAGCTTTATTCGCTCTCTCAAAGTCAAAGACAGGGTAAAACTAGGGCAAGACAACAAAGAGGGAGAGCCTAGATTTGCATTGATAGAAACCCCAGGAACCGGTGTGCAGCCCAGTAAATATTGGAATGGCATTACCCGAGCTTGGAAAAAATTGGCAAATTGTTAGGCTGAATTCATATCTGTAGTGGAACTGGAGAACAAACACCATGGAGACATCATTATTTCCTTTAATCATTTTCTTTGGCAACAGAATCAGAAGGAAAAAGCTCCAGAGTGACTCTTATTATATTTTCCCTCCCTGTGCCTTTTCTTTCTGATTCCCTCCATTGTTCCCAGCTCTGTCAAGATTGTGACAAACTTAATTACCAGCAAACAGTAGGAATCTCAGGTGACATATCCATGGTTTTTTTCTTTCTTCTGATTTCATGAGAGCTTTCTAGTCTTTAATGTAGAGTGAATAAGGACAGGGAGCAGATGGTGCTGGTGTCCAAAATCAGCAGCATCTGAGCCCTTATCTCCTTGAGATCTTCAGTGTCAAGATAAGATGTGGAGAAGGAAACCTCCCGCAGCGATGAGATTCGGCCTTGGAGGTTCAGAAGATGGGATTGTGCGTGGACAGGCACAGATTTGCCACTCGGAGCGGTGCCATCTGCTAACCTGTTCCTGAAAATCTGGACTGATTCCAGGACTGCTCACAGCAGGGACTGCAGGGCCCGGGGCTCTTGCTCCAAGCTCCTGGCCCCGGGGATAAAGCACATTTGTGGCTCCTGCATCTGTAAATTTGATGCTTGGTTGGCTGTAAAACAAGAGCTGGGTGAAACATTGTCCTGAACAGGGTGTTTGCCCTAAAACCATGTTTCTGAGGGTGTGAAACAGCCCAGGATGAGGTTCCATGAATGGTTTTGGGCAAGAAGAAAGTTTTACAAGAAAAATGCCCTAAAATACTTTGAGCATTTTTAAGTGAGGTTTTGCCTTTTGATCTTTTCAAAGGGAATTTTATTGTCTCGCTCTCTTGGAGGCAGTTTTGGCTGCAGGGGTCTGGAGCAGAGGGGCTTTTCAGAGTCCTCCCCAGTTCTCCAAGTTCAGGGAAGCTTGTGGTCAAGCCAGGTTTTGGGGACCTATGCTCCCATGGCTGCAGAAGCAGGGAGCCCTTGCCTCCACCCTGCTATTATCATCATTATTATCATTATTATCGTTGTTATTATTATTATTATTATTATTATTATTTTAATAGTGACACCCAGGCAAGCCATTGCTTTGCAGGAAATGTCAAGATTTTCCACACAGGCACCTCTTTCCCCTGTGCTCTCTCTCTTGAGAGATGGACAACGGCCATGTGCCCCTCTACCAGAGCAGGGGCTTTGCAAACACACCAAACACTGGAGGTTTGGTAGAAAAAAGCAGCAAATCTCTCACCAAACCTTCTCTGAGCAACTGCACTCCCTCCTGCCTTAATTTCCTCAAGCTGGATCTCTCCGTGGCTCCTGCCTTAAAGAGCAGCTCCTGCTTGGAAACTTCTGGGCCAGCTTCTTTTGCCTCCAAGGAAATCAGTTTTCTGCCAGGATTTGTTTTTCTGGGCACTGCTGGAGCTCAGAGCATGGTGGGGCCCCGTGCCAGCTGCACTCCAGTGAATCATTGCTCTGAGCACGATGCAGCAGGGCTGGGACAAGGAGAACATGGACGGTTTTGGCTTTGGGCTGTTCATCAGCCTGTCAGCTGAACCAAACCATTCAAATAATTCAAACTGAAATCCTGGACTCCTGGATGATGAAAAGACTCACATGGGGGCGAGGACTTAGCAGGACTCTGGGTGTGTCTCACTGCCTGCCACTTTGGGCACCGGAACCTCTGGTAAAACCCAAATTTTACGGATGTTTGGCACAGCTGGGGCATGTGCCACCTCCAGGCTTCATGAAGGAAACCTCATTTTGTTATTTGTCATGAAACAAAGGCAGCAGATGTGGAAGAGAACCCAAATCTAAAATTCTCTTCTAAGCAAAGAAGTTACATCATCTTACGATTTTATAAAATCTATTTTTTCCCTTTTATTCTTTTTCCTCCATCTAAAGGGGATGGGGAGGTCGCAGGAGAAGGTGGTGGAAGCCTCCCCTCCCTCAGGCTTGTTGAGTGCACTGTTTATTCTTGTTTTTAGATGAGTCCTCAGGGAGGGCCAGGCCAGGCTTGCTCAGGCCCCTGGGCTGAGAGGGGAGAGCGTTTGCAAGTGGCATCTTCAGCCGAATCCCCGAGTGTGACACATTCCTGTCACCTCCTCCTTTGTTCCATCCCCAACAGCTGAGTTATAACTTTCTTAAAACAGGCCCTTAAATGAAGAAGCAAGGACTGGATGGAGGCTGTGCCTGGTCAGCAGCAAGGGCTGCCTGGTGGCGGCGATTCCTGGAAAGGTGGAGGGAAGGACTCAGGATGTTCCTGTTCCTCAGGGAACAATTTCTCTGCGACTGGCTCGGTTTCCTTACACAGAAAGCAGCCCTTTTAAAAGGTTGCATTGCTACTCGGTTTTTCCTTTGGGAGCCCTGGGCCTTTCCCTCTAACACGGGCGAGAGGATGGTTTCAAACGAGCAGCTCTCGAGCCAAGGGGGCTCTGGGGAGATGGTGCTCGGGGATGGGGAAGTTCAGCATTTTGGAAAAAAAAAGAGAAACATTCCGTGCCTTTCCTGGCTGGAATTACTGCAAGGAGAGCAGCTCTTTTTGCTTTGCTGCTCCAGGCTGAGCACGTGCAGTCCCTGTCCTTCCAGGGCATTCCCAGTGTGTCACCTCCACCGTGCCCCTCTCACGCTGAGGGGAGGTGACGCCGTCCCCAGCTTGACACCTCGGCGTGGCTGGGACGGTGTCAGGCTCCCTGCCATGCGCTGCCACTCCTGACTGCATTTATTAGCAACAGCTTGTGGCTTCCTGACATTTCTCCTGCTCGCTGCCTGCCCTGCCCTGCCCTGCCCTGCCTGGAGGGTTTTTGCATCACCACATCTCCTGTGTGTGAGCACAGCACGGCCCAAACTCTCCGCTCCACATCAGTGCTGCAAATACAGATTTCATGGATTAAATAGTGAAGAAGAAATGGTTTAGGAGAGCCCCTTCATGACCCTGGGCTGCTCTCCCCACCCCAGCCCAGCTGTGCTGCATGGGGACATGAAGAAAAGACCCAGCCAAGACAAAGAGGGGGGTAAGGAATGGAAGGAGCGAGGAGAGCACGAGAAATGGAACCAGCAGCAGCTGAGCACGAGCCAGCCCAGCCTTCCCCAGCAGCTGGATACTGAGTTTAGAAAAACTGCTCATTAATTTTTCACATCGCTCTTCAGCGGCTCTATTATTGGAGTTGGAATTTCAGCCTGCTGTGTGACAAATCCCTCTTCCTAAATTCTTCTGGGAATAGAGTGAAGAGATCCATCTCTGCCCAGACCTAAATACACCATGTATCAGGGTCTGCTGGAAGTCACTCCAATCCCCTCCTTTTGGATAACGCTCCAGGCACAGGGTGGGATTGTTGGGGGGGTCTGTGCAGGGCCAGGAGTTGGACTGGATGCTTTTGGTGGGTTCCTTCCAGCTCAGGATATTCCCTGATTTCTGATTCCTGAAAAAGAGATCCACTTTATAAAGGAATTTATTTATGTTCCCAATCTGGCTTGACTGGATCCACATCTTGATGATGTTCCCTGGATGTCATTGGTATTTTTCAGACTATTCTCTTCCCATTACGAGGAACCTGTAGGATTTATGAGGAGCTGGAGCCTGTGGCTTGTTTTATCTCTCATTAGACTGTCAAACCAGCAGAAAATCTCTCATGTTTCTTCTGCTTTTCTTCCGTATCAACAGTACTTAAAGAAAGGACATCAACTGGAAATTAAAGAAATTTAGTTATAAAACTCATAGGGAAGCACCAACAGGAAAGATCAGAAAAGCAGAGAACAAAGAAGGCAGAAATAAAATAGTCTGACAAACATTAGAATCAATATTAAAAGGGGAGAAAAGAAGTACAAAAGGCTCAAAAAGCCCCCCAGAAACTGTGTAAAAAAGCAATGCCTGGCTTTAGAAATGAGAAATGCAAGGAATGTAACAAATGATTTCAGATCTGATCCTATCAGAGAGAAATCTGATTTCAAAAAAAAAAAAAGCAGCAGCTATGGAGACAGTTTGATAAAAGGATGTACAATAAAAGATTTGAAAATTGCATCCTCCAACTACTTTAGAGAATGGCAAAAGAAATGGGATCCATATTAAAATACACTAATGCTGCAACATCTAATACAAAATGTTCTGTTAGTGAAAAAAAAAAGGTATTTGGACAGGTGTATTGAGATTTGCCACCAATCTCAGTGACCCCAGCAAAAAAAAAAAGGCACTGAAAGGATCGTTTTAAAATAGCTCCAACAACTGACTGGGAAGAGCATGGAAGCAAACAGCTCACAATTATTTCCGTGGCTGGAAAAAGATCAAACCTTATTTCAGTGCTATTTTTATGGGAGGCAAAGTAGGGCAGTCCTGTCCCACTGCTTGGGATAATAATGCAAACAAAGGCTCCTTGGGAGCACCGCTGGAATCCAACACCAGCGCCTCGTGGGCTGTGGGCAGAGCCCCGGCGCAGAAATCCCTGGAACACGGGGATTTCTGGAAAAGTCTGCAATCCCCTGGAACAGGGAGAGGAGCTCCTGGCCGCTGCTCGCCGCTGCCATCGCCGGAGCGCTGAGCCTCCAGGCACTCCCGAAGGAGATTCCCAGCAGCAAGGAAAATGCACCTTCTCCTGCCAGAGCATCCTGCAGGGCGCTGGGGCAGGATGGCCATGATGGCTTGGAAAGGGGCTGCTGGAAAATCCCTGTTTGGAGCTGCAGGTATCACTCTAAAGTCAGCTGTAACATCTTTAACTTCTGCCTTCAAAAATCCAAACCATTACAAAAAGCAATGAAAAAGCTGGTGGGACGTGGGAAAGCAATCTGTGAGTGTTACAGGCAAGTTACCTTCGATTGTGTCGGGGTTATCCCACAATATTCCTACATTTCCAAGCGATCTCGACTGCCTGGCATCGGTAAGGTTGGATGTTTATTTGCAGAACCAAGCATTAAAACTGTTTTAGCCCTTAGGCTGCCAGGTCTGAAATTCAAATGCAAAACAGCTGGGCTGGTGCACACACTGCTGCTTCCACACCAGAGATATTCCCAAAACCTTCCTGCTGCTTCCACACCAGAGATATTCCCAAAACCCTCCTGGAATTCAGCAAGTAACACCTGGCACTGGAGTTCCAGCTGGAAGGCAGAGGGAATGGCTGTGGTCCATCCTGGCCCTGGTGCCATTAAACTGCGAATGGAACCACGGGGAAATTAATCTCCCACCTGCCCTGGAATGGTGGCAGCACATTCCGAGTGTTCTGTGGGAGTTTAAAGCCTCAGAGTTTGGGTTGGGCAGCTGGAATTCGACTGGACAACCTTCCTTCAGACCCACCCACACAATTAATGGCTCCCATCCTGTGGTCTCCCTGCCGAGGGGCACGACACAGATTGTCCCCTATAAAATGGTGTTCCCAGACCTCCAGGACTCTACATTTCATCTTCATTCTCCCGTGAAAGCCTCAAGCCACGTCTTGGGGAAAACAGGCTGCTTCTTGGGATCAGCCAGTGGGACTGTCTGAAGGACAGCAATGGTCAGGTGATTTCCAAAAAAACCAAAGGGACAATAAATGGGAGGATTCAAAGCACCAAAATGCCCCAACCCTTCTTATCCATCTCGGCCTGCACTTACGGGGAGTCTCTTCTGCCTGGGAGCAGCATCCCACACTATCCATGGACTGTGAGGGGTCAGTGTGAGGAACCCCGAGACGGTGACCATGGATGAAGGGAACAGGGATTTATGGGGGTTTATGGCTACTTGTGCCAGGGCAATGAGCAAGGTAAGACCCAAACCCAGAGCAGGGCGGTGGAAACACCACGAGTGGGAGATGAAGGGGTCTGAAGATCGTCACACCTGAGTTACCCACTCACCTCTGGAGCAAAGCCCAGGAGTTCAGGGACAGCTTTAACCATGAAAAGCTTCAATATCCATACACACACGTACAAAATTTAGTTAATCGTGTGCTTCCTGAGCTTTTCCTTCTCATTTGAGTTCTATTTCTTATTTTGTAGACAGACTGAAAAGAGGATGAGCCGAGGCTGCTGCTCTGCCCAGAGAGGGGTCCCTGGCAGGTCTGGAGTGGGATCATCTCCCTGCTGGTGCCAGGTGCTCCAGGAATTTCAGTGGGAAATGAGGGGCCATACAGGACTGGAAGAAATTTCTCAAAATTACATCAGTCAGCAAATAAGGGAAAATCATAATTGCTGTGGATAAAGGAAACTCGGATGGATCAGATGTTATTTCACATTGCAGGGTAACTGTCTCCTCTGGATGTTTAAGTTGTGCTTTCTGCATCCATTACCAAATTTCAATCAGGTCTTACAGAGCACGGAGGTTTCAAAGGTAATTAAATTCTTACAAAATGTTACAAAAGTAGGCAACTGCCTAAGAGAAAGGCAGTGGAAGCATCCTGAGGGATGGAGACATCACTGTGTGAGCTGGGAGTGCAGCAGCCACCGGAGAATCGGGGGCAGAGTGTACAAATCCCAGGTGAAGCTCGGCCAGGACCTGGAATTAGTCCTTAGACTAAACCTGCTCCATCAGCCCCAGTGGGTGGGGACAGCGTGTGGCCAAGGGACACATGGGATTGTGCTTCTCCTCGAGTGCTCCACAGGCCTCTGGAGCACCCAGCCAGAGAACTTCTGGCCTTAGCCCACTTTGTGCAAGAGTCTGGAGAGGTCTCTGCTGTGATTCAGAGCGGGAGGAGGTGGATGCAGTCACCACAGGAAGGGTGGTCTAGCAGTGCACGTTATTGATTCATGGTCTGGAACTGCATTGGGCACTGGAGAGTCACCGTCCTTTGCTCTCCTCAATGCATCTCGTTTAATTTGTGTTTGTAAACAATTGTTTTCTGTGCCTTTCCCCCCATAACTCCCAGTGAAAATTCAGCAGGGAGTTTCAAAAGACGGGAAGTGCACGTTTCCCAGAAATAGGAATTTTTACTGATTGTTTCTGGGTATTTAAAATAACTCTGGCCTGGGTTGCAATTATTCTGTTAGAAAGGAACTCACCATTGCCCCATCCCTGGAAGTGTCCAAGGCCAGGCTGGCTGGGGCTTGGAGTAAGCTGGAATAGCGGAAGGTGTCCCTTTAGGGAAGTTGGAATAAGATGAGCTTTAAGGTTCCTTCCAGCCCAAACCATTCTGTGATTTCATGATTCAAGGGAGGTGTGAACTGAGTTTTCCACTTCCCCTATGCAATATTCCATCTTTAAATCCAGGAGGTGAAGCACAAAGGCACTCGTGTCCTTTCTGCCCTGCTTCGTCCCTGCCGTCCCCAAGGACGTCACTGGCAGGAAAGCTTTTCCTGCTGGATTGGTGCTGTCACTCAGGTGTGGCTGTGTCCACAAGGACAATCTCCTGGGCATTGGGGGATTTACAGGGAGCTTACAGGTCCCCACAGTTCCCTGGTCAAAGCCCTGCCCCAGCCCCTCTGCCGTGCAAATCCCTTCCCTGGGATGTGACAGGAGATCTGTCAGGGCACAGCTCCCACCGTGCCCTGGGGAGCTGGGATGTTCCCCAGCCCTCCTGGGGACACCAGTCCACTCTGCAAACTGCTGAAACACGCAGGGTTGTGCAGATTCCCTCATTATCCCTCTCCATGTTTAACACCAGCCCTTCCCTGTGGGATGCCGGGAGTGCTCAGCCGTGCTGATGAGAGCAGGAACCACAGCTCAGCAAGGCCTGGCTTGCTAAGGCAAACAAACTATTGCTGGAATTAACACAGGAAAAAAATGGCCCCGGTGTCCTTCCTATTTTTATTTTCTTTCCCAGCCAAGCTGCCTGCTCTATGGGCTTTGGATTCCTTCAGCTGCACAGAAGGGCACATGATTTATTGAAATGGGAAAGCTTGCAGACAAAAAAGGCTGTGAAATTATTTTGTATCTGACACAATCATTAGTGGTATTATTTCTTTTGGAGCTGGGAAGGACACTTATAAAACATCTAACAAGCTGCTAAGGAGATTGCCTAAAGCAGTGATTTTCAAAATGTGCTGCTGGAGCCCATTCTTTGTGCTCTGCACATATATCAAGCTCCAGTTTCTTTTTATGGAAAGGGCTTCAAATAATATTTCTGAGGGGTGTTTATGACAGTTTGCTGGTCACCCTCTTCAAATATATGCCACCTGCTGATGGCTTGATATGGAGATGATTGAAAGAGGCCAGGACACTCTAAGCAAGTGTGTTGTGGGGCAGAGGGGCACCCAGACCTCCTCTTCTGCTTTGTGACCCCCTCTGTGCACATGCACCTCCAAACCCAAGCACTGAGCCACGTATCAGTCTCTAAGGATGCTCTTGGAGGGGTGTGGATGGTCTCCTATGGGTGTCCCACTGTGCCTGCTGCAGCCAGAACTTGTCCAGTGGTCCAGCCTGCTTGGAAGTACTGGTCCAGCTACCAGGGATGCTGGTGGAAGGCACCTTCTCGGGGGACAGGCACCTATTTCATCATAGAACCAGCACAGGATGGGTTGAGAAGGACCTTAAAGCTCATCCAGTGCCACCCCCTGCCATGGGCAGGGACACCTTCCACTGTCCCAGGCTGCTCCAAGCCCCGTCCAACCTGGCCTTGGACTCTTCAGGGATCCAGGGGCAGCCACAGCTTCTCTGGGCACCCTGTGCCAGAGCCTCCCCACCCTCACAGGGTGATATCCAATCCAAACCTACTGTCTTTCAGTTTGAAGCCATTCCCCCTTGTCACTCCAGGCCCTTGTCAACAGTTTCCCTCCATCTTTCCTGTTGGCTCCTTCAGGCCCTGGAAGGCTGTAATCAGATCACCCCAGAGCCTTCTCTTTTTCAGGCTGAACAATCCCAACTCTCTGAGCTTTTCCTCACAGCAGGAGGAAAAGCTGTGAGGAAAAGCTCCATCCCTTTGATCACCTTAGTGCCTCCTCTGGACCCACTCCAGAAGGTTTCATGCCCTTGCTGGATGTATTTCCCCAGGAGGAGCAGGATGGGATGGAGAGCAGAGCCCAGCCTGACCTCCTGGCAGGTCTGCTCATAGCTCAGTGGAGCTCCTTCACAAGCCCCTGCCACATCAGGGACTGGCTGTGCCTCCTCCTCCAAGGATCTGGCAACCTGTGCTGGCCAGATCTGCTCTGGGAAACTCTTATTTCTCTGGCTGAGGGGGCTGTGACTCGAGCAGGACGTGCTTTCCCAGTGGTGAGTGTGGGGTTTATTACCAGCAACCCCAGCTCTCATCTGGCACTTGGCATCAGCAGATCCCAAAGCCTGTGGTGGGAAAAGGTCAAAACCACGGACACCATTTTAAAGGTGGGGGAGCTGAGACACAAAACCCAACAGTCTCAGACAAAGTCACCCCACAGGCGGTTGGCAGGACTGAGGACTCAGTCCCACAGTCCTCCAGCCCAGCCCAGTGCTCCAGCCTCTCCATTCCCATCATTAGCACTGGGATGGCCAGTTCTAATTGCTGCGAGATGGCTGAGGGTGGAAGGAGCTGTTGTCATGGATACGGCATCCACAGGCTGTGCTCCCGCTCTTCCACAGGAGCTCTGTGGGCTTCAAACACCGCTGCAGCCACCAGCACAGGAACGGTGATTAATTCACAGCCCACACTTACCCGGCACCTCTGGGACTGACCCAGCTGGTGACTCCCCCGCTTTCTCCAGCACCAACAGCTGCCAGGGCCTGGTGGAGTTCCCTCCCATCGATTCTGCCCTGGATTTACACAACTTGTGCCCTTCCCAGCACCGCAGCGCCTCTCTCTCCCTGCCCCTGCCTTGGGTGGAGTCTTTCCTTCAAAATAGGTGGTCTCAGCAGGGAGGAGAGGCCCCCCCAGCCACACCCACACAAATGCATCCCCTGAGAAGGTTGTAGCTGCAGAGAGGCCCAGGTGAGAAGCAGCCTGTGACGCTGAGAACTTGGCTGAAATTGTGTGGATTATGGGAAAAAGGTGCAGCCAATGTCTGTTTTGGCCTCTTCCCTCATAGGATCATGGAATACCCTGAGCTGGAAGGGACACACGAGGATCATGGAGTCCAGTTCCTGCACACACCCCCCAACAACCCCACCCTGGGCATCCCTGAGAGCGTTGTCCAAATGCCCCTGGAGCTCTCCTCGGGCTGTGGCTTGTGCTGTGCTGATGAGCCAGATGAAGCTCATCCTCTGGAACATGGTAGCTCCCATTTCCACAGGTTCAAAATCCAATTTCCCATGTAAACATCCCCAGAAGATGGAATCATAAGCACGGAATCACGGAGTTATTAAGGTTGGAAAAGGCACATAAGATCATTGAGTCCAACCATTCCCCCAGCACTGCCAGCTCTGCCACCAAACCACGTCCCCCAGCCCCCCAGGCACAGGTTTCTTGAGCACTTGCAGGGATGGTGATTCCACCAGTGCCCTGGGCAGCTGTTCTAATGCCTGATCACCCTTTGGGGGAGGAAATTTTTCCCAGTATCCAACCTAAACCTCCCCTGGTGGAACTCGAGGCTGTTATTGCTGCAGGCAGAGGGGACTGCCTGGACATCTCAGGCCACCAAGGACCTTTCTGTCCCTGTATGAGGTGACAGCCATCATGAGCCTGGTCATCCAAGGCCTTGCCAGGAGCAGTGAGAGCTGAGCTGTGTGCAGGAGGGTGACACATTCCAGGGCTGCTGCTGTCACAGCCCAAAGCAGAAAGACAAACCTCGAGGCAAAGCACAACCACCACTCCTCCCCCGAGGTGTTCTGGGCTGCTGGATCCTCCAACGGGACTTCAGTACTGCTCCAGGGCTTGTCTGGGGGACAGGGGGTACTTGGAGGGGTTTTTTTCCCTCCTGCAGCACAGACCCCAGGGAACATCCCGAGACATTGTACTGATTACTCTGATGGCCTCTGTTCCGGTGAGCTCTGATGAGAGACAGTGCGTCAGAACCCTCGGATTTCCCGGATGAGCCTCCAGCACCGTGCTTGCAGCAGCTCCGTGGCCATTAAAGCGAGTTTGTTCGGCAGCCTCACAACCACCCAGGCTCATCACCCAGCAACCTGCATGAGACTGAGATCTTTGTGCAGCCAGGGCCATCCCAAAGTGTTTTTTTCCCTTTTTCTAACACTGAGTTTACCATTAAATGTGCCTGAGAGAGCACAGATAATGCCATATATTTAGTGTAAAGTGATGATCTTCGGTACTTAGTGTCTGTCACCAGAAAAAACATTTTAATAAATAAATAACTCAATTCCTTGCAATGTTCAGAATCCAGGGGCAAAAGGAGAACCGTGGACAAGTGGTCAGAGACCACTGAACATGGTCGGCAAAGGATTGTGGCACCTTAGACAAACTTAGAAGTTAAGTTCCCCTTAAATAACCCAAAATCTTATTGCTGATCCATGATCTAGGAGCATGATTAATCACTAAATATCATTAATGCAGGAATGGGAAACCGCCTGCACACATTCCCACAGTCACTGCTGATGGAATGGAGGCCTCCGAGTGAAGCTGCTTTCCACAGGGCAAGGTGTGCCTGCCTAATTACAGAGTAATTAACGAGCCACAGCAGGGCCCATTTCAGCCCCATTCCCCTCTAATTGGCCAGGACAGGGACTGGCTCCTTCCTGCTGCTCCCCAGAGCTGTCAGGCCCTGAGGGTCCCTCCTTACCCCGTCCCAGCCACTATAAAAAGGCAGGAGGGGGGTGATGGAGCATGGTGGGTGTTTGGTTCCTCCTTGCTGCTGGGCTGTTTACCTCCCACAGGTAAAAAAGGTGTTGTTCTGGAATTTCTGGGGGGAATATTGAGGTGTTGGGGTGTGAAAACAGCAGGGCAGACCCTTGAGCTCTGTTTTCCCCCAGTTCTGCTGTTATTATTGCTTTTATTCAAGAATTCCTTGAAGCCTTGGTGGGAAGGAAGGAAGTAGCTTGTGCCTCTCCTAAATATATTGATAATATTTGGTCTCCAGGGTGAGGAAAGAATGTTCTCCTTCCTTTGATTGTCATAAACCACTTGAAACTTAACCTTGAAACCAGGTAGATTAGTGAGTGGCACAGATCCCCTCCTATGAGGCTGTTTTGGGGGGTTCCCCCTTTCCTCAGTAAAGGAACTTCTCCCTTTTATGACTTTAGAGGGAAGTGTCCCCTTGGAAGGGGTCCTTTCCCTAAAGCCTCGGTGTTCCTTGCATTCCAGCTGCCATGGCCTCTGCTATGCCTGACAAGGAGGAGGTTGCCCAGGGCTCCCCAGAGGTGAAGGAGGAGGAGGAGGTAGGTGCTCCCTGAGGGATGTGAGGAGTGGCAGCTGCTGTGTGCAGGGCTGAGGAGGTGGCCCTGCTGTGGCTGAGGGGAGCTGAGCCCCCAAAAAGGGGGAGTTCCCTCTGCTCAGGCTGTGTCCTGCAGCTCCTGGGTGACAACACAGACAAGAACGTGGACCTAAAGTCCCTGTAATCTCTTGGGCTAAGCAAAATTGCCTGGCTCTTGGCTAGGAAAGCTATTCCTCTGGCTCAAGATCCTGGCTTGCTGCAAGCAGTGTTCCCATGGAAAGATTCCAATATTTCAGCCTCCCTGAGACCTGCTGCTCTTGCTCTGCTTCTGTGACCAGCAGCATCCCTGCAGGCGAGGGTGAAGTCTGTCAACTTAAAGCCAACTCAGTCCTGGCTGGTAGAGCTTTTCCTGGGACATTGGCCTGTCAAATAACTGTTCCAGGTGAACTGGAGATGGGTATGTGGCAGGAGAATTGAGGTTGCTCCCAAACGTGGTTGTTCTTTGTGCCAGAGGAAGATTTTCCTGGGGTGGACCATGGTTATTGCCAAAGCTCCCCAGCTCGTGTCACAACTGAGTTATGGATTTAATTAAGCGTGTGAGCAAGGCAAGAGTTTCTCCCTCAGCCAGGCCAGGCGATTTGGTGACAATTCCCCCCAAACAGGGAATTTCAGGGCAGAACTGCTCAGGGCTGTGTTTGGAGCTTCATGGCTGCGATTTTCTTGCTCTTCCAGGCTGCAGTAAAGGAGGTGGCCAATCTGAGCCTGGTGAGCTCTGCCTGTGACGTGGTTTCTGCTGCTTATGCCTCCACCAAGGAGAGCCACCCCTACCTGAGGTCTGTGTGTGATGCTGCAGAGAAAGGAGTGCAGAGTGTGAGCGAGGCCGCGGCCAGCTGCGTGCAGCCAGTGCTGGCCACCCTGGAGCCCCACGGTAATCCTCTGGGAAGGGCAGGCCCCTGCCTGGGAGGGACCTTCTGGCACCTTCCACCCCTGGGAGGAGTCCTGGGATGAGGAAATGCACCTCTCCATCGCTATAGGGAAAGGAGTCCTGGCTTATAAATAAGGCTAAAGCTGAGCCCTAATCCCAGCAGTGTGATGGGCAGTCAGGGACTGACTCTGATGCTGACTTTCCTAAAAGTGATTTTTGCAAGGTGGAACTTGAGGCGAAATTGCAGAAGACCAAGTTCTGACACTTGTTTGGTTCTCTCTTCAGTTGCTGCAGCAAGTGAGTATGCTTCCAAGGGTTTGGAGAAACTGGGGGAGAAGCTGCCACTCCTTCAGAAGCCAGTGGAGCAGGTGAGAATTAAAGGCTGTGCTGTCCCTGGCAGGCAGAGGGGCCTGGTTCTGGTGGGGTTTCTAAGCCTGGGAGTGATGTAGGCTCTCGCATGAGGACCTGAGCGTGCGATGTGAGTTCCTACAAGAGGAAATGCTTAACTGACACTGTGCTCTTTGTCCTCTTGGTGCAGTTCAGAATTTTGGTGTAAGACACAGCCCACTCCGTTATCTGCCATTCCTCCTCTTCCCCAGATCCTCTCTGACACAAAGGAGCTGCTGCCATCCAGGGCGGCTGATGTGAAGGATGCTGTGAGCAGCCACGTGCTGGGTGTGACGGCTGTTACCAAGGAGGCTCGGCAGAGCAGCGTGGGGGCTGCCAGACCCGCGGTGCCCGCCAGTGCTGGGGTGGCTCTGGAGCCTGGAGCGGGACAGACGGGTGTCTGTGGAGCAGAGGCTGTGCTGGGGACAGCAGAAGGTGACTCTCTCCCAATGGGAAATGAGGAACTAGGTAAGGAAAGGGTGGATGTGGCTGTTGAAATGGGAACTGTTAAACTGGGGACGGTCAGCCCCATTCCTCACCCCACTGCTCTGGAATGGGGCTAATGGGAAGAAGAGAATCCCAGAATGGTTTGGGTTGGAAGGGACCTTAAAGCTCATTTTGGGCTTCTCACCATGGGCAGGGACACCTTCCACTGTCCCAGGGTGCTCCAAGCCCCGTCCAGCCTGGCCTTGGACACTTCCAGGGATCCAGGGGCAGCCACAGCTTCTCTGGGCACCCTGTGCCAGTGCCACGCTGGAGGGTACCTGGCTCCCAGTCTGGGATCTCCTGAGCCTGTTACTGTGACATCTCTGGTGACTCAGGCACTGCCTGTGTCCCCAGCCCGGCTGGCAGTGAGTGAGGAGGGCACAGACGTGGTGGCCCTGGAGCAGCAGCGGGAGCAGAGGAGGTACTTCGTGCTCCTGGGCTCTCTCTCGGAGGATCTTCGCCCCTTTGCCCACCTGCGCTCCACAGCGAGGATGAAGGAGGTGTGGCAGGGCATGCAGGGGGCCCTGGCACAGCTCCACTGCATCATCGAGCTGGTAGGTAGAGCCCAGCCCCTGGCAGGAGGGGACCAAAGCCCTGCTCTAGTCACCGCTTCATTGCTGTGCTGAAAAGCTTTGCAATTCCCCAGCTGATCTGTCTGTCTTGACACTCTGATCTTCCCCTGCCACAGATTGAGACGTTCAAGCAAGGATTTAATCAAAAGCTTCAGGAGGGGCAGGAGAAACGAGGCCAGATGTGGCTGGACTGGAGTAGGAAGTATCTCAAAGAGAGTGGAGATGAAAGCCCTGCAGAGCCAGAGGTGCCTTCCTGGGGAGGGAGGCAAAGGGCTCTGGGCATCCCCTCGATTTTCTTTTTTTTTTAATTGACTCATTCCTGATCTTGTCCTTCCTGCCTCCTCCCAGGAGATGGAGTCTCTGACCCTGCTCATGGCACACAGGATCACCCAGCAGCTGCACCTCACCTGCTGTGGAGTCGTGGCTGCCATCCAGGGCCTTCCCTGCAGCCTGCAGGACAAGGTGAAACGGGCTCTCAGTGCCATCCAGGAGCTGCGTGCTGCTTTCTCAGTGGCAACATCCTTCCAGGATTTGTCCAGCAGTGTCTTGACCCAGAGCCAGAGGAAGCTGGCTGTGATCCAGGAGTACATGGAGGAGCTGCTGGATTACCTGAAGCACAACATTCCTCTGTCCTGGCTGGTGGGACCCTTCTCTCCCAGGGAGGAGGAGGAGGAGGAGGAGCCCTCCCAGGAGGATCGATCCTCCCAGGAGGAGGAGGCAGAGGCAGCAGGAGCTGGGCATCTGGAAACCTCCAGCAGCCCCATGTAAAGGATAAAGCAATAATTGCTGTTGGCATTAAACCCTCAGTAATTGTGAAGTGTAAAGAATTGTCTTCCTAAAAGCTGCTGGTACTGGGTCATAACTGCTTAAAATAAAACTGCTGCAGACAAAACCCCTGGCTGCGGTGTCTCTGGGCCAAAGACTGTGAGAGTATTGCTCAGTGGTGTGAACTGTTCTCTTCCCACCTGTTCCCCGATGGAATTCCACTGTGCACTCAGGGATTCGGGAAGAGCAGTCAGGGGTACAGGAAGGAGCACAGCTGGTACGTCCTGATGTTGTCCTGGGAAGCTGCAATTCCTTCTCTCTCCCAAACCTGGGGTAAATACGTGCCCTGCTGGCCCTGTCCCATGCCTGGGACAGCCCTCGGCATTGGTCCTCCAAGGCCTGATTCTCCTCCTGCATTTATCTGCTGCTGCCTGGGGGAGGTTTCAGCTTGGAGGGATGGGAGGTGTGGGAGAGCCTGCCCGGGAGAGCTGTGGCCCCACTGCTGGAGAGGCACAGGGGGTGGGTGACAGACACTTGCTGTCAGCACTGCCCTCTCCTGACCAGGTGTTTCTGGGGAGCTCAGAGCTCTTCCAGTGCCACCTCCAGCTCCCTTTGGAAGAGGCTGGGGAGCCCAGTGCCTTCAGACTGGCCAGGAGATGGACCAGGTGCTTGTGGGACTTTGAGATGAAAAGCTCAGCTCCTGGCTTCTCATCCTTCTGTCTTCAAGGTGAGAAGTGGAATCTTCTCTTGTGTGAGCGCTGCTTCTTCCAGAGTTATTTTTTTATTTAAAGATAATTAAAATTCTTTCATGGGGGTCAGAAACAGGATCTGGAGAGGGGGCTTATTTTGTGGGTGGTGAATACGGGCTTGAAGAGGTGGAACTTCCTCCTCTCTCACTTTTCCAACAGCACTCATCTTCCACCCCTGTGTGTGAAGGCTTTGTGCTGAGGCAGGACTGTGTGGGCTCTGGGTTTGGGCAGCAATTATTCCTTGATGCAGCACAACCCCCTCACATAGGAAAGGGTTGGATCCTGATTCCCTGAGCTCAGCATGCCCGGTACCAGACAAGCATCTTCCTCCTGTAGCAACCAGTTCGTGTTGAAGGCAAAATAATCAGGCAGGTGAAGTTGCCAGGCCAAGGCGATGCTGAGATGTGAGAGAGAAATTGCAGGGGCCATCCCTCCCCTGTGTGCTCTCAGCTTCAGAGGGAGTTCTCTCTCGAAAAAAGCTCGGCAGTTCTGCCTCCTGCAACTCCTGCTGAACTTGAGGACTGGGAATTGGGGATCTTGGAGCCAGTCCTGCTGCTTGGTAGGAAATAAATTGTGTATTGTCTTCTTGATAACAGAGTTGTCCCTTACCACCTAGGAATGCCTGAAATTTAAACTTGCCTGACTGTAAAAGTGACTTTTAAGGAATAGCTGGGCATTCCTGCACTTGGTATTGATTTGTCAGTGCAGCACATCTGATCTATGTCAGCATAGTGCTTATCCCAGCAAATCCTGCTGCTTCTGCCCATGGATCAGTGCGATGTGCTCTTGCATAACCATTCAATCTGTTTGCTGGGAACACTCCTGGCTGCTTGTGCTTGAGCCCACAGCTCGTGGGACCCTCTGCAGCTGGGAACTCCAGTGCTGTGTGTGGCTGGAATCTCCCCGTGCTGGAGCTGCTGGTGAACAGCCCAACACCTGTAAGGCTTTTTGGGCCACAGAGACTGCAGCAGAAGAGCTACCACGGGCTGAAATGACCTTTTTGTGGCAGCTCCTAAAGCTCTTGCCTGAAAAGAGGAGGCTTCCCAAGCAGAGCTTGAGGAGTGGGAGCCTCTCTGCCTTTTACTGGTTAACATCCGGAGATCCAGGGAGCCACGGAGACTTCTTACATCGAGCAAGAAGGAGAACTCTGAGTAGCTGCACATGGGAGTAGTTTGACTTTTTCATTGGCTCTGTTTTCTCCCGTGCTGCAGAGGCAGCAGGGGGTAGAGGTGGGAAGAAGCTGGGAATGATGAATGGACTGGCTTCCTGCAGTGTTTAAGGCTGAAACACCTCTGAGCTCTGGGAAAGTATCCAGGTTGTTCTTCATCGTCTCCAGGCGTTTGTCCGATTATCCATGCTTATTTTGAGTAATTTTGGATAGAAGTGAGAAATGTGTTGGTAATGTGACAACCCTCAGCAAACACCTTGGCAGGGAAGATGTGCCTTGAGGCACCTCCTCTGGCTCTCAGCAGCCCTTGGGAATGAGGCAGCGTTCCTTGATTCTGGGAATTATTGCCCTGCTGATGGTGTCTCACCCTCCCCTGCTGCTGCTGTGCCCCCATGTGCCAGCTCAGTTCTGGGCTGATTTGAACTTTAAATGCACTTGCAGGGGCACTTGCTTCTTGTTCCACTTTCGGTGGGTGCCACCGTGTCCCTCTGCCCGTTTGCTTAACATTTTCATGATTTCATTCTCGTGTTCGTGTCCTTCTGCTGATCTTCCTGCAGTCCCTGCTGCTCTCTGTTCAAATGCCTGACCTGGAGGTCAGGGAATGAACGTGCTGCTGTTGGGTGGAGGCCTCCTTGGGCATCACTCCAGCAGGCTGACACTTTCTGTGAGTGAAATTAGGAGGCATTAACCAACCTGTTTCCACGTTTTCCCACCTGGCAGCGGGAGTGGCTTAAGGAGAGTTTCCCAAGCAGCTTTGTTAAGGCAAGAGATTGGGAAAGTGAAGTTCTCAGCAAGTGCTGAAAGGCAAAAGCTCTGTAGTTGCTTGCAAGGAGCTCAATTTCCCTCTCTCACTTCCGTGTTTCCTGTCACTCTTAGATATCGTCATTCCCTTCTACAAAGCTGTGTCATTACTTGCTGCAAAATACACTGAGTTTATAAAAGGTTTGAGGCCTCCCTGAAGGGCTGCTCGGGGAGCTGGGGCCCTGCAGAGCCAGGAGCTGTCTGGGTTCCAATTTCTGTGTCACCCTAAGTTCTTGTGATTTGGAAAACTTCGAAATGTTCAAAGCTCGTTTGAATTAATTTGGAATGGGATGGCTCGAAGTTGCTCTGGCTGGTCAGTGTGGGAGCAAAATCAGATTGTGGACCCTGGTGGCTGATGAGGGCAGCCAGGAGCTTTTGTTCTGCTGGTTGGCACTGGGCTTTCCTCGTGTCCCCTCCCCTGTCCCCTTCCTTTCCTACCGCATCTCCTCTTCTTAGAGGGAGCCAAGAGTTCCAGGGCTGGGGAGAGAACCCTGGAGGGAGCTCCCTGCTGCCTGAGCTGGATGGTGGCAGCCTGCCATGGCCAGGTGAGATCAGTGTGGGTTTGGCAGCCCCAGAGAATGCAAGTTTAAGAGGACACGGGTGCTTGCAGTGCCCTGCACTCCCTGTTGAAGCATTCCAATGCTTTTCCAGCCAGAATCATTGCTGCTGTCAGCATTCAGCTCTTCCCTTGTTCAGATGTTTCTGCCAGGGGCCCCTTGTGGCAGGTCCTGGCAGGACTTTGAGCTGGGCTTTGAGCATTCCTTTGCTTTCCCTCCCTCCGCACCCTGAGGACGGTGCGGGAGGTCAATGAATCTGCTTCAGACTGCCTCACAAACCAAGCGTGAGCCTGTGACAATTCCAAACGATCTTTGCAGGGCTTGTTACAGCCCCTGATGCCTCCAGCACTGACAGGCTGCTGCCCTGATCGATGCTGGGCTGCCCTTTGCTGCAGCAAACAGGGCCCAGCTCCTCCTGTGGATACAGAGCATGGCCAGCAAGTCATTACCCTGCTCCGCTGCCTCTGGCCACTGGAGCTGCCCCTGGGGAAAGCAAAATCCATCGGCAGGAGCGGTTCACTTGCAGCATTGACTTCCTGGGCTCCCTCTGATTCCTGTCTTTACTCAGATCCAGCCATGGCTTGAGCTTGTCCAGCAGTGGAGTTCAGGGGAGGTGGTCCAGAGGGTGATGAACCTGCTGGATGCTGACATGGCTGGGTTTTGTGCCATTCGTTGTATGGATTTCACTTTTTAATTTGTGTTTTTGTTTTCTTGCTTCATAAAGTGACAGGAGCTTAGTGCAGGAGGCACAGATTCCTGCCTGGCTCTCCCCAGGTGCCCTGGAAGGCAGGGTGCCATGGGAGCTGATAAAGGGGATTATCTGGGAAAGAAACAGCTGGGAAGGGTGGGGAGAAGTTTGAGACTAAGGCTGGGGTGAGGTGGAATGGCAAAGCATGAGAGACCTGGAGGAGGAGACACCAGGAGGGCTGGAGACAACCAGAGGTGAGAGGCCGGATGGAAAAACAGTGGAAAATCCTCCAAAATGGATTGGGATTAAAGGTGAGAATTCAGCGAATATGGGGGAGGAGGGGTAAACTGAGCACCTGGAGGGTGGGAGCAGAGAAGCATTGGGAGTGCTGGACAGGGATGGGCTCACCTGGGGCAGGACTGGGGCACGGTGCACAAGTCTGGAAACAGGAGAGGAACCAGATGGAAAAGAAGTGGCAGTTCCATTTTTACAGCTATTTTAAGGGCCCTGTGTATCTCATCAGGCTGACCCACCAGGTGTCTCAGTGCAAGGCCAAACACCATCTCTGCCCTTTGGGAAGTGAACGTTGGAGAAAACCCTATTCCTTTGCAAGAGGAACCCCAAAATATTCACACTGCATGGAAGCCCTCCTGCATGGACCCTCCTGCAGGGTGCTCTCCGCACACACCTTGGTTTTGCAGGATGTTTCCATGAGGAAACACATCCTGAGCTCTCCCATTTGAGGAAATACCAATCAGGGCCTTTTTCCTGGCAGGGAAACCCAACATTTTGGGTTTGTGCCTGCTGTCCTCCCTAAAACCCTGCTCTGCCTCTTGAGCTGGCTGATTTTGGAGGAACACCTGGCTGGCAGTTCCCTCTCACCTGGGGAGCCCTGTGCTGCCTCCCCTCCCTGCTCCATCTCCCCCGTGGGATGGCGATTGCAGCTGGGAGCTGAAGGTCACTTGAAATGTCATCTTCATTTAGCTGTCTTGATGGGGTAATTACAGCTGGAAATACAAGGTTTGCTAAACAAATTACAGCCCAAATGCAGTGTTTACCTTGTGAGAGACTGACTGGGAACACCTGTCCTCTTGTGGGATGGGAAAAAAAGCACTTTTAAGGGTTTGAAGTATTTTTGCTTGTGATATCTCCTGTTGGCTGTCTTGGGTCCCCTCCCACTGATCCCCAGCAGACCAGGGCGTGACGCTCAGTTTGGGTGGAATTGTGGCTGTTTTGGGCCCGCTCATCCTCCTGGGGAGGCTGAACCACGGCCCCAAGGAGGGGAAAGGAGCCTCAGGCGCACAGAGCGTGAAGGGTTTTGTGCTTCCCTCATGGTTTGGGCACTGGAGAAGTGGTTAAAGCAGGGAAGGATTAGACCCGAGGTGGTCCTGAGCACATGCACTGTGCTTGATAGGACAAGGGGAATGGCTTGGAACTGAAAGAGTAGAGGTATAGGTGGGAAATTGGGAGGGAATTCTTCCCTGTGAGGGTGGGGAGGCCCTGGCACAGGGTGCCCAGAGAAGCTGTGGCTGCCCCATCCCTGGCAGTGTCCAAGGCCACATTGGAGGAGGCTTGGTACTGACTGGGGAGTTCACAGGGCTGGCTGGAAGCCCAGACAGGCCACTTGAGACAACCATTATTGCAATTTTGTTCTGTACTAAATTCCTGCTTTTGGCCCCAGTTTTATTCTCTGCCCACATGATAGTACTGGGTTAATGATCAGACTCGATGGTCTTGGAGGTCTTTTCTAGCCCCTTCCAATGCTAAACCAGCCTTTGCATGAAGAAATTTCCCCTGGTGTCCAACCTGAGCCTCCCCTGGCCCAGCCTGAGGCCGTTCCCTCTCCTCCTGTCCCTGTTCCCTGGGAGCAGAGCCCGACCCCCCCTGGCTGCCCCCTCCTGTCAGGGACTTGTGCAGAGTCACAAGCTCCCCCCTGAGCCTCCTTTTCTCCAGGCTGAGCCCCTTTCCCAGCTCCCTCAGCCCCTCCTGGGACTCCAGCCCCTTCCCCAGCTCCGTTCCCTTCTCAGGATGTGCTCCTCAGATGGATGATCCTATTGTCATTTCCTAAAAGAAGGACTGAGAGCTAAATTATTCCCACCTCCCGTTGTGCCCATGCTGGATATTGATGGACACCCCTCTGCCTCTCGGCTGCCCTCACCCCTCCAGCTCCAGGGCCAGGTGAAGGCTCTACTTGGGTTTTGGTTTTTAATTTTATTTTTTAACATTTATTTTTCTTTCCTGCTCATACTGAAACAGTCCCAGAGCAAACCCGCTGCTGGCTGATCCATAATGCAGTGTTTGAACACAGCAGGACAACCCCTGAAGTGCTGTTTTCCTGTGGGATTGGAAGGCTTTGAAGGATGAGTGCTGTGGCACAACCTTCCCTTTCCCAGAGGGGTCAGGCACAGATGCTCGAGACAGAGCTGAAGCCCAGACTCATCAATAAATGGGATTTGGGAGGGAGAGGGCAGGACCAAGAGGTGACACTTTTGGGTGTCTGGGCTCCCCCAGCTCCCTGCTGCCCTTGTATCCAGAGCTGTGTCCCTGTGCCTGGAACAGCAGGGCCAGAGGGATATTCTGAATGGAGATGGGATCTTAGATAAGTCCCTGCCTCTTTCCCAGGCCTTTGGCAGCAGGCAGCAGCTTTATTGGGGTGGCCAGCACCCCAAAACCCACTCTTGTTTGCAAGCTCTTTAATAATGGCCAATCAGGTCTATTACAAAATGAATAATTTATTTAATAGACACAAAAGTAACAGACATAAGACTTTAAACAGGGTATTCACTGCCCAGGAATAAACCAAAAAGAACTACCAGGAGATAACATACAGTGCATGACGAAGGTACCTGTATTACAGCTAGCAAAGAAGTAGTACAGCTTAGGATTCATTGAGTCTTACCCTCCAAGTGCTGATGGGGCACACCTCGATAATGTGCCATGCACGAGTTCTGAGGTGCTGGGTGAGACAGCTGCTGTGTGTTCCGCAGAACCCTGTTGCTGCGGGGTCCCGGGCGGGGCCAGACCCCTGCTAGCCAGCTGTTCTCCACCCAGGGCTGTGAAAGCCATCCATCACCCTGTGCATGTTGGATCAGGCACCCCCAGAGGTGGAGAGGTGGCTCTTGGGTGGACACCGTACGTTTTATTATGCGGGACCCCAGGGAAAGGAAAGATCCCACATGGTGTCCCAGGAACCGAGAGAGCGAACTTCCTTCTGGCTGGGGGTTATGA
This sequence comes from Mohoua ochrocephala, assembly GCA_013398855.1. Lineage (NCBI taxonomy): Eukaryota > Metazoa > Chordata > Aves > Passeriformes > Acanthizidae > Mohoua > Mohoua ochrocephala. The sequence goes on along the minus strand of VZTA01022495.1, from coordinate 406,545 downwards.
GGGAGTCCCGAAGGGAGCGGGGTGATACAAAACAGCCAATAGGAGAGAGGGAGAAAGGGGCGGGTGATACAAAACCAACTGATGGGAGCAGAGGGAGAAAGGGGCGGGTGATACAAAACCAACCGATGGGAGCAGAGGGAGAAAGGGGCGGGTGATACAAAACCAACCGATGGGAGCAAAGGGGCAGGAATGGGGGGTTTGGTTACATCTTGCAGGGGTACATGAAAATGCATAAGAGTCGATGGGAGAAGTTTTTACAACAAACATATAAATATGTCTATATCAAATACATATATTTAATTTATTCTATGATATGTTTAATAATTTTTTTCAATTAGGCCTATGCATCACTACTGAAAAGATATCTGAACACTTCTTGATTTTCCTAATTTTTCTTAATTTTCTCAGATCTACTTGCTACTTTCACATCACAATTCCCTCCCTTATATAAAATACACAATTTTAATATGAGCTTAATATAAAATATTTCTTTAGCGTCTTGTTTTTCTCAGCATCCGGGTAGAGGTCCTCAGAAATCCAAGTTTCCTGGTGTGAGTAACACAGTTTCCTGCTGAGGAAAAGCTGAGAGACGCTGATTTCTTTTGTTGTGGCCTGTGGATTTAATATGGGAAAAGATCCAGAGAGGAGCTCCCTGGTGCCCAGGGGAGCCTGGCTGGCTGCGTTCTCAGAGACACACATGGAGAACAGAAACTTCTGGCATCACCTCCCTGGAACCCACTTCGGTTTGGGGAGAAAACCACAAAGGTGCTTTTTTTTCAATCTTTTTGTCTTTGATATCCCTCTCTTTGGATGTTTTGAGGAGGGAGGAGATACCTGAGCAGGAAAAGGAGAGCCCTGGTTTCGGTGACCACTGCTGGCTTTGCAGGGACACCACTGGCTGCAGTTCCTCGGTGATCACAGGAGGTGCTGGGAAGCTGCTTTGGGAAACCTGGGACATCTCCTCCTCGTCTGCTCCCTCTCTCCAGCCGGCGCTCAGCTCCACAGCCCTGCTGGCACACAGTGACTGGGAGCAGCTGGGGACAGAGAGCTCCTCAGAGCTGGAGGAAAAGGCACCAGGCAGGGATGCCACTGGGACTGATTGACTTGGGGACCCTCCTCCCTGGGGTGCTGGAGCCCCTTGGATGAGAGGAACTTGTTCCTGGACAGAAGGACCTGCCATGACCTCCCTGGGGGGCTCCTCCTGGCAATGGGGGCTGCCAGGACCCCTGCAATTCATCCCCTGCCCCAGCACTGCAGGGAGGTGGAGGGATTCAAGCCTTTCCTGGGGTTATCCCTCCTCATTGAGCTGCATCGCTCAGAGTTCCTTTCCTTGGGAATCTCTTACAATGACTTCCATGCCTGGCAGTGTCCAAGGCCAGGTTGGACGGGACTTGGAGCAACCTGGGCTAGTGGAAGCTGTCCCTGCCTGTGGCAGGGGGTGGGATGAGCTGAGCTTTGAAGTCCTTTCCAACCCAAACCATAGTTTCCATCCTCTAGAGTTCGTGAAGAATTCAGCTGGATGTGCACCTCAGTGAATCCTGCTGCTTCTCTTTGCTCCTTCTCTTTTGACTGGAGACTCTTTGGTTCGGGAAGTTGCTCTGTTGGAAGCAGGAAGGAAATTTTCAGGCTGTTTCTCTCCTGAATCAGATCAGAGGCTCCACTTCTAGTTAGGTACCCACAGCAGTGGGGCATCTGTGGGGGGAAAAAAATTCCAGGGAGGCCTCCAGGTCTTCCAGATCTTCCTGAAAGGATGCACCAAGGAATTCAGTCACCAATGCAGTCCCTCAGGCCACGGCTCTGGTGAGGGTGAGTGAGCTCAGGGCTTCTGCTTTTAATGAGGGGAGAGCTTGCAAAAGGTCAGCCTGCACAGTTGTCATTTGCCAGCCACATTCCCAAACTGGTGGAGCTGGAGAAGGCTTCAGCATTTCCTGGAGGTTGCAGAAAACTTGAGTGGCTTGTGGACAAATCTCAGCTCTGCTTGTGGACAGAGGTTTGAGTTGAGGTCTTCAGGTGGTTGTGCTCTGTCTCTTTCAGCAGGAGAGGTGGAAGAAGTGTCTAAGGCCTGAAAGAACCAGATCTGTCCTAAAATATTGATGATAATAATCGTAGAATTGTTACATTTGGAAAAGACCTTTGAGATCCTCAAGTCCCACCATCAGTCGCATTCACCACTCCCCCATGTCCTCAAGTGCCACACCCACACATTTTTAGAACACTTCCAGGGATAGTGACTCCACTGCTTCCCTGGACAACCTGTTCCAATGCTTTACAACCCTTTCAGTGAAGGAATTTTTCCCAATATCCAATCTGAACCTCCCCTGATGCAATTTTAGGCTGTGTCCTCTTGTCCTGTCCCTTGTTCCCTGGGAGGAGAGCCTGACCCCCCCCGGCTGCCCCCTCCTGCCAGGTAATGATGATATTTTCCTAGGTCCAACCTGCCTCCTCACGCTTCCAAGCATCCTTTCTTTAATTATTTGGAAACAAAGCCAATGATTGATTATCTCTGTCCGGGCTGTAATTGTCATGTTTCCATCCCGGCTTTCCATGGACCTTTGCCTCCCTGTGGCAGAGGAGTGTGCCAAGCCCAGCTCTGCTTGGCACCGTGTGACAAACGGGTGAGCTGGGAGGGAGAGGGTTTCTGAAATGGGAAGGGATTTTCCAAATGGGGAAATCTCTGCCCTGAGTCCATCGGTCACTGTTAGGGAGGCACTGGGGAAACAGGGGCTTCAAACCCCTGAGGTGATGCCTTGGGAGCGCTCGTTTGTTCTTCCAGGGCTGGCACCAGGAGGGGGAACTGAGCATCCTCGTTGGTCACACCCGGAATTGGCACAGCCCCACCACAGGAACGGGGCTGTGGGAGCTGTGCTGGCAGCTCTGCACAATCCGTGTCCAGCTGTGCATTCCTTGTGATCCTGGAAATCACAGCATCGGTAAGGTTGGCAAAGACCTTCAAGCCCATCAAGTCCAACCTTTAACCAAACACCATCCTGCCTCCTAAACCAGAGGGTGAAATCTGCTCTTTTTTAACTTTTTGAACCTTCCATGGATTCTCCACCTCTGTCCCCAGCAGCCTGTTCCAAGGCTTTCAATGAAGAAATGTTTCCAGATCTCCAGCCCGGACCTCTCCTGGCACAACTTGAGGCTGTTCCCCCATGTGCTATTGCAGCTACTTGGGTGGAGAGGGTGACCCCCACCTCGCCACAATGTCCTTTCAGGTAGCTGGAGAGAGCAGAATTGAGATCCTTTTCCCATTTCTGTCTCTTTTCCCAGTTTTGAGGTCCTGAGCAGTTTCCGAGGTCCTTTTCCCACCTCCGTGACTTTGCTGAGCACCTTCACACCATCACTGTCTCAAGGGACCTCTGTGTGAGGCAGCGCCTGACTTGCAGGGGTTGCTTCTCTGTTTTAAGGTGGGAAGAAAATCATTCTCCACCATCCCTGATGTGAAGGCAAAGGCTCAGTGCTGCCCACAAAGTCCCTGGGAAGGCCCTGGGGATGTGGCAGGGGCAGCAGCCCTGTGGGCTCCAGCGTAACTCAGGGTCACACAGCTGTACCCAGATGTGCTGCCACTCCTGGGGCTGCTGAGCAGCTTCTCTCCAGGAGCAGGGGAGACACCCTGGGGGTCAGTCAGGTGATGGAAACTCCTGGAGGAGTGACACAGCCATCTATCAAAGCTGAGAAGGGATTCCAAGAGGATTTTACAGCACTGGCACAATTCATGACCCCGTCCTTCCCAGCAAACCCAGCTCCCACTACCCTAAAAGAGGTGCAGAAGAGCAGGGACACTTTTGGGATAAAGTGAAGATGTTACTGCTTCCCCCCAGGTCTTTCTGGGGTCTGGGCAGCTCTTTCAATCCTCCTGTAACTCTGGGTGATTTGTGTGCTTCTATGAGCTCATTTTAGTGTTTCTCTGAAAATCCACAGCAGTAATTTGGTAAATAGAGAATTACCAGGACCTGAAGTACTCCAGCCCTGGCCAGCTGTAATTTGCTCTGGGTAATCACTATTCTGCTGCTTCTCTCTGCTCGGTCTGAAAGTGCTGGGAATTTAGAGTAGGAATCAATTAAACAGCAAATAGGTTTCTTTGTCAAAATCAATTAAGCCCTCCTCCCAGCCAGTGCAATGGTCTCCCTGGAATTTCATATTCTGCTTGGCTGCTGTTTCCTCAGCAGCTTTTGCTGGATAATGTTGATGTTTTATAGCTTGATTTAAATCATATGGATCAATGCATATGCATCCCTTATTTGGATTTTTCAATTACAGCCGTATATTTAGCCTAAATGAATTATCTGGGTTGTAGTTGCAGCTACACAGAGAATTTTTCATAATGCCCAATTCAATTTCTACTTTCTCTGTAAGCAGAAATGATTTCTTTGGGGAGAAGGATCATTAGGGCTGTTTTGCCCTTCTTGCTGGAGTCTGAGTCCAAACGGGCCAGACCAGGAATTTTCAAACATCTTCAGCCTGTGGATTCTGCTTTGGCTTTGGGTGGAGATGCAAACACTTGGGAATTGTGGATCGTGCTGCTGTGTGGGTGAAAGTCATTTTTAAAGTCACTTATGGATGGCTTTGACCTGGCTCAGGGCCCTTTGCTCACTGTCCCCTCCCCACCACTCTCAGGTCACAGCCTGAGATCCCTGGCCTGGATCTGAGCTCTTCCTGTTGCATCTGGATTTTAAACCATCCTTTTCCCTGCCTGCTGTACCTCTGCCCAACCCCAGTCCATCTGCACCCCTAAAGCCCCAAATGCCTTTGGGAATCTGGCCCTTGGCCTGCCCCAGTTTCCACGGCACCACTGAGACAGGACTTTGGCTCCCAAATCTCCAAAGTGTCTTTGTTTTCCATGCAGTTCTCCACAGATAATTCATCCCAGTCCCTGTCTGGGAGAGTGAAAGAGTTCTGAGTTCTAAGCCAAGCTGTGGCTCATCTTTAAATCAGAAGATATGGGTTAATTATAGATATAAGATATTAATGACATGGAGTGGGGCCAGGGGAGGGTCAGGCTGGAGATCAGGGAAAGGTTCTTCCCCCAGAGGGTGCTGGGCACTGCCCAGGCTCCCCAGGGAATGGGCACGGCCCCGAGGCTGCCAGAGCTCCAGGAGCGTTTGGGCAGCGCTGCCAGGGATGCCCAGGGTGGGGTTGTTGGGGTGTCTGGGCAGGGCTGGAGCTGGACTGGATGGTCCCTGTGGGTCCCTCCCAGCTCAGGGATATTCCCTGATTTTGTTCTATGATTCTCAGTCTAACATTGATTTTTGCACTATTCCCTGTGTGAAACATCTCTCAAAGCTCACCTTTCTCTTCAGGCTGCTTTGGAGATGTTTGACCATCAGACTGTGGGTACAAAACCCTCCAACCACCCACTGCCTATTTAATTCTTAAAACCCAGTGGTTCCTGCAGGTAAAGGATGTGTTTAATCCCTTCTGCCATCCAGGGGAGCTGGGTGCAGACCACACCTTGCCAGCAGTGGGGAAAAAAAATCGCAAAAAAAGAGGAATTTTACTTGTATTTTATCGAATTGGAAATCAGTAAGTGTTAAAAAGTCCAGAACAACGTAACAGCTATTTTGGGTTTGAATTTAACTCCGGGGTTCCAGTTTTGCCAAATTAAATCTAAAAAGGGGGATAATTGCTAAAATGGTGTGAATGATTGATTTCTTTTTCCATGTGACAGCCAAACCCAAACTTTTTTAAGGAACCGTTGAGCTTTGGAGAACTGAAACAACATTCAGCATCCTTCTCCCAAAAATCCAACTCTTAAATACTTCATGCGGCTCGATTCACAGTTTTCCACTTTAGGCAAAACGTTTCATGCTGAAAATAGAGGCCTGGGGTTATAAACTGCTCAAGAAGTTGGTGTCATCTGAATGTTCTTGCTGCTTGAGGGGATTTGGGGGATCAGCCGTGTGCCCAGGAAAGTGCTCTGGCCCCTGGCAGTCCAAGGATAGGGCCTGGATGCCTCCATGGTACATCTAAATCCCACTTTTCCGGCGTGGTGAAGCTTTGTACGAACCATTCCCTGCTCCCCGAGCTCCTGCTCTTACCTCCAGGCTAATGAGCCTTTCTCAAGCTTTCGCTCTAGGAGTTAACAAGGACTAAAGCTCCTCACAGCTGAGGAAATGCCAGAGGCACGAGCAGAGTCCCTTTCCTGGAGGGGACAGGGTCAAAATCCTCCTCAGCCTCATCCCTGCCCAGAGCAGGGCCCGGGATTGTGTCCCGGTGTCCATGGGGCTCCTCCAGCACCCTTTCCCAGAAGGTTTTGAGCCCTCTCCTGCCCCCAGGGCTGTGCTGCTTGGCAGCTTCCAGGACCTGGTGGTTCCTCAGCCATACAGTCTCTGCTCCAGCGAAATTTAATCCCTTAACCCAGGGGAATGCTACAAGGAATAAAGGTGCCAAGCGTCATTCCAGGCTGTCCTTTGGAGCAGTTTGCTGTGGAGGTGCAGGATGTGGTTGGGATCCTCCAGGAGAGGTGTGGGGGGTGCCCTGGACCTTCCTGTGTCCCAGGTGAGCATTCCCAGCCTCATACCTGGGCAAGGACCCTTTATCCCGTTTTGTGGCCTCACCTTCTTTGCTTGCCCTCTCTTTCCTCACTGTTTCTCCTCTGCTGCTGGGGGACCCAGGGAGCTCACCTTCTGGGGACCAATTTGCCATAAACTGGGGGAGCAGGGGAATGCACAGGCTTCCATCAACAAGTGATTCCTCACTTTTATTGTGCTGGGAGACCAAGGCATGCCTTTAATCCCTGGGATTCCCACGTGCCAGTGATGGAGAGGGGTGCTCAGATCCCTGCCTGCATTAGCATCTGCCTTTCCCTTCATGGCTTGCTGCTGGGCTCTGTTTGCAGGGCTCTGAGCAGCCTCTGCCATCTGTTAATTTAATAATTGCCTAATGTTGTAATACACACGTCCTTTAATGGAGCAATTTCCCAGTTCCCATCCTGGAATCTATTTCAGCTGTCAATATTTCTTTGCAATGTCTATTTTTTTCAGGGCCTTTTGAAAACAATGGCACGATTACAATAACTTCAGTTAAGCCTGGCCCTTCAGCAGCCTGGCACAGTAAATATTATAAAATCTCCACATGTCTGGAACAATCTGGGAAGTTTTAAAATATTAAAGTAACACATTGTGTTAAAGTAACACAAAGGCCTGATGGTGCAATTATCCAGTCTATTAATTATTATCTGGTCTGCTTAGAAAGTGAAAACTCTCCTTCAAATGGCACGAACTGAGATGAATATAAGTTAAGAAGGGTCAGGTTTATTTCATGTCCACTGCAACTCTAAAAAAACCTCCTAAAAACTACTAGACCAGGATGCCATATAAATGGGGGGGGATGCCAGATGAAGAAATGGATTTATTCCAGCACAATCCCGTCTATGCTGATGCTGCTTTTCCTGGCCTGCAAACTCACGTGAAGCTCATCTCAGAGGGAAAAATAAATAAAGCCGTGGTTCCATGTTCCTTACAGACCAGGAGATATTTATTGTGGGGGGAATAAACGCCTCAGTTTCACTTGGGCACCTCAGCTTTATTTAGATTTGCCATGAAATCTCTCCTAGGGCCAGGCTGCACCGGGCAGGAAAGGCCAACACCAACCCTGACAGCCTCGTTAAAGCTCCTGCTGTTGTCATTCCTCCTTCCCTGGGCAGCTCCCGCCTTTGGCTGGCTCTGGAGCTTTGCGATCTGAGCACATCAAATGTCTCCTGAATGCAGCAGGAGCCCCTGAGGAGCCCCAGGAGCGAGCTGTGGCTCCAGCCACCTGTGCCCCTGCCCCTGCTGCATCCTCCCGGAGCCGCTCCCGCCTCCGTCCCATCCCCGGGGCTGCCCCTACCATCCTCGCTTCGCTTTCCTGCCGGAACCCAAAGTGCCCACAGCTCGGAATCCTGCTGGGGCTTCATGGCAGAGCGGGGAGGAGCTTTAGGTTGCGAAAAGCTGCGAGTCTAAGTCCGTGTTTTTCCCTCTTAGGTTCCTTCAAAGCCTACGGAGAGAAGCTGGGGCACGTCTCCCGGTTTTGGCCTGGAGATAGGATTGATCCTCCCCTCCAAGGGCTGATTTGGGTCTAAACAGGCTTCTTTCAAATTTAGAGAATCCCAGAATGGGTTTGGGTGAGCCCATCTCATTCCACCCCCTGCCTATGGGCAGGGACACCTTCCCCTAGCCCAGGCTGTCCCCTCCTTCTGCACCTGCCTGTCCCTGCTGGTCCTTGTGGGGTGTCCCCTCCCAGTCCCCTGCAGAAGGAACGTGTGGTTCTTTCTCCTTTCGTGGAGGACTGTGCTGGGACTGTGCAGTGAAAGGGGGAATTAAACGCAGATTTCCCAGGCAAAAGGCAAGTGGGAGCTGGGCAACGGTTCCTCTTTAGGGATGTGAGTTCAGGATTTGCAGAGTGCTGTGAAATCCCCTGGGATGAAAGCTAATGGGAATGTGACAGCTATTATTATAAACTCCCTCAGCAAACGTGAACTTGCCCACATGTCTATTCATAAGCTTATTAGAGATCAATTCCAAATAATTGCATTATGCCCTTTGTATCGGTGGATTTTCTACAATAATTGACTTCATAGAAAAAGACATCTCGGCTTAGCAGGGGTTGGTGCCCAGCCCACTGCCAGGGAAATTGCAGGATTCTGTGTGTGAAAGCATCTCTGGCAGAGGGATTGGGAGTGAAAAGCAGCCCTAACAATGCTTCAATTACCAGCACCTCCCGGGCTAATCCAACTAACAAAGAGTTTAATGCTGGGGGAGTTTCCTGAGGATTCAGATGCATCTGGAGACAAGAAGTACAAAGTGAGGGTGCGTAGCTCAGGGTCAGGCTGGTGAAGGTGTCGTTCTTGAGTTGAAATTTGAGATTGTCACCTCCCCCGGTGGGTCTCGAGGACGGAAATAGCCAAGAGACACCAGCATTTATCTCACTAAAACCCCAGTACTAAAAATCCTGCCTGTCAGCAGGTGTGGAACTGCTCAGAGCCCCCCTCAGGTGTGCAGCCCTCTCTGGAGACAGGCTGAGAGAGCTGGGCTGCTCGGCCCGGAGAAGAGAAGGTTGTGTGGAGACCTCCCAGCACCTTCCCAGGGTGTGAAGGGGCTACAGGGAAGCAGGAGAGCGACTCTTCCTCAGGAACTGTAGGGACAGGACAAGGGGGATGGGATCAAACTGAAAGAGGGAAACTTAGATTAGATAAACACATTAAATTCTTTACTATGAGGGAGGTGAGGCCCTGGCACAGGGTGCCCAGAGCAGCTGTGGCTGCCCCATCTCTGGAAATGTCCAAGGCCAGGCTGGACGGGGCTTGGAGCAGCCTGAGACAGTGGAAGGTGTCCCTGCCCATGGCAGGGCTGGCACTGGATGGGATTGAAGGTCCCTTCCAACCCAAACCATTCTGGGATCCCCTGACTTCATGCCTGACATTTTTCAAGCTCCATTCTTTGGTGCTGCAGTGCAGCCACTCAGCCTGAGCACGTGGGAAGATTTAGGGTCACCTCATCACTTCCTTGTGCCTCTTGTATTTGCACAGCTGGGGCTCAGAGCATATGTGGGGTGAGGAATCACACTCAGTACATCCATTATCTGAAAGGAGGAGCAAGGAACTGGGCTGCCAGACCAAGGCAATTGGGGTCATAGAATCAGAGAATCTCCTGGGCTGGGAGGGACCTACAAGGATCATCCAGTGCAGCTCCAGCCCTGCCCAGACACCCCAACAACCCCACCCTGGGCATCCCTGGCAGCGCTGTCCAAACGCTCCTGGAGCTCTGGCAGCCTCGGGGCCGTGCCCATTCCCTGGGGAGCCTGGGCAGTGCCAGCACCCTCTGGGGGAAGAACCTTTCCCTGATCTCCAGCCTAAACCCCCCTGGCCCAGCTCCAGCCGTTCCCTGGGTGCTGTCCCTGGTCCCAGAGCAGAGCAGTGAGGTTTGACCTCAGTGTCCTCTGCTCCAGCTGACCACTCCACCTCAGTGTCCTCAGCCCTCAGCTGCTCCTCATGGGCTTTCCCTTCACCATTCTCATGTCCCTCCTTTGGACATTCTCTAACATCTTTTAAGTTAGAAGTACAAAAAAAAAATAAATCAAAGCTCAGAAAAGGTGCAAGAAAATCCCCAAGTCAACTGTCTGAAAAGAGACTGAACGACTCTCTGAAGAAAATCTTGGATTGTGTTTCCCCTTTATTAGCATTAGAATCCATCATTTAACCATTAAAGCATTTTCCCCTTGTCTAAATATCTCACAGTAATATTTTAGGCAGTTTTGAAATGCTACAGTAAAAATTCTGAGTCAGGAAATGGCCAAGATTTGCCCTTTCACAGAAAGACAAACAATAATGTGCAAAAAGAAAATCATCATCTTTCCCTTGAATGGAAATAATCTGAAATGTCTGCTGGCTTGCTGAGATTTCATCTCCAGTGAGTGATTTTTTTGAAAACAAAAGGATTTTAGGAGAAACTTGTGGAATTCCTACCGTAGGGCCGTGGAAGAATGACAGGATTCCCAAGGAAGATGTCTGGCCATCAGTCCCATGTCTATGCACATTTAACATTCTGTGCTAGTGGGTTGGGGAGGCTCATCCAGGATCTTTCCAGAAAGCTCCTTGAGGAAGCAGCTGAATTCCAGAAACATTTTGAATCCAGCCTCATTCGAACACGTGCTTCCAGGCACTGCTGGGAAGCTGATCTTTAAACCACTAAATGAACACCTGGAGGGAAAAGCCTGCTCCAGCTTCATGGAGATCTCTTTTTTTTTTTGAGGCAAACAAGGAAATGGTGAAGTTGTGCTGAACAGAAACACATTGAAACCCGAAAAATCAATTCCTTCAGTGGTTACGAGGAATCTTTGCTGAATTCATAACAAAGCCAAGATTAATTGGGGAACACTGGTCATTAGGAAAAAATGGAAACAAGCAGCCTTTCCATGGATTCCAGAATAATTAACATTCTGCCTCAGTAATCAATAACTCTAAGCAGCTTAACAGGGCAGGCTTTGCTGTAGGACCAGCTTAGCCCTGGCACCAGAGCAGCTGTGCAGGAGATTGTCCTGGTTGCCTCGGGGCGATTTCCGTGTCCTGGTCTGGAACAGCACAGGCACTGTTAAAGTTTCCAGTGCTTTTTGCATCTCAAGGATTGGAAATATTGCAGCAGCACAGCCTCAGCCTCTGCTCTCCCCCGTGCCACAGGGCAGAGTGGGAGTGGGGAAGGAACCTCAAGAGACCGAGGTGTAAAATTCAGCTGCAAATGTCAAATCTTTCTGTTCTCCCAGAGATTTCCAGACTGGAATTTCCTCCCCTGCTTTAACACAGAGACACAAACATGTTGTCTAAACTTTAAATCTGGCTCTGGTTTTGATCGTATTTAAGGCACCTGGACATTTTCCCCACACCTGCTCACCCCTTCCTACGAGCCCATCACAGGTATCCTACACTGAGACAGGAATACAAATAGTGTCAAAACATTGGTAAACCTCTAAAACCCCCAGGGATCAGAGATGAAATGAAAATCCAGGAGCAGCAATAATAAATCTGAAATAACTTTGCTCGCAGTCTCATATTTATAATTTCATCTCCAGTCTTTGCAAATACGGAATTTGCGGAGCAGCGTCTCGGTAAAATCAGAGCATCTCAACATCTTAATGCAGCGAAAGGGCCCCTCTGAGAGCTCACCTGCATCCCTCCCCAGTCCTTCCACACGCTTCTCTCAGCACAAAACACAATTAGGAAAAAGCTGCGAGTTTGAAAAGGTGTTGCAATAAAATAAAAAAAGACCTCGGGAAGGCTTTGGAAGCTTGATAGTAATCAAATCTACTGCAGAAAGGAAAATCAATGTTGCTATCTTTATATATCAACATAAACATTTTTATTTCATTACAGCATTGGGAAGGACAAAGTGTAATGAATCAAGAGGGATTTCGGGAGGGAAATGAAGATGAAACAACCCAGCTTGTCACTGTTCCCGTCTCATGAAGGATAACCCTGTCTCTCCAAAACACTGTAAATCTTTCACCCTGAGAGCCTTTGCAGCCCCAGGCAGGAAGGAGAGCAGACCTCCAGCAACAACTCATGGCCAAATTACTTCCACTTCAGTGGCTCTCTAATGGGGGATATTGATTGGGGTTGTGTGAGGTGGACAGGGCTGGGGGTGTGCACATCCCTTGCCGCCAGAGGTGGGATCCAGATGTTCTTTGGGAGAGAGGCTCCAGCCTGTGGGATGGGGGCCTGCCCTGGTAGCCCCAGGGGTACCAGATCTGTAGATGTCCCAGAGGACCCAGAAAGGACATTTCCATTCAAAGGAAACGTGATTATTTCCCTTTTGCACTTTATTGCTTATCTTTCTGTGAGAGGGCAAATCCTGGGCATTTCCTGACCCAAAATTTTAAAAGGAGCATTTCAAAAGTTTCTAAAATATCCTTGTAAGATAATCAGATAAGGGGGAAACACTGGGGCTAAATGAAGGAATCTGATGCCAATATAGTGGAAACAATCCAAGATTTTCTCCAGCCTAGCTCTGCCAGGGCATGGACGACAAGGGCTGAGGCCAAGCTCAAGAATTCCTGAGGGCTCAATCCTCCCTGGCAGTGACATGGGACAGGTTCATGTCAGGGTGGGACTGGGCTCAGAGTGTCTCAGCCATGCCCTGAGTAAAATTCTGCACCCTCTCTTTGGCAAACAAAGCAAAATGTTCCCAAATCCTCCAGCCAGGCTGAATGTCCTTCACATAACAAGTCAACAAACAGGAGGGAGCGATGAATACATTTGCAAAAATGGGCTTGGCTCGTGGACGGAAGGACTGAATCACTGAATAATGGATTAATGTGAGCAGCTCTCATCTGAATGAGGGAAAGCAGATTTAGATACATGAGCAGGTCAGGCATCAGAAATTTTGGTTTGTGCAGAGTTTGGAGCACAGAATGCCGGTTCCATTTCAATTAAAAATAATCTTATTAATTTCCGTTTTGAATTGTATGGAAACAGCAATATTCTTGTAGCTGCTGCAGAATAAAACTGCTCATCTTGGCAGCGCAGACTTCGGAGCAGCTTCCCCATGCTTTGGGGGCTCGGTGGGGACCCTGAGGATGGGGCTGCTGCCACGGGGACCTGGACAGCTGCAGGAGTGGGCTGCTGGGAGCCCTGCAAAGGTCCAGAAATACAAAAGCAAAATCCTGGGAGGAACAGCAGGAGCTGGCACTGCTGGATCCAGGGGAAGATTTGCAGGAAAAGGTGCTGGGGCTGCTGGTGGACAAGGCAGCAATAAATGGACACTGAGCCCCTGCAAAAGGTGTTTGTGAGGGTGGCAGCGTTGCAAGGAAAGGGATCCTTGCCCTCTTGGTTCCCAGTGCGAGGCCAGTGGGCCCAGCCATCGAAATGGCCAGGGATGGAGAGCAAAACGGTCAGGGATGGAGAACAAAATGGTCAGGGATGGAGAACAAAATGGTCAGGGATGGAGAAGCTGAGGGAGCTGGGTCTGTTCAGCCTGAAGAAGAGAAGGTGAAGCTGAGATCTCATCGTAACCTGCAATGGCTTGGCAGGAGGGGGATGAGGCAGCTCTTCCCAGAGGTTCATAGGGGGCAGGTGAGAGTCCACAAGTGGAACCAGGGGAAATCCTTGTTAAACAGAAGGGGAAAAGAAAATCATGCTGAGGGTGATCAGACACTGAACCAGGGGTGCAAGAGAGGCTGTAAGATATCCAAAATCCAACTGGGCAAAGCTTGGAACAGGAGCTTGAACCATGGCCCTCCAGCACATGTGGAGCTGGATTCAGGTGCAGCCCAGGGGATGCAGAGCTCTGAGAAAGGACAGTCACAAATCCTTGAGCAGGATTCACTGACTGCAGGGCAGGCAGTGATTCCCTTCTGTGCACTGAGGGAATGGTCACGGCAGCTCCCGGAGTGTCCATGGAAATGTGCCAGTGGCTGATGCCTGAGCAGCCCCCTTCCTTCCTCTGGGATCCATGGAAAGCCTGTTTTCTCTGCGTGTTAAGGAAATCATTTTCATAGCCGGGAGCATTTTTCTCTCAGTGCTTTCCCACCCCAGCTGGCCCACAAGCAAACTTCTGGTGGCTGGGTGACCTCCTCCACCTCCTCCAGGCTGCTGCCTCCTGCCCACCTCATCCCCACTTTCCAGCACATCCCTCCTTCATCCCCATGGCTCTGGAAGCACCACAGCCCTCTGCTCTGAGTTCCCTGGGCTGTTTCTCCTCCACAGCTGCCTGCAGCAAACCAGGATGCTCTCTCCAAAGGGGGCCTGTGCTGTCTGTAAGGGAGAGGTTGGGAATGGCTGTTCCAGCTCTTGCTTCACCTTTGCACCAGCACCTTTCAAACCACAGCCACCATGCCAGGGCTCCTCCTGCGGTGGTGTCAGAGCTGTTTCAGTAAAATCCAACTTCTGACAACACTTATCCTCTGGGATCTGCCTGGCAGGGCTTGGAGGCACCCAAGATTCCCTCCTGTGCCCCTGTCCCCTCTCTCTCTTTAAATAAACGTGACATCCCTTTTGCTCCTCCGGGCTGGAAACTTTCTTTTCTCTCTGGGGAGCTTCTTTCTGTTACTCCAAGGTCTCAGGAGGCTTTGGGAATAAAGAATCCAACAAATTAGATTGGTTTCACCGAGTGGATGAGCCTGCAGCGGGGATATTGGGGTTTTGTGTGCTGTGGTTTAATTTCTTTCTCATCCTGTAAGCTCTGCAATCTTTTCCCAGCTCTTATCCCTGAGAGCAATGTTGGGATGCTTCCCTCTGCTCTGACACTGTTAACTCCTCCAAGCCCGAGGGGGAAGTTAAAAGAAGGTTGCCTGCTCTGGCTCTCTGCAGCCCAACACCTTGTGCTGATTTTCTCTCTGGAGGATTTGCAGAGTCTGTCTGGGGAGTCCGTTCCGAGGGTTTGTGACACCTCAGTTCATCTTTGTCACGAATTAGCAGCTGAGAGGTGATTTCCCACCTCCAGCAAACATCCTTTGACCCCATTTACCTCGAATGAAGGCTGTCCACACAGCACGGACCCTTCCCCTTCCTCCAAACCCCTCTCAGAGCTCAGGCAGGAGCAGATGGAGGCTGAGCGTCCCCAGCAGTGAATCCATCCAGAACCCTCTTCCAGCATCATTTTAATTACTCAAATGTAAGTACAGAAGATATCAGTAATTCAGAGTAGATTTGTTTCTTTTGGGAACCAGGTTTCTGAAGGCACTGGCACTCCCACACCCCACAGCTCCAGAGCCGCACCGCCCAGCCAGGAACGCAGAAGCTTGGGAAAAAGCTGTGGAAAAGTCTGGAGCTGAGCCAGGTTTTCACCATCAGCCCCATCTCACCCCACAGATGCTGGCCCAGCCACTCCTTGCAGCTCCCATGAAGGATTCCCTGGGTTTGCACCAATCTCCTCCAGTCCTCTACTGCCTGCAACAGGGTTTTTTAAAAGTTCTTTATGAGTAAAGAGAATATTTCATGCTGTATTTTAAATGAATGGCTTCCTACCCTCCACCCTCATGGAAAACAGTCGGTCTCTCTCTTTGCAGCATCTTTAAAGAGTGTTCCTGCATCCTCCCCTTCTTCTATCTCCTCTGCGTTATGCTGAGAAGCTCCAGTTGATTCACCTTCCTCCACAGGTCCGGGGAGCTAAAATGTGGGATGACTGCAAGGATCAGGGGTGTGTTTAGCAGCCTTGGTCCTGCAGGGAATGGAACTTGTGAGTAAGAGATTTTCCTTCGTGGCATCACTGCAAAGTCAGCTGAGCTTCAGTGAAATGGCTGCAGATAGGTGTAAGGGTTCTTAGCAACCATCCCAAACCTCATCCCTTCCTTCAGCCCCAGCCTTTGGATTCATCTCACAGGCTGAGCCAGGGAGAAAGGCTTCAAAGGCTGGAGATTCTGCTTCTACGTTTCTGAAACACAGAAATTGTTGCAAAATCTGCGGAAGGACCCAGGTGTGAGTGGTTCTGCAGTGCAGAGCTGTGAGCAGGGGTGTGGAATGATGCCCGTGCTGCTCTTCCCAGGAACAAGAGTTGCTCCAGGGAAAAGCTCACCATGGAGCCTCAGGCTTCTTTTCTGTGAGAGTGTCTTGTAGAAGCACTGCTAGTGATGGACTCCTCTTGTTTTTACTGAGTTCCTCTGCTGAAGAGCTGAGCAACGAGGGCTGGAATGAACCCTGGCTACCAAACGAACCAGAGATGGCTTAAAGAACACTTTGGACACATAACCCTGGAGACAAATTTATGCAGCTGAGACCAAATGCCTTCTAAGGAGCAAATTGTAAACAATATATTTTTAGAGTTGAAAATTATTCTAATTTAATGATATCTGTTTAGTCAATGTTAGGAAGTAAATCAGTGTGTGAGTAGTAAAACAATAATGTACTTTCAACTAAATTATTAGTAAACAAATCAGTCTGGTAGGCAATGACTGCATGATACATTATTCATTTCTGTTATCCAAAACACTCCACCAGCTCTCCGAGCCTGGCAATAAAGTATTCAGGATACGCTCTCCACTATCCCAGCAAGCAGTCTCTAATGTGATATTAAAGTTAAAAGAGAAGTGAGGTATATTCCCCCAAAGCAAGGCATTTGAGTAATCCTGGAATGAATCCATCTCATGCTTCTTTTTAAAGCTGGGTTTGGGGTTTTTTTGGGACTAAAGCACTTTCATTACGGCTGGAATGACACTTGTTCCCCACTTGGGTCCGTTACCAACACCTGAATTTCTCCCAAGACGACTCAGTAGCACAGGAGTGGGTTCCGTGCCAGGCTGGTCCTGCTGCCTCCCTTCATCCCACTGGGGAGCCTGGAGAGCCTGAGCCTGACCCCAGCTGCCTTCCCACTCCATGGGCCAGGGCTGTGCCCACACTTTTCAGAAGGAAAAAGCCACATGAGGCCGAGGGATGGTACCACAAGACCTTCCCTGGCCAGTTCCTGCCCTCATTCCTGTTGCCACCTGGTCCATGCTGGGATGGCAGCAGGATGAAGGATGGGGAGTGGGTTTCTGCCCACAGCCAGGAGACCCTGGAATTGCACCCAATGCCACTGATGCATTTCGAAGCCTCAGGAAGCTCTGCCCTGCATGGTGAAGGGAGAACATGGATAATTTCATAGAATCATAGAATGGTTTGGGTTGGAAGGGACTTAAAGCTCATCTTGTTCCACCCCTGCCATGGGCAGGGACACCTTCCACTAGCCCAGGTTACTCCAGGCCCCGTCCAACCTGGCCTTGGACACTTCCAGGGATCCAGGGGCAGCCACAGCTGCTCTGGGCACCCTGTGCTAGGGCCTCCCCACCCCACAGGGAAGAACTTTTAAATCTCTCCTCTTACAGTTAAAAACCCTTCCCCCTTGTCCTTTCACCAGCTGCCCTTGTGCAAAGTCACAGGCCCCGTGAGGAGGAGGAGGTCGGGGGGTTTCAGTGGGAGAGGAGCTGCTCCAGGTGAGGCACTGTGTCCCGTGGCCTGTTTTATAGCAGGACCTAAAAAGGTGTGTCGACTTCTGGTGGTGATTTCATCCTCCTCGTGCTGGGAATGGCTTTGTTTGCCAGCAGAGAAGTCAGAGCCACCAGAAATAGAGATGCTGCTCAGGAACCATCGCTGCAAATGCAGGTGGACACTCGAGTCCAGGGGCAGAGGGGATGTCAGCAGAGCAAGAGGAAACGGCCTCTCTAAACCAGAGAAGGTTTAGATTGGATGTTAAGAAAAATCTCATCACCAAAGGGTGGTCAGGCGTTGGAACAGGCACCCAGGGCAGTGGTGGAGTCTCCATCCCTGCAGGGACTCGAACAACATGTGGATGTGGCCTTGGCAGTCCTGGGGGAATGCTTGGACTGGATGGTCTTGGAGGGCTTTTCCAACCGAAATGATTCTTTGTTCCTGTGATCTTTCTGATGAGAAAAACAGGGACAGGGCAGTGGGCAAGGCCAGCAGTGACTGGTGCAGAAAGTGTCCCAGTTTTGGAGTGGACACACTGCTGACACCCCTGCAGTGACTCCAGCTTTCATAACCCAGCCTGGTGCCTTAAGTGGCCACCTAAAACACAGAGAGACCAGACAAGAATAAGAGAATAAAAGGAGGTGTTTATTTGAAGGGCCTTCAAAGGCTCACCCTGGGCAGTCCAGAGGCTCCACCCCAGATGGACCCTGGGTCACAGGTTCTTCACACTTTGATAAGTTTGGTTCATTTGCACATCAGGGTTCATTCTCCAATGATCACCTCAGTTCATGATGGAATTACCCCAAGTTTGCCCCCCTTTAGAGGCTTTGAGTTGACACATTTGGGGCCCGGTGTCCTTGGAGTGGAACCTGCAGAGGTTTGTTGTGTGTGAGCAGCAGGAGAGAACAGCAGCTCCCAGGGCACAAGGAACTGCAGAGTCACACAGCAGGCAGGGCAGGGTTTGAGAAATGTAAAAGTTAAACCCTAAGGCATCAAGCCCAGTAACTTTGTTTTGAAGCTCATCATGTGTGATATTCTTTTCTTATAAAATGCCTGTTTCCTTTGGGTGAATTTCTTGGTTTCATGCTGAGGGGAGCAGAGGAGTGAGTCGTGCAGCCACCTGCGTGCTGAGGGGTTACCCCAGGGTGGTCTCTGCTCCATCAGCAGGGGCCCAGGGATTTTTTCCCTTTGGCTATTCCTAATACTCTGCAAAGGAGGAAGCTGGTGGGACTTGAAGAGCGGATCAGTCCTTCCCCACAGCTGGGGCTGCTGCTGTCTCAGGTCTTTAACCCCCTGTAAAGATCTGTCAGGCAGTTTAGGTGTGCCAGGGCTCAGCAGGTTTCCTGGGAGAACAGGGGTGGTGAAAGCACAGCAGGGTTCTCCCGTTCAGAGGAGACACAGCCTGATGTGACAACCCACAATGTGTGACCCTGCCTGACTTCCCCAAACCGGGACATCCTGGAATCTTCCAAACCCACGGATTTCTCTCATGCTGCACCCTCGGCGATCCCTGAGGCGCAATCCCCTCCCTGTCTCGACTGCCTCAGCTGCCTCCAGGCTCCCAGGAAGGAGCTGGGGTGTGGCTGTGGGTGCTGCTGAACCCTTGGCTTTGTGGAGGGAAGCAAACTGGGGAACATCGAATGGCAGAACCGTGGTTGCTGTGGCATCTCGGGAAGAGCAGGGATGTTTCAGATGGATGAGTGGCTGGGCTGCCACTTCAGATTCTCTGCAAACACGTCCTGCTGCCTGTCAGGGCTGGGATTGGGAGATCCAGGGAATCTGCACTTGCCAAGGAACAACAGGGCATCCACCAGGGCATCCAACCTCGCTGCAGAGAGAGCACCTGAAACAGCACTTGACAGAAAGCACCCCCAGAAACAAGGCATTGCTGCCATGCACACTATTAGCAGAGACAGCAGCCTCCAAGTGCATTAAAACATCTGATGGCTGATCTCTGCTGCGATGTTTGCATTCCTGAGCTTAGGAGTAGAGGCAGAAGTCAAAACTGGATGTACATGTCACCAAAAATCAGTCATCAAATATTTCATCTGTGCAATGGCTGGGTTCTTTTCTTCCATAGCTAATCTTGGCAGAATAAAATCACCTTCCATGGTGGGTGTGGAAAGCTGAGGTCCTGAACAGATGAGGCCAATTGTTCTCTCCAGGAACTGAGATGCATTTTCAGTGTCTTGCCTGTTTATTTGTGCAAGGGTCTGATTGCAGAGGTGGTCTGACTGCATGGTCAACAATCAAGGATGTCCAAAACATAAATCAGGCCATGCCAAAGGTGAGGAGGATTAAATGAGGTGGAGAAAAGGCTCCAGGCTCTGCCCTTTCCTTGACAAGCTCTCCTAGAAAAGATCCCCTCCAGAAGCCACAGTTCTTCCATTCCCACTGGGATGCTGTACCAGTTTGAAAGCAAACCAGCGGGGGATCCCAAGTCAGAACTCCAGTTTAATAGGAAAATTAAAATAAATGCAATAGGACAGAAACACGGGCAGGGCCAGGACACAGCCTGACACCCTGTCGGGCAGGGTGGGGGCAGCAGTCCCATGAAATGGTGGCTGCAGCCCTGTTGCAGTGATGGATGTGGGTCTGTTGGAGCCGTGATCCTGTAGAAGGGTCTGGTGTTCCTCAAAAGATCCCGTGGTGGTGATGTCGCTCTTCTCCTCTGGGAATCCAGAAGGTCAGGGCTGCCTGTGCTGGTCCAAAGCTCAGGTTGTACCCAGGTAGGAATGCTGGGTTCCTCCCCCTGGGCGGAGCATCTCACACTGGGACGATGGCATTTTATGAGCCCTGCAGTGAGGCTCGGTGGCCCAGGAACAGAAGACACCCCTGGGAGGGAGTTATCAGGGATGTGCCATGGGAGAGATAAAGAGCCCTGCCCCAGCTGCTGTTAACAGCTGGTGAGAGAATACACACTTTTGGGTATAGCTTACATTGGAACCAAGACAGATGCTCAAACTGAAAACCAAAAAACATGGATAAACGTCAAGTCAGAAGACTGTGAGAATATGAAAAAAACTTCAGAAAACTAGCAGTAATATCCAGATAAGGAATTGAGAACAGAATGCAGACTCTGCTTGCATGGAAAACCACAAAAGACAGCCCCTCAAAAAGGTTAAAAAGTCGTAGGAGCAGCTTACAAAACCTCTAACACACTAAAAAACGATTCAGGAGCTGAAAATTGTTCTGACAGCTCTTAAGACCTTTGGCAACCGCAGTGTGAAAGGAGGGTCAGAGAAGGGAAGGGCACAGCAGGAAAACACGGGGCTCGTGTTGCATCCGTGCCCACCGAGGCTGGGGGGGGTCAGAGCCTCCCTTCTTGGGAGACTGGTCATGGATGGAGGCATTTCTCGATGAGGTGACAGGGAAAAACAAGATGAGCAGTAGCAGATTGCCAGGGCCAGATGGTGGCATCCACATGCTCCCAGGATCACGGAGGAGGTGCTGGAGCTGGGCACTGCGGGGTGGGAGCTCCTGCTCCAGACTGCCCCAGCCCCAGACTGAGAGGTGACAGCTCTGCTGGTATTTTATAGAAAGAGCTGGAAAGGTCCAGGGAGGGACGCGTCTGCCATCTGCAGCAGGGAACTGGGTGGAAGCTGTTCCAAAGGCTGCAATGAGGAGACACGGGGTTGAATATGGTCTGTTGGGGATGATTTTTACTTCTTGTTTTTGTTTTTTGTTTTTTGGTTTTTTTTGAGAAAATTCACACCTCAAAAATCTACCAAGGGCAGTAAAATCCCGATTGATGTGTAGGTGGTGAGGAGGGAAGCAATTGAATTGTGTCTCCCAGGATCTCTCCCCGGGTGTCAGACCCAAGATCCAGAGAAGGTTCCTCTGGCTCTGTGGGCACTTTCAGCTGGGAAGCTCTTCCTGCAGAAGCAGCAGATGCAGGACGTTTACCTTGGTTCAAAAATGGAACAAATTCATGGAGAGAAGAATCCATGGAGGGTTGTTGAATATAAAAACACCACCTCTGTCTCAAGGCTGCACATCTCTGGAGGGTAGGAAATAAATCAGGAAACATCTAAATCTGCTGTTCTGTACAAAGTCCTAGATTAAGTGCAGCAATAATAATTGGAATATTTTGCCCATTGAGCTCGATGAGTGGTTATTGATCCTTGGCTCATTTATAAGTAGCTAATTGTGAGTGTTTGCTGTTAGCCTGTTGCATTAAATTTATCAATGTAATTATAGATTACTTCCACTGATTGAATACTTGTGGGAGGCTTACACTCTTTCACTTATTTTTGACAAATATTTATAATTCAGCCTTATCTGTGGCTGCATAGATGTTGTTCTAGAACCATTAATAGAGCTGAAGGAGGAATAAAATGTAATGGATAATTTATTTAATGAATTTGGCTGCTTCTCCTGCTCATGAATATTTTTTTTTGCCAGCAGTTTGTGTCGCATGTTTGTTTGTTATTTAAAAATATTGGGCGATTGTTAATGCTCCTTCCTGCTCTGGGAATTGTTTGGCTGTTTCTGGTCTTGCTCCACTACGTCCATGTCTGCCTCTCAAAAATGGATCATCTGCTTTGAAGTCCTCTAATGTTCCTTCAAAAGCTGATGTTTCCCTGCTTTTTCAGGGAATATGAACACAAAACTCAGGCCTGGAGCCTAAATAAAGGAGTTGGGTGATCTCTCAGAGAGCAAATATCTACCTGTTCCCAGGTATAAAGTGACATTGTCATTCCTGCTCCACTCTGAGCACCGCACGGGCACGTCTTTCTCCAGAAATGATGGTCCCTGCAGGCACTTGGGGTGTCCTGGGTTTGGTGCTGCTTTTCCTCCTCCCAGCCCTTGGGGATTTGCTCTCCACAGTGCGATTTCCACTGCTGTGCAAAGAAATGGGAAAAGAGGAAGCTGGAGGACAGCACATGGCATGGAGAAAGTCAGAGGGGCCACGTGTCCAACCAGAACCTTCTGGGAGCCGATGACTCCCCGGGACTTGCTGTGGGGACAGAGAGTCCCAGAATATCCTGAGCTGGAAGGGTCCCACGAGGGTCATCGAGGATTAATTCCTGCTCAGGCTGAGTCCCTGGGAGCACAAATCAGCCGGGTGGCAGCACAAAGACAAACAAACCATCGACGCTGTCTCTCCCTGTCCTTGCTCTCCGAGGCTCTGCAGTACCTGGTGTGATTTAGCTCTCCTGAGTTTGTTCCAAGCTCCTCGCTCTGAGGCTGGGCTGAATGAGAGAGCTCGTGCTCAGCAGGCCGAGGGTGAGAGAATTCCTGCCCTTGCTCAATTTACGATATTGTGGCTCTATAATATGATTTTCCCCCTTGTATTAGATTTCAGGTGGATTTCTCAAACGGCAGGAAAACAGGCAGGAACACAAGTTTTATGGCTCCTGACAGCACCACAAGCACATTATTGAATTCCAGAGCGAGGGCATAACAAAGGTGAGAAGTTGAGTCAGAATCTTGACGCAAAGCTCACGGAAGCCTCGGACCCCAGGGCTCTGTGCTGACGTGGGCACTGGGCAGCAGATGAAAATCCTGTCTGCCTGCCCAAACTCCCCTGGCTGGTGCCTTCCTCATCCTCTTCTCCTCTGTTGCACGCCTGGCTGAGGGCCAGGAGCAGTGGGTGATGATCAGGGCTTGGACGAGCCCCTCAGGGGGAGAGAAAGGACAGCTGGAAGGAAAGGAGCTGGGGAATGCTCCCAGGCTGGGGGTTTGGGGTTTGTTGGCAGGGCCAGCTGTTTGTTTGCTCGTCTTTATTCCCATCCATTTATCCCATGGAAAATCAGCTGGAATGTGTGGCTATGCTCATGTTCCTGCCTGGGGCAGGGCGGTGCTGGGTGCCTCACAGCTGGGAGAAGCGGAACATAGTGGGTGGCTTTCCAAGAGAATCATGACACGGCAACAACATTTTCCATCCTCCACCCAGGCTTTTGGCATCAGGTCCATGGGGAGTTTTGGCTGGTGTTCTGCCTCGGAATGGGAATTTAAAGGCGCATCTGAGGTAGATGGGAATTTGCTTCGTGGAGTGAAGAGCTGAGGCTCAGTCACAGGAGGGGTCAGGCACGTGGGATGGGGCTGCTCTGGCTCTCCCAGCTAGGATCCAGGACCTTGATAGAGATGCGCAGGCAACACTTTTTAAGTGTTTTAAATCAGGTTTTTAAGTGTTTTAAGTGTTTATAAACACTTCCAACCTGCAGCCTCGCCGTGGGGCTGCTGGTACCTTAAAGAGAGGTTTTTAGGAGGTCTGGGAAGTTCCTTCCGAAAGCTGGTGGAGTGGGAGTCCCTGGAGCAAAGGGGAAACAAAGAATATCAGGGAAAGGTTCTTCCCCCAGAGGGTGCTGGGCACTGCCCAGGCTCTCCAGGGAATGGGCACGGCCCCGAGGCTGCCAGAGCTCCAGGGGCGTTTGGACAGCGCTGCCAGGGATGCCCAGGGTGGGGTTGTTGGGGTGTCTAGGCAGGGCCAGAGGTTGGACTGGATGATCCCTGTGGGTCCAGCTCAGGACATTGCATGATTCTGTGATCTCTCCCCAAATCCAGGCAGTGTCATTCACCTCCTGGATAAGAGAGGCCAGCTGGAATGAGGCTGGAGCCCCAGGGACGTGAGGACAGTGTTCTCCAGAGGTTTCTTTCTCACCGTTTCAGCAGCAAGTCTCTAATTAAGCTCTCTGAACACACCCTGTTCCAGACTGGCCCGTGGATGAAATTGACCTTTAAAAAGGGAACTGAGACACCCAAGGGGCCGGACACCTCCAGGACTGGACAGCAGGTGAGCATTAATCTGAGAGATAAATTTTTAATGCTACAGCTTAAAATCCCCATTTGTCTGCAAGATTTATTTTTTCGCCTCTCGGGGCTTGTTCCTGCACCCGACAGAGCTGCAGGAATGATGCTGCAGTGATGGAGGACAGACAGGAGCCTTGCAGTTTGTGTCCCCAAGACTGGATGGCCGTGCCCTGGATGGGCTCTGAGGGGCCTGGCTGCTGGCTCACCTCCCGTTGTCGTCTGCCTCCCTGAGTGTTGGATTCTCTGTGAAATGTTGGCTTTCCCTGATCATCCCAAAATGACAACTTCAGCTACACGAGAGAAATGAAGCTCAGACAGTTCACAACCCCATGGATCCAGCACCAGAGGCTTTTATGGTTCTTTTAATGAGCACACTGCCAGGACTCGTTGTCTAGGGAGGAACGTGGGCTGCACCACGGCCTCATCAGCCCCTCCATTCACTCCCACGGAAAAATTTCTTTGCCACAGTGAGAAAAATCATCTGCAAACAAGTGGAAATGGCAGAGCAGCACCCCGCCCCAGTGCCATGCGTGACCTGGGGCTGGCTGTTCACTGTGGGGAGGCACAGACAGGTGCCACAAACCCAGCTCAGGACAGAGCCAGGCACATCCCTAAATCCCAGGCCCCAGCCACAGGAGCAGAGCAAGAGCCTTCCAGCAAACTACATTGTTTAACACCACGTTCTGAGGTAAATCATCATCTTTTTAATAGAGCTGCTGTGGGAATAGAGATGGAGACATAAAAGGGATTTAAAAAAAATCTGTATTTTGCATTTTGCTGGAATGAGCTCCTGCTAATTGTTCGTGTCCAGCTCCTGTTTGTGCTACCGTTCTGTTGCACAGCTCCTAAATTAAGTTGGCTCTGGAGCAAACCCTCCCCCAGCAGCCCTGCATGGCCTCCCTGGGCTGCTACATCCACGCACGTCCTGCTCCTGCACTCTTGATTAGCTCTTAATTAATTAGGAACCTGTGCTTGCTCTGAGGACAGAGGATGTTCCATGGGGAGGCATCCTGGGAAGGAGCTGTTTAACAGAGCCTTGAGCGAGGCTGATCCAGCCTTTTTTTGCCTCCAAGGGGATCTGTTTCTGTTCATTTGCAGTGTCCAGGAGGCTCCTGGAGGGGGTGGTTCCCTGCTCACCTTTTCCTGCCCCATCCTCCCTCCTCTCCAGGCCTGATGTTGGGCTGATGTTGGGCTTCTCAGCCCAATGACCTCAGGGTGGTCGGGTCACCTGCACATTGCAGCCACAGCACGTGCCAGGCCTAACGCTGGGGTGGGTTAGGCAGGGAGGGATCCTTCCAGCTCCTTGTCCATCCCTGTCTTCATCATCCCTGTCCCAAACTTTCTCTGGCCGGTGCCTCTGGGTGTGTGCCCTCTGCCAGACCTGGGGGGTGTGGGCAGCAGTTGTGCTCCGACCTTTTCTGGGAGCTGATTAGTTATTAATCCCCCCTCTCCTGTGCCAAACAGCTGCTGAACTCCTCCTGGAAGTGTCCAAGGCCAGGCTGGATGGGGGTCTGAGCACATAGTGGAACACATCCCTGCCCATGGCAGGAGGTTGCAGTGAGATGGTCTTTAAGGTCCTCTCAAACCCAAACCATCCCAGGATTCTGTGATTCTCTGTTTTCTTCTTTAAAACATGAAATCCTGCCTCTTGTGTCAGTCTCTTCCTTTGCTGTGCTCTCACTCAGGGAACCACCCTCGGGTGTTTCAACTTTTGCATCTGAATGGCCAAGGCACGATAAAGGAAAAGGCTTCTTCCAGACCTGTGGAAAACTTTCAAGGTTCTGTGGAGCAGTGGGGAGGTTGGCGTGGCTCTTTCTTGCTCTCTTGCATAAAGTTAATGCTTCTCTGGTGTGCAGCGCTTGTGACATGCTCCAGATTTCCACGGCTTTTTCCCTGTCAGGGCAGCCAGGAGAGTCCTGTCAAAGGCACGGGCAAGGGTTTAGTGAAGGGTGAGCAAGGTCTGTGCTGTTCCCTTCCCAGGAAAGGTTTGGGATAAGGGACAATCCCAGCTGTGTAAGGCAGAGAAAAGGGAATATTTTAGCCGTACTCTGTGAGTCTCACTGCCTTTGGAGTTTTAAAGGCTGGCAATGAAGGTCTCTGCCCTTCATGCAGGTTTTCCTCATGGTCACCTTGGGTGGAAGGCAGGGGAGAAATGAAGCAATAACCACGGAGCAGCGCAATGGGAGCAGCGCAATGGGAGCAGCGCAATGGGAGCAGCACAATGGGAGCAGTTTTGTGTTGCTCCAGGATGGGGATCCACAGGCTCCCAAGAGCTGCCACTAAATGCAAGGGTGAGATCCACCCAAGGCATTCCAGAGGTGACCGCCGAGCTTGGGGAAGGGGCTGCAGTGGCAGGAAGGGCCCTGGGGCTGCTGGCAGCAGTGGTGGGCAGGGTTGGACCCTCGGGCAGCAGCTTCGATCCTGGAAGCATCTCCTGGTGCTGGAGCAGGGTGGGAGGGCTCTGCTGCCACGGTCCTGCCACGGGACCTCCTTGCTCCTGCTGCAGCAGTGCCCCTTGGAGCGTTTTTCATGGCTCTGAAGCTGCCATCCTCTGAAAGCAGCTGTTCCTGCCCATGGCAGGGCTTGGAACGAGAGGGTCTTTAAGGTCCCTTCAGACCCAAACAATTCCGTTGTTCTGTAGCTTAAAGCAAGGCTGGCCAAGGATTGCTGCTCCATCCCCTGAACTCCATCACAGAGCAGAGAGATTTCTTCCCCTTGCCTCATGCTGGGAATGAATTTGGGGATGTCAGGGCCACATCCTGTGGCTTTGGGATCTGAGTCAGGCGCTGGACCAGGGGAAGAGCTCCTCGCTCCCTGGCTTCTCACAACGTGGAGCAGCCTGAGCCCGGTGGGACTCAGCTCCTGAGCAGCAGAAGTTCCTGCTGATACTGCAGGGGAGAAATGCTGCATTAAAGCAGGAAATATCCAATGTGCATTGCAAATGAAGAGGTTTTTCATTTGTGTTCTAAAGGAGGAAAAATATCGCCAAGCCCAGTTAATAACACAGGAAAGCTCTTGTGGTTATCAGGGATCTTCAGCTCTAATCCCCTCTGATAACAGTAAATTGAAGCAGCTCCTCTGCTGAGGTTTTTCTGTTGCTGGATCATACCCATATAATAAGAGAAATGGGCACTGCCTCTCCTATTTACCATTCCTTCATTTAAATAAGTTTTTAAACTGCACTTTCCTCCCTTCAGAGACATCTGATTTACTGCATTTTAAACAGAAACCACTCCTGCAACAATACCTCTTTCTATCAAGATTTGTAATCAGGCTGTTCCTGTTGAACTGCTGTTATTCAAGTTATTAATTTGTCATTTTGCACAGAGTCTGATCAGAGGAAGAGATGAACAGGAGGGCCTGTGCACCTGCAGGCAGAGCAGGATGGATTTAATTAGAGCAAAGAAAGCTGCAGGTTTTATTTTGTGTTTGCGTTGTTGGTTTGGTTTTTCCTCAGCCCAGCATTTTAAGAGCTTACACAGCAATCTGCATAAATTACTATGCAGATTTTTACTTAGCTTCTTACACCTAATTTGATTAATGATAATGACTCTGACAGGGTAGATGGAGAGGGAGTTTTTACAAAGGCATGGAGTGACAGGGCAAGGGGAATGGCCTTAGGCTGAAGAAGATGGGATATTGGGAAGGAATTGTTCCCTGTGAGGGTGGGAGGCCCTGGCACAGGGTGCCCAGAGCAGCTGTGGCTGCCCCTGGATCCCTGGCAGTGCCCAAGGCCAGGCTGGACATTGGGGCTGGGAGCAGCCTGGGACAGTGGAAGTGTCCCTGCCCATGGGACAGGGAGGTGGAACTTTAAGGTCCCTTCCAGCCCAACCCATTCTGTGATTCTCAGGCCACAGAAAATTTTGTGTAAGGGAACGAGATGGATCAGCTTCGGTGCTATTCACTCTAGAGACAGCAAACACTGCAAACTGGCCTTCAGCATTGATTTCGGGATGATTTCCTTGCTCTTGGGCTGCTGTCTGTGAAGGCAGGGAGGTGGAAACCTTTGCACTGAACAGGAGCTTTGTTTTCTGAGCTCGGCCCCTGTGCTGCCCTGCCCAGACCAAGTTTCTGCTGATGGAAATTCTCTGGGGCGGGTTTGATGTCCCGCACAGTGACCCCAGCTGACCTGGTGATTCACACCTCTCCAACTGCTTCAGGCACCTTCCCTCCACTTGCTGGCTGAGACAACAAAGGAAAGTTTTCCACCCATTTCTTCTGCTCCCAGTTCAAGCCCAGCAACCCTCTGCAGCTGGTTTTTGCTCCAGGAAAGGTGTTAGGAAGAGTAGAAATGTTAATGAGAAGACGCTGACATTTTTTCTCCCCATTTCCCTTTCCCACTTTCACTCATATTTTACTGTGAGGAGAGTGCAGCCGTGGGACAAAGCCCGGAGAGGCCACGGGATCACTGCCCATGGAGGTTTTTAAGGCTCAGCTGAGTAAAGTCGTGGCTGAGCTGGTCTAGTGTTGATCCTAATCCTACTTTGAGAAGGATCTTGGGCCAGAGAGCTCCAGCAAACCCCATTTCTGTGGTTCCTCAGGTTCTGTGCAAAGCCAGCCCCAGTTTGCTCTGCCTGAAGAGCCTCTGTAGGAGTGGCTTTGTCTGGGTGAAAGAAGAGGGAGCTGAGACTGTGATCCCACTTTCCCGACATGAATTTAAAAAAAAAAAAGGAATTCTGGCAGTAAGAGAAGCCCCATTTTTATTGATGCTGCACAGAGGCAAGTGATTTTGCATCTAGTTTTAGGAGAGCAGTATAACTGCTTTTGACAGCCTGGTCTAATAATAATAAAAAGGCCCAGCTCCTCGTATTGCAACCTGATCGCAAAGCTGGAGTGTGAATTTATCCCATAAAAATTCATCTACCATGGCTAAAGCCCTGTAAATTGAGTCCTGTGTTTTGGTTGTTAAATAAAAACAAAAACACAGCGCAGAGTAATGACAGAAACATTGCTCAGCTCTTGCAATTGTGTCTTGTTAAAACATCACTTAGGGTAATTTACAGGGTTTGATTAAAACGTATATTTCAATGAGTTATGGTTTCCCATCTCTCCCCTTCTCCCGCTCCCCCTCACCCCGTGGGGATGTAAAACACCACGCTCAGGCTGGATTTCTTCAGGGAGAAACCAGGAACCTGTTACCCTGCACCATAAACCCCTGCCACTCTTTGGTGTTCGCTGCCTGTCACCAGCCACGAGCTCTTGTTACAGCTCAGAAGGTCAAAGGATGGCTGAGATGCTCCCTGTGGTGGCTGGAGAAGTTTTTGGGAAGCGGCAGGGGAGATGCTGCCCCACAGCCAGGGCTGTGCCCCACCTTCCCTGCCCTTCTCCATCCTTGCTTGTGCCCAAATCACTGCCGAGGGCACACAGAGGATGTTTGCAAGCCTAAAACCCGAGCACAAGGAGGGAAATTTGTATTAAAGTGCTTTGGGACAGCAGAGAGTGTTCCTGGGCTGTCTCAGTTAAGCTCAACTGTGTTAGATGGGAGCAAAAATCCAGGGAGCTGTGCCTGCCTCTGCCAGTGAGTGGAGGGAACGCATGCAGGGATACCTCCTTTGATCCCTGTCCCAAGAGCCTGGAACATGCAGCTTGTGCTCTCCCTGAGCCACAGGCTCAGCTCTTTGTGGAATTTAAAGGCCTTCAATGGATTATTCTCCTGTGAACTTGTCCAGCTGCTTTTTGAACCCATCTAAAATTTCTTCTCCGCAGGTTCCTGAAGGAAGAAGCTCCCCAGCTGAGCTCTGGGGTGTGTGAAAAGGGCCTCCTGAGGCCTGTTTTGAACCTTCCAATTACTGATTTCACTTCATGGTCCCAAATTCTTGCATTAGAATAGGCCACAATGACTCATTTCCTCCCTCCTGTCTTTGTGTCTCATTCCATCTTCTGTGCCTCTCTGTTCCAATTTTCTGTTTCCCATCCTGAAAGGTCCTGATCTGTTTGGCTGCTTCTCATTTGGGAGCTGTTTCATACCTCTGATGACTTTTGCTGCTTTCCCCTGGACATCTTTCATTCCCACTTTGCTCTTTTCCAAACAGAAGGCCCAGGCTGTGCCCAGCTCTCGAGACGGTGGGAAGCCATGAATTTATGCAGTGGCAGAAAGCACCAAAATAGATGTTCTCCCTTTCATTCCCTAATAGTTCTCCCTGTTTCATTGGCTCTTTTTTCGACCATTTCTGAGTTCTTCGCAGAGCCTCGCGAGCCCCACCCTGCATGCACAGAGCCCAGTATTAGAAATACAGAACTGCTGATGAGCAGCCCACTTACCCACATGCACATGCACCATGGGAATTTATCCATATTAGGCTTAATCCAGCATTTGCTTGCCTGCTCAGCCGGGTTTTTCTGCAAGTCTTTGCAGCCAGCTCCCTTTTTTTGCTGCTCTGAGAAACTTTGGGTCACAAGGAAATGCAGTTAAAGCAACAGAATCACCTGGAGTTTTATATCACAGAAACATGGAATAGTTTGGCTTGGAAGGGACCTTAAAGCCCATCTCATTCCACCCTTTCCATGGGCAGGGACACTTTCCACTAGCCCAGGTTGCTCATGCAAATCCATAAACACTTCCCAAATGGCTCATCCCTGTCCATGGTCCTGTCAGGGAAGTGCTTTATTCTTTATTATTATTTATGGCTTTTATTTTTGTGTGCAGAATTCACAAGGTTTGGAGCCATGGAAGAACTTCTCTCTGTGACATTCAGCAAGAAACTGAAGGCCTGGAGGAAGGTTTGGGCTGGCCAAGGGTTTCCTTCAGCCCAGATTATCGTTGCCATTTCTATTGCAGTGTCCCCAGACCGAGCCAGCCCCTTGCGGCTCAGAATTATTTGAATTCCTTTGGGTTTGACAGGCTCTGACAGACCCCAATCCATCTCCTACTTCCAAAACTGTTGTTAGAAGCCCTGATTATTTCATGACTTCCATTCTGTTTGTGTGCTGACACTGCTTTCCTGTGCTGTGCGTTCCTGGCAGATGTGAATTTTATAACAAAACACATAAATTTACAGCAAGTCTCTCCAGCAGTAAAATCTGGGAGTTTTCCATCAGCTGCCAGCGAGCTGCAGCAGTAAATGAAGCTCCCTTCCAGCAGCTGCACTGCACTGGAACCAACAAACCCCTCTCGTGGCAGCCCACAAATCAGACTGAGCTCTCTCTCTGAGAGGACAGGGACGTGCAGGGGCCGAATAACAACATTTTTCCACATTAGTGCTATTTCACTTCTGGAAAATAAAGATGCAAGCCCTGCCTCTTCATGGGAAACTAATCCCAACTGGTCACCCCAGCTCCCACTGGAGTAAGAAAGATTCTGATGCCGCTGGAGGACATTTTCACCTTCCCCATCATTGGTCCTGGCGGGACCAGGCTGTTCCCCTCCTGAGCCCTGCAGTGGCTGCAGTTGGATGAGCCTCTCTCCACATCCATGGAATCCAAACCTGAGCATCCTCCTGCAGCTCCATCTTGATGCCAGTCTGTTATCAGCATCTGGCCACCTTCCTGCAGAGCTGGAAGATCAAATCAGCCTTTGTGTGGCTTCAGGAGGACAGGCAGTGACCACGCTGAAGGGAGTGATGCAGACAAGTGACTGGGCTGGGATAAAGCAGCACAAAACTGACCTGTAGTGAATCCTATGGTGCCTTTCCTCATGCACCTACAGCATCTTTTATCTGGTGCCAGATCCTCCAAACCCAGCATTTACCACCAGCCAAATGTGAGCTCTGCACTCCCTGCTCTCAGGGAGGGGAAAGCAGGGACACACAGACCATTTCTACCCCTCCAGCGCTGAGTTTGCCTCTCCCAGGAGCCTCCTTCAGGGAGGTGAGTGTCCTGCGTCCCTGCTTTGTGTTGGGTTGTTTTGGCACCTGCTGAGCAGTGGAGCTGCCGAGCTCTCGAGCAGCTAGGAATGCTTTGAAGACCTCAGCCTTACCCAGGGCTGGCATTTTTCCTCTCCCTTTTTGACAGCGGCAGAGGGGACCTTTGGGCCCTTCAAAGCCCGATTTTAATCACTTACCTGATTGAAGTGATTGCCTCCTTTAACTTTGATATTTCTTGTCATTAGCCTGCCGACCTCTGGGATGAAGGGATTCATCTTCAAAAGCCAAACTGGCTTTGTCTGTGCTTGGCCTGGGGCTGCTCCTGCTTTCCCCAGTGTGGATTTCACTACTCAGCACTGGTTACAGAGGTCATGCTCTGCCCTGGAAACCAGGAGGGGCTGCTGCATCTCTGCCAGTCTCGATGTCTCTTACTTTGTTTGCTGTGGAGATATTTAATTCCACTGTCTTAGAGTGGGATTAAAGAGGAGGACGTGTCCCCTTCTCTTGCCAGCTTTAGAGATGAATTTTTTCACATTTATAGCAGAGGATTCCGTGCACTCCTTGCTGTTTCCTAACTCAGAAGAGCTCTCCGCCACCCAGGGCTGGTTTTTCCTGTTGCAGTAACACCTGGGGATCCAGAGGAGTTCCAGAGCCTGCATCCACCTTACCCTGGGTGCAGTGCAGGTGGGACCCACACAGCTTCAGGGGCTGAGGCAATCCAGAGCAGAGGGATGGAATGGATGCAGAGGGATAGAATGGATGCAGAGGGATGGAATGGATGGAGATGGAGGGAATGATGGCAGATGGATGGAATGGATGCAGATGGAGGGAATGGATGCAGATGGATGGAATGGATGCAGATGGATGGAATGATGGCAGAGGGATGGAATGGATGCAGAGGGATGGAATGGATGCAGAGGGATGGAATGGATGCAGATGGATGGAATGATGGCAGATGGATGGAATGATGGCAGAGGGATGGAATGGATGCAGAGGGATGGAATGGATGCAGATGGATGGAATGATGGCAGAGGGATGGAATGGATGCAGAGGGATGGAATGGATGCAGAGGGATGGAATGGATGCAGAGGGATAGAATGGATGCAGATGGATGGAATGATGGCAGATGGATGGAATGATGGCAGAGGGATGGAATGGATGCAGAGGGATGGAATGGATGCAGATGGATGGAATGATGGCAGATGGATGGAATGGATGCAGAGGGATGGAATGGATGCAGAGGGATGGAATGGATGCAGATGGATGGAATGATGGCAGATGGATGGAATGGATGCAGAGGGATGGAATGGATGCAGAGGGATGGAATGGATGCAGATGGATGGAATGATGGCAGATGGATGGAATGATGGCAGAGGGATGGAATGGATGCAGAGGGATGGAATGGATGCAGATGGATGGAATGATGGCAGATGGATGGAATGATGGCAGAGGGATGGAATGGATGCAGAGGGATGGAATGGATGCAGATGGATGGAATGATGGCAGATGGATGGAATGGATGCAGAGGGATGGAATGGATGCAGAGGGATGGAATGGATGCAGAGGGATAGAATGGATGCAGAGGGATGGAATGGATGCAGAGGGATGGAATGGATGCAGAGGGATGGAATGGATGCAGAGGGATGGAATGGATGCAGATGGATGGAATGATGGCAGAGGGATGGAATGATGGCAGAGGAATGGAATGGATGCAGAGGGATGGAATGGATGCAGAGGGATGGAATGGATGCAGATGGATGGAATGATTGCAGATGGATGCAGTGAACCAGCTGGTGGGATGGCTACTGGAAAACACAGGCTTGCACCACTGCAAACCAGTGCTGCCAGGGTCAGTTACTGGGAGTGGGGGGTTTCTGTGACTCCAGCCTGTCTGTGGCCATGGGACAGCCACAATTCCTGGTTTCTCTCTTTGGGATGAGTCCATCTGATTTACTGTTTGGCTTTTCATGGCTCAGAAGACATTGGGTCAGTAGACAACAGTCTTCGCCGGGCACAAATCTGGACCAGAACACTTCCGGGGGCACCACAATATAAAACAAGACACGAAGCTGTTAGAGAGCATCCAAATGAAGCCACGAGGATAGGGAAGGGTCTGGAGGGGAAACGTTATGAGGAGCACATGGTTTGTTCAGCCTGGAGAAGAGGAGACTAAGGGGAGGCCTCACTGTGGTCTTCAATATCCTCATGAGGGGCAGCCGAGGGGCAGCTCCGATCTCTGCTCTCTGTGACAGGGACAGCACCCAGGGAACAGCTGGAGCTGGGCCAGGGGAGGGTCAGGCTGGAGATCAGGGAAAGGTTCTTCCCCCAGAGGGTGCTGGGCACTGCCCAGGCTCCCCAGGGAATGGGCACAGCCCCGAGGCTGCCAGAGCTCCAGGAGCGTTTGGACAGCGCTGCCAGGGATGCCCAGGGTGGGGTTGTTGGGGTGTCTAGGCAGGGCCAGAGGTTGGACTGGATGATCCCTGTGGGTCCCCCCCAGCTGAGCATATTCTGTGATTCTGATCTTTGGTGCCCTTAATGACTGGGCTGATATCTCCACCTGCCCCTGTATCTCTCAGAGATGCTCACACAGCTCTGGGCTCCTTCGACAGCAAACACCACTGCCAGGACCCAACCCCCGGGTTCTAAAGCCAACCCCGACTTTCTGTGTGTAAATTCCATTTCCTGTGAGCATTTCCCACGAGAGCTGAGTCCATGTGCCAAGTGGAATCCTCGCTGCCCTGCCCCAGGCACTGCTCCCTGTGGGAGCTGGAGGAGCCCCGGGCTGCTCTGTGCCCCTCAGGGTCACGGTGCCAGAGGGGATGGAGGGCAGCAGTGAGTGGCTCTGAGACAGAGGTGCCAGTCTGGCCTGATTTTCTCAGTCTCGAGATCTTCCAAAGGATGAATTTTCAGAACATTTGTTCCTCTCAGCAGGAGCTATTGTTTCTGACATATTTATCCAGCTCAGTGCTACCTTGA
The DNA here is from genome assembly GCA_013398855.1 of Mohoua ochrocephala. Lineage (NCBI taxonomy): Eukaryota > Metazoa > Chordata > Aves > Passeriformes > Acanthizidae > Mohoua > Mohoua ochrocephala. The sequence goes on along the minus strand of VZTA01022495.1, from coordinate 371,643 downwards.
GAGATCACTTTTGACAGATAACCTTCTTAAATTAAACATACAAATGTGCCCTACTGAGAGGGAAGATGTGAGCACTAATGGTTCTGAGAATGATGGAGAAACCTGCCCATTAGCTCCCCCTGAGCTGCTAAATGTGCTCTGGTATTAGGAAAAGAAACAGGGAGCCAGCAGGATCAAAGGGGGAATGGGGAGAGAGATCACACGGTTGAGGCTGGAGATGAAATGCTCTTCAAACTGAGGGGTGGGAGAAGCCAGGGGACAGAATTCAGGGTTCTGTGTATGAAAACAGGGGCCAAGCTACAGAGAAAGGGGCTGAGTCCGGGGGATGAGCTGCCAGCAGGAGCTTCAGCTGCTCCAGGACCCAGAGAATTCCCGAACACCTTTCCTGTGCTTTCCCAGCCCTCTGCCCATGGCAGCTCTGGCACAGGGCATGGCCCAAGCTGAGCTCAGAGAGGAGAAGAAGGAGGTCCCCAGGGCCCCTGCGAGGAGAGTGGCCTCAATTCCCGTAATTTGCTGGAAATATTTCCCCAGAACCCAACGGATAACGTGGCTGCAAGGGATGGAGCGGGACGGAGCTGCAGCTGGATCATCCCAAAGGGAAGGGTTGCAAGGGAGTGCCTGGGTTTCGCTTTGAAAGCCTCCCCCAGCCCTCCCCCAGCTGTGCCAGAGCAGTGCTGGGATGCTCCCAAGCTTCCCCCTCCCAGGGCTGGCTCCCTGGATGCCAACGCTGCCCTTTGGAGATGTCAAGGCACTCACAGAGTCCCCCTACATCTCTTTTCTTCCCCTCCTCTCCTGTCTCAGGTCGGACCTGTCCACAAATACAATTGCTTTGGAGCAGGGACATCACGATTTGGGTCCTGGTTAGGCTTCACCTCTGACCAGGGGCTGTGCTTTTGTATCAGTTGTATAACGAGGTAAAAAACCACAAGTGCACTGCAGTGTGACAGCTTCAGGTGTTGGGGAGGTCTGTGGGAAAAACAAAACTGCTCTGCAGCTCCTAAAACCAGGGCAAGGACCAGCTGCCCACCCTCCCTGTGAAGAAATTCCTCCTTCTTTCAGTTTTATGAGACATATTTAAATTATGCAATGTATTTTAAAGTCAATTTTAAAAGGTATTCACCAGTTGTTCTAAAAGTGAGCCGGCTCACACAATTTCCACCAAATCGCTGCCACCCTTTCCCCCCTCCCTCCTCCCTGTCCCTTTCGTGAGAAGGAAGATTTCAATTCCATCTTTTCCTCCTGCCTTCTCTCTGCCTCCAAGTCCCTGCTATTTCTCTTCTCTCTCAGCCCATTTTTCTTCCTTCATTGATGAAAACACTTTGACTGATTCCCCACCTCCCTCCCCTGGATGAAATGCCCAGTTTCCTTGACACACTGAAATTGCTAATGGTTCTTGCTGCTCCTTTTCCTAAATGGAGTATTTTTGAGGAATTACTCAGCTCAGTGCTCCATCAGCTCCTTGCCTGGGCTGGGCAGACACCCAGGCAGGAGCTGTGCAGCACCAACACCAGCACTGTAATTCCAACCCCCTGTGTCTGTAATTAAGCTGGAGGTTTCTGATTCAGTGGCTGGGCTCTGTTTTTCCTTGGTGAACTGTGAGGAACTCTCTGAAGGAAGTGCTTGTGCTGTTTGCTCAATCACAGTTATAGATATTTTATATTTTATATATTCCTTCCTGGCTTCTCTCCCCACACAATGTCAGGAGTGCTCTGTTGAAAAATGGATAATCCATATGGTGAATTTTACAGCCAGGGCCCATTTTTAAAAGTCACAGATAAAAAACCCAGGCAGCAGGAAGGAAGAGAATGAAAAGCAAAAGGAGAAGCAAAGAGAGTGGAAGCAGGAAAAGAGGGAGGGAAGCAGCTGTAAAACGAGGGGGAAGAAGCAGGAGATGGAGCACGGCCTCCTAGCAATGAGGGCAGGGGGGGAAGGGTCGTTTGGGGAGAAAACTGGTCACGTCCAGCTCCCTTTCCACCTCCAGAAGGCCCTTTGGGACAGCTCACCCTGTCCCTCTCCAGCAGCTGCTCCCTTTCCCAGGACGGGATCTCGGCAGCCTCCCCTCCCCTCGGCAGGGCTGATGCCCGCTGCTTTCCCATCTTTTCCCATTCCCAGGTCTGTAGCAATTCTTCTGGATGCCATTGGGGCTCTCCTCTTCCTGTACAGGATGAGGCCACTTTTAGTGCAGTTTTTCAGAGTGACAAAGGCAGTTTCTGCACAGTCACCTCTGCAGTGCCAAGATTCCCCTCAGGTCTTTCTCTGCCCCCTCCAGCTCCTTATCTCCATCCAAATTCCTCACAACCAGGGGCTGCTGCCATATGGTCTCCTTGTGCTGTTCCATACCATGCACTGGCTTCAAATTCACTTCAGAGGGGAAGGAGCAAATAGCAGCAAACATTCAAGAATGCCTTGAAACAGCAGCAGGAATTTCAGCCAGGAAAAGGTAGGGAGAATTAAAAGAAAAAATAAATTGAAAAATGTAATCTGAGAATTTCCCAGATGAAACGCTCTGGAAACAGCAGCAGGTTTCATTAGCAGGCTTTCACAGCAAAGCCTGTTGTGACCACAGAGTTGTTGTTTTGCTTAATTTCTTGAGAGTTTTTAAATTTAAACCTTGGCTTAACTGGAGGAAAAGGTGTGAAAGGAGTAAATGGACTGCAAGAAACAGACTGAATTAAAATGAAATGTTCTTCCTCTAACCCTGAGACGAATCTGGTGGGAAGTGGCCCTGGAGTGGTGCCCATTTTCCCGTGTATTCATCAAAGGAAATATCTGTTATTTGTCCATGGTGCAGATGGGAGGGTGGGTAAGAGGCCCTGTTCTGCTGGAAGAATATCAGGAATTGAGAAAATGGGAAACTCAGCAATGAGAAAGTTTTCCTACTGTCCAGCCTGAGCCTCCCCTGGGTCTGCCTGAGTCCATTTTCCCTTGTTCTTAATCTCTGCCTGGGACAGGGAAACTGAGCCTCTCCATTTTGGGGTTTAGCTATAGGTCTAAATCCAAATTATAGGCACCCAAGTCATGCCCAGCAGGACACCTTTGTACCTGTGCCTACTCCCACAGCCATTTGGACATGCCTTGGAGAACGTGGGTTCAGGCTCTCACTGAAATATTACAAGCCAAATTCCAAGTGTTTCTAATTTTCCAGGCCCATTTCCCTGCTCGCTGATGACAGTTCCCGTAATTACAGAGGCTGGGGATCCAAGCCAGAATCCACAAGTGGTTCTTCAGAGCAGACAAACAAAAAAATAGAGGGGGGGGGGGGGGGGCCGAACAATTTTTGTGTTTCATCCCCCCCCAAGTGATTACGAGAGCTGCATTTAATTGGGGCGAGCAGTGCTGGTGGTACCTCAGAGGAAAACACGGATGAGGGGTGAGGGAGCCTTCGAGGAAGGGAAGGAGAATGAATTCCAGCAGCAATAATGAAAAATCCTCTGGGGAAATTTGGGGCACTTCCCAGGCGCCGCCGCGCACCGGGAAACAATGAAGTGCACGGGAGCTCCGAGCTGTTCCCACTAATTGGACACCATGCCAGGGAGCTGGGAGAGCTGGGGAAGGAACGATGAGCAAAGCCCCAGCGTGGCCCGGGGATTGTAAAAATGTTGTAGCTAATGGGATTCTGGCAGGATTGAAAGGGAAGAGAGCTGTACGTGGAGCGTGTGAGCAGGGGAAAGGGCTGGCAGGAGCAGCAGGGGTTGTGTTGGGTGTCCCCCAAACAAGCAGGAGACTCCACACCTGAGCTGGAGCACCCTGGAAGGGGAGAGAGGCTTCAACGCCGGGGTTTGCTCCAGGTGATTCCCATTCAGGAAGATTTTGGGAGCTAAAATTCGGGCCACAAGCAACCACATGCAGCAGTAAAGCTGAATTCAGAGGCTTGGCCTTGTGCTGCCCCAGGTGGAAAATGCCACAACGCCCAGAAGCGAGGGGAGGAGGGAGCAGCTCCATGAAGGAGCTGCCTTTGGCCTCTCCATTCCCTTCCAAACCTCCCCTTGCCCTCCTGGCCACGGGGACTCTGAGCTCTGGCCACACACCTGAGTCTGAGCAAGGCAGATAACACCTGCAAAAGGGGTTTTCATCATCCTCCTCGGTGTTTTGAAGTGAAAACACTAAAAAAGAAAATTAATGTATGTAATATAGCAACAGGCTGGGGAAGCTTGCTTTGCTCTTGCTGTTGTTTGTTTGCTCGTTGCTTTTCTTACTCTCAGTAGAAAAATGTTCAAGCCAAAATGAGAAGTTTCATCTCTTCGGGCAATTTTTTTAAATAATGGAGGGTTTGTTTGCTTTGGCTTTTCCCCTTTGTTTGCTTTTGGTCTTAGTGCTCTTTCCAAAGAAATGCATTATTTATTTATTATCCTATTTCCTAAGAAACACATGGAAATAGCTTGAAAGCCATGGGGGGAGGCTCTCAGGAAAACCTGAGGTCCCTGAGTGGTGCCTGGCTCAGGCTGGAGTGGTGGGAGAGGCCGGGGTGAGGGTGGGCAGAGCACAGGAACAGGTTGGATATTAGGGAAAATGTCTTTATTGGAGCGGTGGTCAGGCATTGGAACAGGCTCCCCAGTGGTGGAATCACTCCTTGGAAGTGTTCAAAGAACAGTGGATGTGGCACTTGGGGACAGGATTTAGTGGTGGGCTCGGCAGTGCTGGGTTAAGGGTTGGAATGGGTGATCTTGGAGGGCTTTCCCACCCTGAATGATTCTGGACTCCATGGGCACCTCAAGGCCTGGAGGCACAGGACTTGTCCTAAAGACTCCTCGTTGCATGTGCTGTCACACAGTGCCATGGAATCCAGGAATCCATCCTGGGATCCAGGCTGCATCCCAGGCAGCAGCAGTTTCCCAGTGGGAACACCCCCAGCAATCAGGAGAGGATCTGCTCCAGGCCACGGGGTGTTTCCAATCACTTCCACAGAACCCCAGCTTCAGACAGATGCAAGGTGCCTTGGAGAAGCACCTTTGGGGTTTCTCCCGTGTCAGGAGTCTTTCCTCATCCAGTGCCTGGGACTTCTTCCCTGTGAGGGTGGTGAGGCCTGGCACGGGGTCCTTTTGGGCCCTTCTAGGACATATCACATAAAAGCCTTTTCTTCACCAGGGAAATTCCAACCAAAATCTATTCTTTGCCCTCCACCCTCCCCATTTCTCCTGCTACAGCAATTCCAGAGTGCTCTGTGAGAAGCCCTGTCTTGCAGAGAGCCCACCCCGAAAGGCGACCACGTGGGCTCCCACAACCCTGAAACACTGGCATTCCCGGGGATCTGCTTTTCCAGATGCTTGCCAGGAAGCAGGGACCTTCTTGAGGGAAGAAGAAGGTTTACCTCAGATCTGCAGGGGTGTTGGAGCCACAGCTGGACTGAGAGGTGGCTGTGACAGAGCAGCTGACCCTCCACACGCAGCCTGGCAGGCAAATCCCAGGGGAATCTGCTCCTTTCCCACTGGCTCCTCCTAAACAGGAGCCCTGCTAACCCATGTCCCCAAGTGCCACATCCACGCTGCTTTTAAATCCCTCCAGGGATGGGGCTCCACCGCTGCCCTGGGCAGCTGTGCCAGTGCCTGGCCACCCTTTCCCTGAAATAATTTTCCCCTCACAGCCAATCTAAACCTTCCCTAGCCCAGCCTGAGGCCGTTCCCTCTCCTCCTGTCCCTGTTCCCTGGGAGCAGAGCTCGACCCCCCCCCGGCTGCCCCCTCCTGTCAGGGACTTGTGCAGAGCCACAAGGTCCCCCCTGAGCCTCCTTTTCTCCAGGCTGAGCCCCTTTCCCAGCTCCCTCAGCCCCTCCTGGGACTCCAGCCCCTTCCCCAGCTCTGTTCCCTTCCCTGGACACGCTCCAGCCCCTCCATGTCTTTCTCCTGGGAATTTGGATATCTGCTTGTGCCCACAGCCCAATGGGTGTCCTGGACTCTGGGGACAGAGGGATGAAATGAGAGTGGGTGTTGGCAGAAAGGACTTGAGGCTGAGCTGCTGACACTGGACTGCTCATTCTGCAAAGCATCTGAGAGCCTGGAATGATCCTAAATTTCCTTCTGTCACCTACAGGGATGCAGCCATTTTTTTCATGCCCTTTGGATAAATAGAGGTTTTCTCCGGAGCCTCCAGGAACCTTAATTTTTCACCCATCCTAATAACCATAAAACTGAGACAGGCGAGTAATAAAATGTCAAAATCCATGTGTTTTAAAATCTGAGAGGACTCTCAAATGTCACTGAAATGTGGGATGGGAAAGGAGATGGGAGGACGTGCAGCTGAGCCCGTGCTGGTGGCTGGGCCGTCCTTGCCAAGCTCCTCCTTTGGCCTGGCCCGCTGGGACCCTCTGGAAATGGAGGTGGGGTGGGGGATGAGGTGCTTTGGTGCTGAAGGAGCAGTTCCCTTTCCTGGGGAGGTGGGATGAGGTGAGGCTGCATTTCCTGTGCTGTGTCAGTCCCAGTTCAGCCCAGTCTCCACTGGAGCTCTGATGGATGCTCTGAGTGAGCATCTTGTCCCCTTCTCCGTGGGCTTCCTCCTGAGCTCCATGTGCTGTTTAGGCCCAGGCAAATGTGGCTGTCCCAAAACCCTGATCTTCCAGGTTTTTAATGCAGACTGTCAGTCAAGAGCTGCACAGAACGTGCACATTAACACAGAAAGTCCTGGACTTCTCTCCACCCCCTTCTCCCATCAAAATCTTATCTAAACATGCCCATCACGGTGATAACTGGAGCAGAAACAGGGAAGGGTTTTCTCGTCTGGTAAAAAAAATCTTCATATTTTAAAAAAGCAAAGCCAGCATTCTGGTCAAGTTAGGATGAAAAGTCAAGATTTTTGTCTTCTTTTTAGTAATATTTTTTTTTCTTTTTGCCAAGCATGCTATTTTTGCAAACCATGCTTGTTTTTTTTTTGCACAGCCAAGTAGAATCCTGGGCTGTCATATGTCCCATATTCATGAACTCCAGAGGAAGATGACATATGACATTTCTTCTTTCTTTGCCTATTGGTTGGTCCAAGATTAAACATGTTTGGAAACCAAAGCCTTTCTTGGCTCGGCAACAAAAAAAACCCACCTCAAAATCAAAATGGGACATTTTGACAATGCCTAAATTATTTTATTATTTATTCCCAAAATTCTTTTCCTGTGGCTCTGAGCCTCATCAAACCCAATCTTCCTTTATGATGGTTTTGTTTGAACCCGTAGCTCTGTGCAAAATTCAGGAGAGGTTCTGATGCCACTGACAGGGCACTCTGCCAGAATTTGCCCCCGCTGCATCCAGACCCAGCACCTCTGCTGCAGAAAAGGCTGTTTTGAGAGCAAAGGCTTTAGGGAAACATTTCAAGTGAGCTCAGCCTCACACACCTTGCACAAGAGATTCCCCACTCAGTTCTCTCACCAGGATAAGGGCACCTGGGTTACTGGGAGCCTGGCTGGGTGCAGACTTTGTTCTTAAAGCTAAAAAGCTCCTTGGAGCTCTCCCAGGAATCTGAGAGGATGGCATGAAGTCTCTAAATGGCTGGAGCTGGGCCAGGGGAGGGTCAGGCTGGAGATCAGGGAAAGGTTCTTCCCCCAGAGGGTGCTGGGCACTGCCCAGGCTCCCCAGGGAATGGGCACGGCCCCGAGGCTGCCAGAGCTCCAGGGGCGTTTGGGCAGCGCTGCCAGGGATGCCCAGGGTGGGGTTGTTGGGGTGTCTGGGCAGGGCCAGGAGCTGGATGATCCCTGTGGATGATTCCTTCCAGCCCAGGATTTTCTGTGACTCTGTGATTCCCTGCTCACTCCTTCCTGCTGTGCCCAAGGGCTCTCTGTGAAGCAAGGCAGGGCTGGTGCTGTCAGAGCCCTCTCGGATTTGTGGTGCTCGTGGGGGTGGTGGAGGCTTCTGCTCCACCCTGGAGAAGAGGGAGCAGCAGCCCAGGGATCTGCAGGGTTTGTTCCCGGCTCCCAGAGGGGACCCAGCAGCTCTGCCCTGCAGGTGCAGCTGTGCAGTGCCAGAGGTGCCCGCACAGCCCAGCCAGGGGAAGCCCTGGAATGTGCCCTGACCTCCTCCCCAGCCCTGCCCTCGCAAGGAGCTGCCAGGCCCCAGTGCCTGGACATCACCAATGACAGGGCAGGCTTTGGTTGATGACTTCAGTGGCAATGCTGAGGTGAAAACAGAGCGAGGCAAAGCTCTCCCACGGAGAAATAAACCCAACTAAACCTGTCAGGAGGACAGAGCTGTTGTGTGCAAAGCCCTGTGGTTTTACTGCTCGGGAAAGCCCTCTTCTATAAATACCCGATAAATGAGTTAGAGGCGAAATAAAACACCCCATATACTGTGGAGTTGAGCCCAACAATCCTAAATGAGCAAACATTTCCAAAGGAATAACTCTGCTTGGTGTCAATTTATGTTAATGTTGTACATGATTGAGCCCATTAGAGCAAATAGCCAGTAATAAGAATGCAGATACACCATGAACTAATTGCATTAGAGGCTAACAGGGCTCTGTCTCTCCTGCTCCTGCCACTGCTCAGCTCCTTGGGATGCAGCCAGCACCACGTGGAAGGTGCCCTGTAGTCTCCAGAGGTGTTGGTGGTTCGGGATCAAGGCTCAGCAGCAGAGCTGGGGGATGTTCAGAGCCTCCTGCTGCATTCTCTCTGTTCAATTTGTGTTTCCAGAGGGCGAGGGGGATGGAAGAGGGGTTTGGCTGGCTCTGGAGAAAGCTTGGTGAAGCACGGAGAAGCAGGATGAGTTCTCTCTAGGGGACAGCACAAAGTGGTCAGATGACAACCTCTGCCCAAAACACAGCTGGCCCACTTTGAGAGAGGCTTGGAGTACATATTAGGGAGAAATTCTCCCCTGTGAGGGTGGGGAGGCCCTGGCACAGGGTGCCCAGAGAAGCTGTGGCTGCCCCTGGATCCCTGGCAGTGTCCAAGGCCAGGCTGGACGGGGCTTGGAGGACTCTGGGACAGGGGAAGGTGTCCCTGCCCATGGCAGGGGTGGCACTGGATGAGTTTTAAGGTCCCTTCCAACCCAAACCATTTGGGGATTCCCTGATATGATTTCAGGGACATGAAGCAGAGGCTGCAGCAGCAGCATCCCCCACCCCCAAACCACTGCCACGCTCCCAGCACCAGCTCCATCCCCGGCTGCATCTCCCTGGCAGCGTTCAAGGGCCCAGATTCCCCCCAAACACCTGCGAGCCAGAGGCAGGAGCTTAACAGCCACACGTATTCTGCTGTGATCAGGGTCTGGCTCCTGTTAAGCACCAGACTTCCCAGTGACATTCCTGTGCCACCATTCCCAGGAGCCCAGGCAGATGGGCCAGCACAGGAGCGGTGCTTACTCAGTCCACAGCTGTTCCCAGGCCACTTTTCGACTTAGCAATGCACAGGAACATATTTTACATGTAAACTGGGCAATTAAGAAGGCAAATGTTTTAAAATACGAGGACTTATTGGCATAAAATTCGCCATCTATCAACGGTGCATAAATAGTTTTACATAAAAAGCCATCTGGAAACAGGTTGTTTATCATATTTATTCAGTTACAACTTGCTGGTTTCGAGGCTGTGCCTCCCTCATTAGCTGTCAAGACAGTTTGATGTGGCTGATGAGAGGTGGATGTATTTGAAATCCTGGATGTCTTTGGAATTCTGCATGGTGCATGAATATTAACTTGGGCTTCTGGGTGGCTGCACTATTTCACACAGCCCTGACAAGCTCTGCGCTGGGATTCCTCTGCGAGGAAAATGCAGGCTGGGAAATTGCTCTTGACACCAGGTCTGGCTGGAAATACTCGTGGTCAGGTCTAGGAATGCCCCTCCTGGCGTCAGCGGAAGGGGCTGAGGGGGGAATGATGGTGGCAATTGCTGATTCTGGGAACGGGAGAGCACACAGAGCCTCACTGCCATAGGAACACACAACCCAAACACGGGCTGGAACATTTTCCTGTGTCAGGAACACACCCAGCGTCACGTGGCTGCTGTTTCCAGCCAGCCCCGGATAAAGCAGCACAGGTTGTATCCTCTGAAGGGGTGCTGGAGGTGTCCCCCTGTGCTCTGGGCTGTCCCCATGGGCTGCCAAGGCCTCCTGTGCCTGCTGCAGCCACAGCCAGCAGCCTGGAGCCCCAGCACGGAGCCAACAGCCACCGGCTTTTCCTGACATTTGCCGTCTCCCTTGGTTTGGGTAATGAGATCCCTGGTTTTAAATGTCAGCTCTCACGAGGTGATGCTATTGTATTTAGCTCCGTGCCCTTCTCCTGATTCCAAAACACTCGGCAGAGTTACTATAAATAACCCAATAACAAGAGCCAAGTGCGTGCTTACAGAGCAAGGGACAGGGAGTTAGTGCTGGGGTACCAGGAGAGCTTCAGGAGCGCTGACTGCTGCAGGGGGACAACTTCCCACAGCAGGGCCGGGGGGACACGGCTGCCGAGGGGGACGGGGGACAGGGACATCTGCTCTGTGGCCTGGGCAGATCTGTGAGGTGGGAGGGTGGCTCAGCCACAAGCTGGCATGGCCAGGTGCTCGTGTCCTTGGACAAGACCTCCAGTCTCTCCCGGCCCAGATGCCCCAGTAAAATGGGGCAATTCCCCCTGCCACCCCTCCCTTTGACTCAGCTCCTTGTTCCTTGCTCCAGCCTGGGACCAGGGGGATTTCATCCCAGGGAGTTGCCTGGGCTCTGTCTGTGCTCGCTGGGACACCAACCCAGCTCGTTCCTCCTGTCCTACCACAGGCGGCACCTTCTAAACGGAGGGGAGAAAAATCCTGCACAGCAGAGGCTGCCTCTAACCCTTCAAAACTCACATCCCCCAAATTATTTGGACCTCAGGGTGCTGTCAGCTGCCAGCACTTGCCTGGGCCACGATGTCCTTGTGCCACCTGGATGTCACAGAGAGCACCATGAAGATGTGGTGAGGTTACGCACCAGCTGCAGGTCACTGCCAGGAGCCTCCTGGGCCACCAGACCACAGCTGGGGAACCAGGGACCTGCACAGACATGGACAATGCTTTGTGAGACAGAAGAAGTCCCATAGAAGATGCTCCATCCCATGCTGGGGTTGTGTGCTGCCCTGGCAGTGAGGCTCTGTGCCCTTTGCAGAGCCCACAAGCACTGACGTGGATTTTTGGTGCTGGCAGGAAGGTGTCAGAAATGGGACGTTGCCCTTCACTGGCAGAGGGGATGCATTTTAACCCAGAGAGATGCATTTGCTGCTTGCTCTTGACTTCTTTACTATGCTGGGACCTGCAGTTGCACTGACACTCAGCCCTCCCGTGTCAAGCTGGAACTGGGTGATGCTCCTACCTCTGCAAAGGGCTTTGAGGTATGAACCACAGAATAAGAGAGGTTCCATGGGTCCCTATTCCCTGAGCAGATCCTCAGGAAGAGCTTCAGGATGTTACTGGGTTGTTTTGATTGTCCCCTTTGCAGAGGCACCATAATTCTCAGCAGCTCAGCAGCGGCATGAACCGACCTGAGAATGGCTCAGCAGCAGGTCGGGATGCACTGGAGATCTCTCCCTCATGGGCTCTGTTGTTGTTTCTTTGAGGGGAGCTAAAGATGAATATTAGAACATGGGCTCAGAGGCATTTCAGAGGAGAGATGTTATTTACCTGCACCCTGCTATCAAAGAACAGGTTATCTTTTATCACCAGGGCCAGTCCCCCCGGAGAGCTGCCCACGTTCCGATATGTCCGAGCCCTTTAGGATGAGGAAGGATGAGTGACACCACCTTTCCCAGGCTCCCAGGCAGGATGAAACCCCAGGAAGAAGCTGGGGGAAGCACAGAGCCTTCAGCAGCCACCTCCAGTCCCTGGCTCACTAATTAACAATAACCCATACTAATTAGCAATTACCCCCTGGCTCAGCTCATCCAAGCTGTCCAGCAGCAAGTCCCAGAGCAAATTCCAGGTAAAGGGAATGGCTTTATCTATGAAGCTGCTCCTGGGGTTATTAATCATGGAACAGCTCTATCTGGGCACGTTATGGCTGTCACTGCATCCCACTGCGCAGCCAGGGCTGGGCTGGAATGCAAACCTCTCCTTCCGTGAGATTCTCCATCGGCTGCGGAATCAGACACAACTCCACCGCACAAACCAGCTCTCGTGGTGCTGTCAGGCAGAAGGCCAGTGGGATACAGCCAGCCCACAAATATTAACTGGTGTTTCTCACAGGCAGCCTGAGGAGTGGCTTTTGCTTGGCCAGATTCCCAACCCCCTGAAGATTTCAGGAATTTTTCTCTGTTTTTCACCGGTGCAAATCAATACAGCCTCAGGTTGGTGGCCGGTGAAACAAGGGGGGCAGCTGCCAGGTTAGAGAGAAGGCTGGAAAAAGGCTGAAGGGTTTCCTCGGATCCTGGAGTGGAAACTCTTCCTGTTTCAAAGCAGTAATGATTTCTAACAATTAAGAAGCAATTAAGGCATCCCCCACCAAGAGCACCTGAAGCGTGGGTGCTGCAGCAGGAGCAGCTCTGCTGTTCCAGTCCGAGGCAGTGAAACACGCTGGGCTGGGCACATAAACACGGCAATGGAGCACTTCTGCTGCAGGTTTCCTGAAACACCTTCACAGGGTCGAAAAATCTTGAGTATCCTTAACTTCACTTCCACACAGAGAAGCAGAGGAGCAGTGGGAATTGACTATGGATTTGTAGCGTCCACATCAGCTCTCCAGCAGCAGATAAAGGAATAAATGAATTGTGAACTGATTCAGTGCCTAGATATCAACAATTAAGTAGCTTGAGATCTGCGGAAAAAGAGGAGCATCTAATAGGAGCATTTATTACTGACAGTGTGAGTCTTTAAATACTTTGTGCTGCTGCTTGCTGTGGAGCAAACCTCTCCAGTTCCCCACGTCTCATCTCCCTGGGCCACTCTTTTTTCGTTGTTTATAATCAGCAGCAGAGCAAACAGCCCACAGCATCAGCACAGACGGCAGAGGGCTCGGCAGGTCGCCTCTGCACAGCCACGTACATCCCTTAGACCCGGGTCAGGCAGCAAACCCTCGTCTCCCCCGGGCTGCTGAGATGTGGAGAAGCTTCCTGAGTCTCTAATGTGACATGAAACCACCAAATCTCCCTTCTCTCCCCAAGCTAATAAGGGGCAAGGAGGCAAAAGCCCAGGTATTAATGCAGCAGGCTGACAAACACGCTGCTGACAGCAGCGGAATGGGAAAATCGCAGAGGGAGCAGAATAATAACCCAGGCAGGAGTTCATAAAGGCTGAGAGCACTCACACGGCTCGCTAGAAGGGATGTGTCACTGGCTCCTTCCTGCCTGGGCCTGGCCCACAGGGGACACACTGGTTTTGGGGCTGTCTCAGCCTCTCTGCAGCCCTCTGGGCAGTGCCAGCTGGTGACAGGCATGGAATGGGGATAACGGGATAGGGGCATTGGAATTAGCTGATCTTTAAAGCCCCTTCCAACCCAAACCATTCTGTGGTTCTGTGGTTCCAGCCAGGTCAGCAGCACCACGGACCTTTGCCCAGAACTCCATGCAAACAACGGTCACTGCAGAGATCCAGAAACCTCCATTTTTTCTGTGTTTTTAGGCAGCATTACTCCAGCTTTCCATGGTGGCAGAGGCTCTGGAAGCCCCCTGAGGTGGTGTTTTTGTAGCACGTCCCGAGCTGTAAGCACAGCTCATCTCAAAAAAGAGCAGATTCTAATACAAGGTTTTGGGGCAGAGGTTTTGAGAGCTTCAGCTGAGTAAATACCCCAACACCGAGGTCTTTAACCAGAGTGATGCTCAGAGCAGCTCCCAATTAACCTTTTCCCTCGCTTATTCCAGCAGGCTCCAGGACACAGCGGGAGTGACAGAGCAGCTCCGTGGACAGACCAGTGAGAGCAGCACTTTAACCTGCCAGGGCAAATTCATAATTCAGTACCAGGATTAATAGCATATATCACATTTAAAGTCCTTAATATATGTGGCCAGGCAGATTAGCAGATGAATATGAAATTAGTGCCCTAGCAGCAGGCGCAAATCATTCAGGGACTGACTGTCCTGCCCTGCAACAAGCAGCAGAGCCAGGGACCTTTGAGTGGACCAGGAATATGGAGCACCCATAAATCTGTACCCAGCCCACATCCAGCACAAAGAAACCCAGTCCTACAGGGCTGAACAGGGGTGAGGAATATCAGAGATTGGAATCTAGAGAGCTTTGTGTTTTCCAGAGCCCTGTGAATTCCAGGGTCCAACCAGCACATCGCAGAGAACCGATTCCCACATTTCACCCAAAGGATGCACAGCAGCAGGGAGAGGCTGTGCCTTTCTCTGGGCTCACCTGAACTCAGCAGTGTCCAAAGGATGAGTTTGGTAATGGAAGTGTCCAAGGCCAGGTTGGAGGGGGCTTGGAGCAAGCTGGGATAGTGGAAGGTGTCCCTGCCCATGGCATTGGAATGGGATGAGCTTTAAGGTCCTTTTCAACCCAAACCATTCTTTGATTCTGTGTTTTCTGAACTTACAGACTTGGGGGTGAAGGTCCTTGCTGGGGGGGAAGGCAGGAAACTCCGGGGTCCTGCTGCACAGCCACAGCTCTGACCCCAGGCAGTTCATTCAGTAACGCTGGGCTTAAATGAAGCTCCCAAGGAACCAGCTCAGCTGGTGACAGCCCAAGGATTTCTAGCATGGAAATACACCCTAAAATCATAGACTCATGGAATGGCCTGGGCCGGAAAGGACCATCTCCTTTCACCCCCTGCCATGGGCAGGGACACCCCAGCTTGCTCCAAACCCTGTCCAACCTGGCCTTGGGCACTTCCAGGGAGGGGGCAGCCCCAGCTCACGGGGAAGAATTTCTCCTCAATGTCCCATCGAACCCTGCCCTCTGGCAATTTGAAGCCGTTCCTCCTTGTCCTGTCACTCCAGGCCCTTGTAAATAGTTCCTCTGCAGATTTCTTCTAGGTCCCCTTCAGGTGCTGAAAGGCCACAACGAGGTGACCCCAGAGCCTTCTCTTCTCCAGGCTGAACAATCTCAATTCTCTCAGCTTTTAAAAGCACACGCCTCCTTCCTCCACCACCTCACCTGTCTGCTTTTCCTCTTGAGCATCCAACAGCTCGAGCTGTGCCAACAGCAGTGACCCTACAGCCTCCCCGCTGAGCTTTGGGATCTCAGGATTGGCACAGGCTTGGCCCCAGTGCTTGTTCATGCCCTGGGGCATGGCAGGAGGGAGATTTCCCCCCTTGAACAGCTTGCAGAGTCAGAAGCATTTTGCACGTTGAGTTTGATGTCAGAGCGTGTCTCACACTCTTGGCTTTTCCAACATGATATGTAATTCCTAGAAGAAAAAAGTCCTTGAGAACAAAGTGCCAAGAGATTTTGAAAAGATCGCAGACTCCTCCAATTCTAGAGTCATTAAGGTTGGAAAAGACTTCTGAGATCCAGTCTAACCGTTAACTCAGCACTGCCAAGCCCACCCCCCTACCCGTGTCCCCAGGTGCCACATCCACACATTTCTGAACGCCTTTAAGGATGGTGACTCCACCACTGCCCTGACCACCCTTTCTGTGGAGGAATTTTCCATAGCATCCAATCCAAACCTCCCCTGGCACAGCTTGAGGCCATTTCCTCTTGTCCTGTCCCTTGTTCCCTGGGAGCAGAGCCCGACCCTCACCTGGCTGCACCCAGGGAGGTGTCAGAGAGCCGGAAAAAGATGGAGAGCCCTTCTCCTCCCCTGCGTGCCAGGCCACGTTTCCAAGGGGAACACGCCCCTGCCTGCCGGGCAGGGCACACGCTTTCCATAAGGGCAGAGGGACCCTCCTGCAGAGCCTCTGCTGACTCCAGCCACATCAACACCTTGCAGGCGTGGGGCGCAGCTCAGCCCAGGCTCCAAAGCATTTTGGCTGCACGAGGAGGGTGCCGGGACCACCCTGCAGCTCCTGGGTGTGCCGAGCTGTGTGACCGGCTGCGCTCCCCACACGTCTGGGACTCTGCTCCAGACACCTCAGGGCCCCTCAGCAATGAGCTGGGGTGGCAGGGACAGGGCCCAGCCCTCCACACCTTGTTCCCAGTGATGCCTATTGATTTTTTGCCTTTTTTTCCTTTTCTAGATTCTCTGTATTCCTTACACACATATCCGGAGCTCTGTAGCCTATTATTGCATTCGTAGCCAGTTTTCCCAGTACTTTTCCCTGCCCTGATAGGCAGAAAGACAAACCATATTCCAAAGCCCCTATCCTCTCTTGGTTCTCCCTGGGAACCGAGGCCGAAAAAGAGCTCTTCAGACACATTTTCATCAACAAAGGTCAGTTCTGTCTGAGGGAGGAGGATTTAGAACAGGCTTGGACTGGGGGTGGGAGGGGGAAGGGAATTGCATCACCCCTTGTGCTCCTAATTGGTGCTTTTGTGTCAATTATGCTAATTTACCAAACTTNGGGGGAGGTGGGCTTTTGTGGATATTTTTCCACAACTTCCCCTGAAGGCCTTCAATAAAGCTCCACCTTTATATCACCTCCCATACTGATATTATCTCGAAAGTGTGTGTTGTTTCATTTCCAGGTTCTTAAGGCATCGCCAGGGCAAGGCCAGCAGACAGCAGCTGGAAAGCTGGGGTTGCCCAGCTGCAGCGTCCATCCCCGTGTGGGTGAGTGATCACTCAGCAGAGCTGGGCTGCTGACAGGCTTGTAAACCTCGCTCCTCGCTCCAGCAAGCCTTGATTTGTGTTCCAGCCAGAGAGGGGATAAAGGAGGTTTGGTTAAGGTGTGACAGGCACGGCAGACAGGACGAACAGGCTGCTGTGGCTGCCTAATGATGCTTGGGGAGAGCTGGGAGAGGCTCAGACCAAGCAGGGGAGCACAAAGGGATCTGCCTTCTCGAGCCCCTGCCTCACACTTGGCACTGGGCAAAGGGGGAGCTGCCAGAGGTGTGACAGGCACCCACGGCCTCCCTGCTCCTCGTCACTGCCAAGGCTCGTTCACATGCGTGAGGAGGAGTTTAATTAGGCACCATGAGGAAAGGTCCTTCTGCACACCTGAGGCTGGTGTGAGGTGCTTTTGCAAAGATGGCCCTTGGGGTGTAAGCAAAGACTCCAAATTTCAGCCATCTGATCACTCCCGAAACTCATAAAATTAAACGACAGCTCACAGAGAGAGGTGAGACATAAAAAAGAGCAACTGAGAGAAAATATCTGAATCTGTGTGACCCCGAGGAGGATGTAATTGGCACTGATGGGACACGAGGGATTGTCACTGGCTTTTACGGGGCCACTTTGTCAGTGATCTCAATTCCTGAGATCCATCCCGAGAGCAAACTGGGTTAAATATCCCACAGATTAATTCCTAACTTGGAGTAAGGACTGTGTGAATCTGCACCTCTGCTGCACACAAACCCTTGTGCAGGCTGGCAGCCACACCAGGCTGTGCTGTGTTTGCAGCTGGGAGAGGGAGAGAGCAAAGGAAAGGCTGTGTAAAACAACCCAGCAGCTCCTGAGCCACAGCTGTGGCCAGGCTGGAACATGAACAGCAGAGTCCAGCAGGTCCCCTGTCACTGCAGAGCTAAAAGGCACCGCAATAATGTGCAGGGAGAAAGAATGTATTTTCTATTTTTTTGACACCTGGCTACTTGCTTCCACTCTGGAGGAAAGGAGGTGGAGCTGAGAAGGAGCTGGGCAGGTTCTGGTGGTCCCAGGGGCACTAGACATGGACACTCTCCCCCAAAGGCTCAGAGGAAAGAAGCTGCTGGTAAAAGTCTGGGATTTCATCCTTCCTTCCTAATGGCCACCCGCAGCTTGGATGAAACCCAGCACCGCCTGTGCTCCCAGTGAAGAGGGACCCGCTCGCCTGCACATCTCCCTTGTCAAGGGCTTCACCACAGGCTTTCATTCCTGCCATGACTTCCAGTGGGTCTCACAAACATATTTGACCCCTCTGGATCTTCACAGAATGTTGCCTTGGAGTGCTGGTGGCAGGAATTCAGCCTTTGGGCTGCACAGCCTTCCCTGCAGAACTGGACACGGGCCAGCCACAGAATGAATTCTTTTTGATTTTGTTTGTCAGAATTATTTTTATTTGATTTTATTAGAATCTGTGTGATTTTATCCACGTCAGGTGGCCATGTGAGGGAGACCTGGGTCCCTGCTAGCTGAGCCTGTGCAGAGAGGAGATGAGATAAATCAGAATGTAACCTTGGTGCATCACAGCCCTACCCAGGGGAAGTTTAATGTCCCAAAGGGACGTTGGGGTCACCTCGTCTCCCTCCACACCACAGACATCCCTGTGCTCCTATTTGAACTGGGCCGCACCCACAATTAACACATCCAGCTATTATTGTTCATTGCATGTGGTGGAGAAGCCTTCATTCATCATTTTAACGAGGATGTTCTTCGTTAAAAGAGCCCATATAGTTTATTTATAGCCTGGATGAGTTTATCCTGTGCTTTTCGCTTTAGATCCTACTGGACCTCTGGTGTTAAATCTCTCTGCCTTATTTTGGAATCACTCGTCCTTAACCTCCTCTTGGCTAAGTTCATCTGACTGAACTTTGGGAATTATTCACCTGCCTGACTTTATCTCATTATGGAATCTCTCCTCTGGTGCGTCCCTAAACGTCTCCTCCGCTTTAGGGGGCTCCTCCTTCGGTCGTGGCTGTTACTGAACACCTGTGCCTGGGGCACTGCTGCGGACCTTCACTCCAAGGGCTGGTTCCCTCACGCCTTCCCTGTCTTGCTGCTTCCCAGCTCAGCCGTGTCTCCCCTGCAGCCTTTCTCCAGTGGGAACGGCTCCACATCCACCCCAATGTCAGTGCACGCGGTTTCCCAAACACGCCAGCCTGCTTCCCGACAGCAGTAAGGCCTCTCCATCAACTTTTTGCTACCTGAAGCTTTCACAGAACCAGGGAATATCCTGAGCCGGGAGGGACCCACAGGGATCATCCAGTCCAGCTCCAGCCCTGCCCAGACACCCCAACAACCCCACCCTGGGCATCCCTGGCAGCGCTGTCCAAACGCCCCTGGAGCTCTGGCAGCCTCGGGGCCGTGCCCATTCCCTGGGGAGCCTGGGCAGTGCCCAGCCCCCTCTGGGGGAAGAACCTTTCCCTGATCTCCAGCCTGCCCCTCCCCTGGCCCAGCTCCAGCTGTTCCCTGGGTGCTGTCCCTGTCCCAGAGCAGAGATCAGGGCCTGTTTTATATTTTCTTCTGGGTCATCAGTACAAATATTGAACAGCACAGAGCCCACGTGCCCATCCTTGCAGGACCTCGTTGCAGCATCCTTCTGACCGTGGGCAGGGATTCACAGCTCACATTCATCACTGGGAAGGTTTTAAAGGGCCTGCAGTGACAGGACAAGGGGGAATGGCTTTAAACTGAAAGAGAGGAGGTTAAGACTGGGATATTGGGAAGGAATTGTTCCCTGTGAGGGTGGGGAGGCCCTGGCACAGGGTGCCCAGAGAAGCTGTGGCTGCCCCTGGATCCCTGGGAGTGTCCAAGGCCAGGCTGGATGGGGCTTGGAGCAACCTGGGACAGTGGAAGGTGTCCCTGCCCATGGCAGGGGTGGGATGAGATGCTCTTTAATATCTCTTCCAACCCAAACCAGTTGGTGATTCCATGATTCTAAGTTTTCCATCTATTTAACATGCACCATGTTGAACCCATTACGCTGTAATTCCTTAATTGCAATTAATTTTATTATATCAAGGAAAACATTATCCTCACACTCATCACTAGTGCTTACAAGCAACACACAACCCCTTTGCAAAGCCCAGGTATGCAATTACAAAACCATTTATTCTATAATTAACCATTTAATTTATAATTAATAGAGAAGCACTGAAACAACCAGAGGAACATTTTTGGCAATAGCTGGAATGCACCTTTCCATCCCAAAGCCCTTGAAGAGTAACTCTCAAAGCTCCTTGTGGACTGAGGAATCCTTCCCATCGGTTCATCTGATTTGATATCATTTCTGGAGACCATTAATGAGGTTTTTATTCTGTGAGTACCCCAGGAGGGGACTTGCCCCAGCAGGACAACTCTGCCTTGGCAGGCCTGGACCTCCTCATCTCCTTTCTTTCCTTCCCAGGAAATGCTGAAAACGTTTTCTTCTCAAACCCCTTCCTGGAATACCCTGCTCTGCCTGTCTCACCCTGAGGGAATAAAGAACATCTCATTTGGGGCAGCCTGGAGTCAGGAACATGATCTGCTCCCCCTCCTGCTCTGGGAGAGTTGGAAGGTGAAGATCCACTGCAGAGATTTCGGGAGAGGGAGGGATTTTCTAGGGGAGAGGAGCAGCAAAGTGAAGATGAGGCTTTAAAAAACGTGTTGCTGCTTTTCAGCTTTGTGTGCACAGAGGGAGCACAGAACCAGGAGCTGTAGGCACTGGATTTGAAGTGTGACTGACAGCGGGCTGGAGATGCTGGAATAATAGGGAGGCATTGTCAGTGTTGTCCTGGTTTGAGACAAATTTTCGGAGGAGTGCTCTGGGAGGAACGGCTCCTCTGTAGGAGGCAGGTTACAGCCACCCCTCCCCCAGCTGGGTCAGGAAAAATTCCTCGAAGGAAAGTGAAAGAAGGGAAAAAACTATTTATTTAACAAACACACATGAAAAGAATAATGCTAAATAATAAAACCTCTCGCTGTGGAGAGAAAACCTGGGAAGATTTGAGAGTCCTTTCTGTGGCTGTGGGCTCTCTCTCTCTCTCTCTCTCTCTCTCTCCTCTCCGGAGCTGGCTCGGCTCGGGCCCCCCCGGGCCGAGGTGTGAGGCCTCCCAGTGAGGTTCTGATGTTCTGGTGCTCTGAACAGCCCAGAAGAGAAGAAGAAAAAAACAAAGTCCCAGGGAAACAAAGGAGTTGAACTCTCCATCTCTCTCCTCCGAGAAAAGGAGCCCAGAGCCGGGGAAAGGAGGAAGGTGCCTCTGCTCTGCAGCAGCAGGAACGCAGGGCAGTGAATGTCCTTGAACACCAAAACCGTTTTGAAAAGTTCCTCTGGCTTTTTTCCTTTCTCTCACACTCAGTTTTAAAGCCACAGAAAGGCACAGGAATCATGGCTGGGCATGGAGCAGGCGATAGGGGATACACAGCATAAAGTCAGCCCAAGACATGTGTTCAACAAGGTCTGGAAATCACAGGAAGGTGGAGGAAAAGGAGTGAAAACACATAAAAAATAAAAGGATACAGAAGAGCAGCTGAGTGATATTTCACTCCCCTGTGACTGCAGTGAGAGGGTGGATTTCTGCAGAGTGTATTAAGAACATATTGAGACTTTTGAACTTGGGGGTGATTCTTTAAATTTTAAAAATTTTTAATATTTTTTATTCAAGAAAAAATCTCTACTGGCCTTGTCTTGCTGCTCCAGCTCCTGATGCCTTGACTGAAAGTCCCGGGGGCAGAGGGAATATCTGAGAGCCACACCTGCTGCCAGAATGCTCCAACTTATTAGCAGGATCTCAGCAGGGTCCCTCTGCACCTGCACCAGAGTCAGAGGGAGACAACAACTCCATTGATTTCAATTATCCTTTGCAGGGGGAGTGCTTAATGCCCAGATTTGTCTCTCCCTTGCCACGTTCAAAGCAGGTTCACACAGTGCAGCTTTAGCATAAATGTATTTCAACAAAGGTATGAAGGAGGAATCTTTATTTCCTGCAGCACTTGCTTGAATTTCCTTCTTGGGCAATATCCCAGTGGGAGCCAAGGCCATGGATCAGCCCTGGGGGCTCAGCTGGAAATGAGTTTTGGTTCCCCAAACTGGCACCCCACCACACCACAAGCATTTGGGGCACTCTGAAAAAGGTGTAAAAGCATCACTGTCAAAACTGTGGACTGAATTTATGGAAATGAAACCCATCCTTGTGGGTGAGGAGGTGCCTGAGGGGAAAATCGCTGGAGACTGGGAGAGGATGTGCTGAGGAACAGCCCGCCCTGGGCGGGTTCTTGTTCCCACAGTGACCACTGACCTCTGAGGCTGCGTCCAAGCAGGATGGAGCTTCATTCCATGGCCATCCAGAGGTGCCCTTGTGTCTCATCTTCACGCACAGAGAGATGCAAGACCTGCCCCAGCCAGGGCATGTGGCTGGGGGGGGAAGAAATCCAACCCAAAGAGTCGGAGAGTGGAACCACTGCCCTGTGCTTGCAAAGAGTGTTCTGGATCTGCCCCTGGCTAAAATGTCCCTGCTACATCCTCAGTGCCTCCAGAAGATCCCATTTCCTGTGATGCATTTATTGCAGTCCCCTGTGTCCACCAGGTTCAGAAACAAAATCAGCCCATAAATATTTGCCTGTTGGAAGGCACAAACCAGCACCATTGAAGAGAAACATCTTTGTTGGACGAGGTTTTGAGGTACCTGGTCTAGTGGAAGGTGCCCCTGCCCATGGCAGGGGATTGGAACGAGATGAGCTCTAAATTGCCTTCCAACCCAGCCCATTCTGGGATTCTGGGAGCTGCAGTCCTGGTAAGTGGGATCCATCCCTGTGCAATTCCCGCAGCAGCACTGGGATCGTGGTTTCCTGTGGTCAGACAGGGCGGGCAGGGCTGCCCTCCTCTGTGTGCTGGGCAGAGGGTCTGAGAAAGTGTGGAGAAAGGACAGCAGAACTCCTATTTACCCACTCCCGTTGGATCTTTGCAGCAGACAGACCTGGATGGAGCCACAGCCCGATGTGTCTGAGGGGACAGGGCCGGGAGCCAACTTGCCTTTAGACCTGCAGCTGTGCCAACACCTGGAGGGGGCTTTGTGCTCTCCCCTCCTCCCCTGCTTGCTGTGAAGTGACACCGCTGTCCCTGGGCTGCTGCTGCTGCTCCTGGAGCTCCCAGCCCGCAGCACTTGTCCGGCCTTGGCTGCCAAAGCGCTGGGGGCTGTGCGGGGCACGCGGGGAAACAGCTCCTGCCAGCGAGGAGCCAGGTGCTGCTGCAGGCAGAGCGCTCCCACAGCAGCCCAGCTGGTCTCTCTGTCAGCTCATCGGGCTTGGGAAGAGCCAGCGATGGATGAGAGCCTCCCTCATGCCCCCGTGGCTGTGGTGGGACAGCGCTCTGCCCTGCGTGTCCTGGGTTGCAGAATGAAACTGGCCCAGCCTAATTCCAGTTCATGCCTAGGCTGCCTTTGTCTCATTTCCCGCTGTGAGCCAGTCCTGCTGTGTTCTCCAGGAGCAGCAGCACCTGGGGATGTAGCAAGCAGGACCTTCCCCAGGTATTTCCATTGCAATACCCTTGAAAATGTAAAATAAATTGTGTTTACTGAAGCTGCATGATTAGAGAAATGGGGGCACACCTGCCTTCCTGGAGCCATCCCTGGCATCATCCCTGGCATGATCCATGGCATCCTGACCCCCTCCCCACCAGGGCACAGACCCTTTACCTGGAGTCTCCTGGGATCCCCCTGTACCCCAAACCTGCTCCAGCTTCCCCTGATCCAAGAGCAGCTACAGAAGGGCTTGGGCTGATGCCTTTTGGGACTACCTAAAAACAGAGGCTGGGCAAAATTAAGAGAATAAAAGAGGTTATATTTACTGAAGGGCCTTCAGGTACATTCAGGGCAGACGAAGCCCCCCCCCCAGGGGCTACACAAAAATGGATGATGGGTCACGGGTTTTCGTACTTTGATAAGTTTGGCCCATTTGCGTATCGGGGGTTAATCTTCCAATTAGAGCTTCAGGTAATGAAGTCATTCACCCCGAGTTTGCTCCCCCCCCCAACTCACTTTTGTTTCTGTTTCTCAGAGCCTGAGGCAGTGAGGTGTCCTTGATTCCCAGGCCTAGAGAGGAATTGTTTTGTCTGACCAGGATGGGAGAACAGCAGCTCACACTCTATGTGGAGTTTAGAGTTAGACACTAAAGAATTTCAGGATCTCAAATAAATGAAAAATACAAAAGCCAAAATCCTGAGGCATCGGGGCACAGAGCTTGTGGCAGAGCCCCGAGCTTGCCCTGGCCCCCAAGGCTTCCCATCACCGAGCACTCGGTGCCAGCACCTTCACATGCAGGGGCCACGTCGAGGTGACAGTGACACATTCGCTGTCCCTTCCAGCTGTCCTCTCTCCCAGCCCCATCGTTCATCGCTGCAGACCCCTCTCAAAGACGTGTTGGCTCCCTGGCAATGACTCTGAGTGACAGAGGCTTCAGAACTATAAAACATCTCCTTCAGTTTCCTCAGTGAAAGCCTAATTTATGGAACAAAAAGAGTTTTGAGGCATGAGAAACATCAGATAGCGAGTTCCCAGGCTGCTCCCTCCTCTCTGCCCTGCTCAGCGCTGCCCGCAGAGCAATCCTTGCTGGCTTCCAGGAGCAGGATCACACGGCCAGGTTTGCCTTTCCAGATGACCCCAGGCACTTCTCATTATCCCGGCATGAGGCAGGATCCCCCGGAGCAAGGGCTCACACGTGCCAGGACTCACTAACCTTCTGCAGTCTGCCTTCAAAGAACCTGCCAAAGAGGCTGCAAACAGCTGCTTTGGAATGGGTTTTCCCAGTTTTTACTTCTCTTTGAAGGGAAGGCTGGCACTGAGTGGTCTGGCGCAGTTTTTCAGGTGGGAAAAGAAGCAGGGCAAGTTTGCCAAGGGAGGCAGGGGCGGTGGGAGATGCAAAGCTCTCCCTGGAGCGCTTCTGTCCATGGATGGGAACGGAGCTGGGGAAGGGGCTGGAGCCCCAGGAGCGGCTGAGGGAGCTGGGAAAGGGGCTCAGCCTGGAGAAAAGGAGGCTCGGG
>VZTA01022495.1:219851-347036 GCA_013398855.1 Mohoua ochrocephala | reverse complement strand
GGAACAGGGACAGGGCAAGAAGAAATGGCCTCCAGTTGAACCAGGGAAGGTTCAGATTGGATATCAGGGAATATTTAATCACTGAAAGTGTAGTTAAGCATTGGAACAGCTGCCCAGGGAGGTGGTGGAGTCCTCATCCCTGGAGGGATCCAAAAGACGTGTGGATGTGGCACTTTGCAATCTGGCTTAGTGGGAATGCTGGTGTTTGGTTGAAAGTTGGGCTTGATGATCTTGGAGGCCTTTTCCAACCTTAGTTACTGTGTGATCCTTAGCCCAGCCGCATGCTCCAAGAGGGATCAGTCCTGGCTGCAGTGGTGGCTCCTGTGCCAGGATGTCCCTGGCTGTTGGTCAGGGAGCCCTGGGTGCCCCAGACAACGAGATGGGGTGGGAAGCGGTGAGAGTTAAAAGCACAGCCCCAGCAATCCCATCTCTGTTTCCTCCCCTTGCTTTCTTCAGCTTTGAGGTGCCTCAGGTCATTGTTTTCAAGCTTTCCTTCCCAGTCTGGAGTCTCATTTACAAGGCAGTAGCTGGAGTTCAAAGCGATGCCTGGGAGCGAGGGGTGCCGGAGCATTATGGAAGAAAATAATAATCAGGAATCAGAGGAGTCGGGAGGAAGTTGGCAACTTGCTACAAACCTATGCTAAATTCAGGCCACTGAGCCTGAGGTGTAAACAGCCCTATCTGAGTGCTGCATCTTCATTTCCTGGTTTTGATCTTACCTTATTTATTTCAAGCAAGATAACAGGGAATGTGCCGTGCTGGAATGAGAAAGGTCCATACTCAGAGCAAACTGCTGCCACAGCCCCTTGTGAGACCAGGAAACTGTGCAACAGGACAGGGCTGCTCCTCTTGCTCAGCACTGGCCCCATTTTCAGCTTGAACTGCATAAAAATGCAAGAAATAACCTGCTGTCATTAGCAGTCCAATTGCAAAGCTCCTCAGCCTCACAGACTGGATTGTCTCCTTATAGAAACCACATTTCAGTAAAATGTTACAGGTAAATGTCAGGATTTGTAGTATCTCTCCCATTTTCTCAGGAGCTTTGTTCATCCAAGGCCAGGTTGGATGGGGCGTGGAGCACCCTGGGCTAGTGGGAGGTGTCCCTGCCCATGGCAGGGGGTGGGATGGGATGAGCTTTAAGGTCCCTTCCGACCCAAACCATGCTGTGACCCTGTGATTATATCAACACAAATGAAAACAGAGATAAAGCACTGAAGAACAACTCCACAGGTTTGACTCCTTGTGATCGGCTCAGGCGCTGTTTGCAGGAGCTCAGCCATCAGCTGTCCGTCCAAGCTTCCCAAATCCCGTGATCACAAGTGGAGTGGCACCTGAGGAGTCCTGCAGAGCACGGCTATTTTCAGCTATTGCCACACATTGTTCTCCGGATTCTGAAGTGTCACTCACCCAGCAGGCAGCCAGGAGGATTTGAGGTGACGCTGGGCGCCGGCCAGGCTGCACAGAGCAGAGGCACCTCCTGGGAAGCTCTCTGCCACGCTCTGGCATGGGCAGGGCTCATCCTGGCTCCTTGGCAATGCCAAACAATGTGGTTAAAGGAGAACAGGAGGTGCTCACTGATTCTTTGATCAGCTTGGTTAAATCTAGAAGGATTTGCTGGAAAAAGTTATCTATGGATAAACTTTGAACCAGAGCCATGAATGGATTATTGCTTTATTCCCAGCCAATTTACTTGTCGCTTGGGCTTTCTAAATTCACCCTGACTAAGGATTTTAAGCAAAGGGGACAGTCCCAGGTTTCCTGAGCAATGATTTGTTCCCAGAATTGCGGTTACCAGCAGAACAGTGCAATGCTCACATTTTTAGAGGCGCTGTAAGCTCTCCATTTCCTTCCACCCTCCCAGGCTGACACCTTTTCTCAGGGCAGTGACACCTCTGAGGCTGAGATACCTGCGCAAAACCCTCATATTTGTCTGGTATTGAGTGTTATAACCAGAAGAACATGCAAGGCGCAGTCATCAAAACTTCATCTTTGCCTGGCTGATGTTAAACAAGTCACAGAGAGTCAGAAGCCCGAATGTCTGTGTTAGACTGAGCTGGCCTTCCTAAAGCATGAAAGATTGTTTGCCTGCCTAGAAATGCAGTGTATATGGGGTTGTGTGTATGTTCAGGTAGGGGAGAGATCATAAAAATAGGTGGCAGGGAGAACAAAACACTTAAACTGATTTAGAGCAGGGAAAACACAAGATGGCACAAGTAGCATTTCAAGGATGCTCTGTGAAGTTGAGAAATGAGTAATTCCTGCACTGCCTTAAAGCCACAACCCCCTCCCCGGAAAATACTGACCAGCACAATTGCACCATAAATCGCTGTGCTCGCCCAAGAAAGGTCTCTGGGCAGTAGCTCATCGGGGTGCCAGACAACCATAGGAGTCATCCTAAACCTGTCTGTGCAGATTGTGTTATTTTACACCTCTCCAGACGCCTCAGATAAGGTGTTTGCTCTCAGGAGATGCTGCCTCGAGTGGCTCCCTGGCCTGGGTTTGCTGTGCAGCTCTCTGGGCCCTGCACTCGTGTGTTGCCATCGACACAGTGTCCTGAACACTCAGGACTTGTACCAGGAGCCACAGTGTGCGCTGGATGGTGCTGCTGCCTGATTGCTTGGTGACATTTCCACAGGGATGGGGAGGTGAGAGCTTGTGGATGGGTGTGGAGGACACCCAGCAAAGCTGGGGCTCCAGCGAACATCCCCTCCCTGTGCTCAGCCCGCTCCCGACAAGGGCTGAGCACGCTGGGGGCCTGCCAAGGGCAGAGAAGCTGAGCAGTCCTGGTGTTGGTCAGAACCCAAAGCTTTGTGTAACCCCAAAGCTGTGGCTGCAGTGCTGAGCTGATGCCTGGCCATGCCCTGGGAGCTCGCCCTGTGTCCTGCTGGGACCCCAGGAACCTGGCCTGGAGCCTGCTCACAAATCTGTCCTGAATGTGCAGCCAAACCTGGTCTAATCCCCTCGGGCAGTTCAGGTCTTCAGGAGGAATTTGTAGCTCTGATTTCTCTTCCATTCTTGCAGCCTTGGGATGGATCCCGGGGTGGCAGTCAGCGGGAACAGCCTTCCTGACTCCTGCTGACACATCAGCTCTCGGCTCTCCACTGTCCTCCCCTTCTTCTGGTATCCCCTACACCCCGGGCTTTGATTCCTTCTTTGCAAAGAATGTCCTGTACTGTTGGTGTTAATGGGAGCCTTGAGGCTGCAGCTGGGCCATAACACCCTGCTTTCCTTTCTTCCATCATATCAGAAGTTGGCTTCAATTAAACCCCACCTTTCCTGTTGCTCTGTGTGATTTGGTTGCTCCATTTAATGAGAAGTGTTTTCTAGTTGCTTGTGTTGGAGCTCTGAATCCCCAGTCCTGCTGCTAAGCCTTTTCAGTGTTTTCCTCACACTCTCCAACGAGGATTGGGATTTGAGATGCTCCTGCCTTCCCCAGCTGAGCACCTCACCTCTTCTGCTGGGTGCCGTGGGCCCTGTTGGGGGCTGGCACAGAGCCTGTGGGGCTGTGCCTCAGCTCCTGGCAGGGGAAACCCATGGAAAACACATTTCCGAGTGCTCTGGCCAGTGCCCTGCTGCAGGGCCATCTCTTTTTGCAGTGTTTCACCTTTAAGGTGTGCTGAACTCCGTGTTTTAGCGGTGCCTACCTGTCCCAGGCGATGGAGGGGGTTGCATGCAACAGTTCCCATCCCAGCAGGTGAACCAGTGATGCCACAGGGCTCCCAGTCCCTCGTGCTCCCAGCAAGGACCACATTCCGTGGGCGTGCCCTCCACAGCCACTCCAAAGGCTGCCTGGATCTAGGCAAAGGTGGCCTGGCAAACTCCACTGTGGAAGTGCCCAGGCAGATACACCCAAAATTCCATGTGCTTACTTAGAAACCGAGCACAAAAGGCATCACTGCCTCAATTGTCAGATTCTCCTGACTTACAGGAGCGCTCGGTGCTCGGGACACTGGAATTACCCTCTGTAATTAGCTCCCCTTCAGAAGATGCAGTGCCTTTGTGCCTCGCGTTTCCCTGACCTCGCTCCGCAGCTTCCCTAATTGCCTCTCTGGAGCGCGGAGCCGGCAGGGCAGGGCTGCGGCAGATGCTTCCCGAACGCCCGAGCTCAGCACCGCCGAGGTGCTCAGGGTGTTAATTAGGTTGACAGCCCCATCACCGAGCCGCTGGGTAATGATCAGTGTCTCCAGCAAGGGCCGCAGCCCGTGGCCGGTGTCTGCCAGCTCCCAACATCCCGCCTGGAAAATCCTCCGGCAAAGGGCACCGAGACCCCCCAGCTCTGCATTAGAGCTTATCAGGGGCCAGCGCTTGCAGGGAGGCATGTGAAAATGTCAGCACAGATGGAGATTAAGCTGTCTTCACCTCACGTCAAAACTGCCATCTGCTTCTCTCCTGCACAGCTTTAATCAGATTTTCTCCAGAAAAAAAGGGAGCGAGAGGGATGGGGAGGGCTCTGAAACTCCCTGGACTTTCTGCGCTCATGTGCAGAGGCCTGGGGAGCTGCAAAGGGCTTGTCTGGACATTTCCCATGGAAAGGCAGTGTGTGGCTTCCTTTGGAAAGGCAGGAGCAGGCAGCAAGGACTCACATCCTGCTGCAGAGTGGGGAGAAGGAAAGCCGTCATTTGAAAAGAAAGCAAAAGTGGGCCTTGTCCTCCAAGGCTGGTTTTGTTTGTTTAATCGACCAGCAAAGCCAAGTTTTCAGCAGATGAGGTTTTGCCAGGAGCCTGCTTGGTTCCCCAGGTTGATCCCACCCCTGCACTCTCATGAGCAACGTGCTGAGGAAGACAAGTGGGTAACAAAAAAAACCCCCAACTAATGGGAGAGTTGGACAGTTTGCTCCACAGTCACACCACAGTTTCAGTCTTGCCTTGCCTTCCAAGCCCAATATGTTCAAAGCTAAATATGCCACTGCTGAGGATAAATCATTTTAGAGAACACAGTGTTTTTGTAGGGACACGAAGACTGGCTGAGCATTAACCATATGTGTCCAAAGCCTACGAGATAAGCTGATGGAGGAGTTTCTGACATGGCTCACAAATCACAGACTGCGTGGAGTGAGGCTTTGCCTTCTCCTGCTGAGCACCTGATCCACGATAATCTCAGAGACTTCCCTGCAGATCTGCTCATCAGCCAGTCGTTCCCATCTGGAGTTCCTACAGCTGACCACTCCCTTCCAGGTGGACTCATGCCCACCGAGCAGCACTTCTTTTTTTGTTTCAAATCTTCTCCAACTCAGCTCCGAATCTGTGCAGTTCATTTGTGAGTCTAGTCATCCCAAATCCTGGCAGTCCTTTCCATGTGGAGGTGTCAGCCAACTTGAGAAGTGTTTTCTCCGTTCCATCATCGGGACCATTAATGAAAGTGCTGAAAGCTCAGTCCATACTGCGAGCATCTTGTTTTGACAGTAATCTGTCAATGATTGCTCCATCTATAATTTTCTAACCAGTTTTGCAACTACCCAATAATATATTCACTTAGATGATATTTTTCTAGCTCATGGAAGTATCAGAGGAGACAGTGTCAAAAGCCTGACTAAAATCAAGATCTATGACATGGTCTGTTTCTTCTCTATCCAGAAGGCTTTTTGCACTGTCATAAAGGAAAATTAGATTGGTTTGACATATTTGTTCTTGACAAATCCATACAGACTGTTACTCATCCCTTTATACTCCTCTGTGAGCTCACAGATAGACTATTTGATTATCCACTTCAGTGTTTTCTGAAAACTGAAGTTTTATAGGTTTGAAAGGGAAGCTCCTGACTCTCTGTCTTCTTATTTAACATTTCAAAGGTTGGCATTTAAAAATGTCTCCTGTCTTTCAAGTGTTTCAGTGCCTTGCACAGCGAATCCTTAAAACTCATGGTCAATTCTTCCAGTATTTCCCCAGCCTGGGCTGTAGGTACCACACAATGAAGCTCACCAAGACACGGGCAAACAAGAACATTGACAATTTGGGGGGCACCTCTGTGTTTCTCTCAGTATTTTCTGTTTATTGGAGTTGTTCCTTACATGAAAGATATTCCAATGAAGTGCACATGAAATCCTGTCCCAGGAACCTTTGGGAAGCCTTGCTCTGGGTGCATCCCTGGACCGTCTGCTACAGGCTGGTATCCACTCCCTGGTACAAGGCGGGAGCTGCTGGAGAACTTCCAGTGCTTCCGTGTCCTGGTGTGCCCCAGCCCATGGCAGAGTGGCGTGGAGATGGCACAGGAACGGGAAAGAGCTGGTCCCTTTACTGGGAAGGCTGCGGTTACCTGGAGGCAGCAGCCTGGAGCCAGGCCCAGAGTTTTGCAGGACTGGGCTTTGAGGTGACCTTGAGATCAATCAAGCTGATGAAGAGAGACAAGCCCTAACTCACCAGCCTGGAGAAGATGTCTCGTCAGCCTGTGGAGCTCTTAAATCATCCTTGTATTTCCAATCCATGGAATATCCATGTGATCTGTCCTTCAGGATAAACGCAGCTGCCGAGTTCAGAGGAGCTGAGAAGCAGCAGCAGCACAGCTGATTTCTCACAGGCCCAAAAGGCCCAGCTCCAGCAGCTGTACCTGTCCCCATTTTGCTTCCTAATCTTCACCTGCAAGTTCAAAAGCATTCCCAAGAGACTTGGTCTGCAGTCCAGAGCCTGCTGCCATCATCCCTGACCCACCGGAGAGAGCAGAACACGCTCTGCTCTCCACAAAGCTGTGCTCCCAGGGGAGGCTGCAAAGGACAGTGTTTCCCAGGAGGGATGAAAGGACCTGCAGGCCCTTGGCTTGACTTCTCTTCCTGCCCAAGTAAGATATTTAGAAGCCGAAGTTCCTGCTTTGGGGTTTCTACAGGGAAAGTTGTGATGTCTCTGAGCAGCTGCTCCTAAATTTGCTACACACAGAGCCACGGGATGTTGGGAGGTTTTTTACTGGATGGACTTCATCATATAAAGAGTCCGCTATAAAATCTGAACCTCCACTGCTGCCCTCGCTGCCTGTGCTGTTACTCTGGGATCTGCTTCACCTTTGTGCAGAAATGCCAAAGGTCGTTCATTTGTCAGAGACAATCAAATTTCCCTTCTGCTTCGTGAAAGATTGATGAGGTTTAAACATCTTTTATTTGATCATCTAAGCGGCTTGTCTCTGTCTATAAATTCCCCGTAGCTTGCACTTGGACTTTTATGTTTGTGCAAGCAGGAAAAAAAGGAGCGTGCAGGAAAAAAAGGAGCGTGCAGCATTTCTGGTATAAAAATATTCCTTGGATTGTGTTGGAATCCTTTGCCAATCATGTTTTCCTCCTCAAACCATGACCACATTAATCAGGATCACTCACAGGGTTGTCTCAAGCCCAGTCAATATTCACAAAGCTCATTCTCTTCCTTTACAAACTATTTCAGGAAGAAAAGTGCCGTAGCAAGCCATAATTCACGTATATGTCAGTAGCGGTTCAGCAAGGAGGTGGAAGAAATTATTTTCATAATAAAAAAAAGAAAAGATTTAATTTTGCTGGGAAAAAAATCTAAACAAAATCCCCAAACTTCATGAGAATAATGAGGGAAAGAGAGCATTTACAAATGAAAAAAAGTATCTTGAAATAGAAACTTCTGCTATTTCTACGAGTCCCTTGAAAACTGATTACCTGCATTGACCTGTGTCTAAAGCTATTGGCAAAGATAAGCAGGGACAGGCAGTAGTCACTTCAGATTCAGTTCCAGTAGTTTGAATTAGATGGACCAAACAAGCTGGAATTATCCATTAAATCAGCAAAATCTGCTTGTCCTTTTCTTTAATGCTTGATTAATGCTGACAAGCAAAGGACGTGGAGCCGCAGCAGCTGGGGATGTGCCTGTCCACGGCCAGAGCCCCCGTGCCAGCCCCATCTGCTGGGGGATTGCGATGGGATTTCAGAGCCGTGGGTTTGTGTGGGAGCAGAGGCTGCCCTGGGAGCTGTGGTGCATGAGGGCTTTGCAGGATTATCCCTCCTGCAGCTCGTGGGAAGAGCCTGGTGAATGCAAATCACCGTTCCCCCAAAGGCTTGGGAAGTGCCCTTGTGACCATGACTCAGGTTCTCTCTACATTTTCACTTAAAGCCTTCATGGAGTGGCCAAAGAAGTGTTAATTTGAAGTGTCCAGACTTTCAGGTTTGGCTTGGCCATAAGAAATCAAAGCTGAATCCACAGTCCTGGAGGTTGAAGATCCTCCATGGAGTTGAATCCCATTGGGTGCTGGTCACCGGGGGTGTCCCCAGGGCTCAGCACTGGGGACAGCCCTGCTCAATGTCTTTATTGGCAACATGCACGAGGGGACTGAGGGCACCCTCAGCCAGTGTGCAGACGACAGTGAGTTGGGTGGGAGAGCTGATTCGCTGGAGGGCAGGGAGGTTCTGGAGAGGGATCTGGACAGGCTGGATCATGGGTTGAGCTCAGGTGGATGAGGCTCGACAAGACCAAGGGCTGGGTCACAACAATGCCATGGAATGCTGCAGGATGGGGGCAGAGCAGCTGGAAAGCTGGAAAAGTCCCTGGGGGTGCTGGTGATGGTGGGGGGACATGAGCCCAGCTGTGCCCAGGTGGGCAAGAGGCCACTGGCACCTGGATTGTGTCAGCCACAGTGTGGCAGCAGGACCGGGGCAGTGCCTGTCCCCTGCACTGGCACTGCTGGGACCCCTCCCGTCCTGGGGCTGGAGCGTGTCCAGGGAAGGGAACGGAGCTGGGGAAGGGTCTGGAGCCCCAGGAGCGGCTGAGGGAGCTGGGAAAGGGGCTCAGCCTGGAGAAAAGGAGGCTCAGGGGGGACCCTGTGGCTCTGCACAAGTCCCTGACAGGAGGGGGCAGCCGGGGGGGTCGGGCTCTGCTCCCAGGGAACAGGGACAGGAGGAGAGGGAACGGCCTCCAGTTGAACCAGGGGAGGTTCAGGTTGGAGATTAGGAAAAATTTCTTCACTAATAAGGTTATGAAGCACTGGCAGAGGCTGTCCAGGGCAGTGGGACCCTGCAGGGATTTAAAAGCAGTGTGGATGTGATGATTAGAGACACGGTTTAGTGATGGGCTTGGCAGGAAGGGAGGGGTACGCGAGGCAAGGGAAGACAAGGCAGCCTTTCAGCCCCTCCCTTGCCTTCCCTACCCCTCCTCTGCCTTGCCTTGCCTTGCCTACCCTTCCCTCGGTTTGAATTCCCTTCCCCTCCCCTGCCTTGCCTTCCTGAGTTAATGGTTGGACTAGATGACCATAAGGGCCTCTGCCAACCTAAACGTTCTTTTATTCCACGAGTCTTTACAACTCCTGGTATCCTCTGTTCACACACACAGTGCCTCTTCTCCCAGAACCAGCAGCAGAGCTCAAGCATGAAATAAAAAAATTGTTTCTGAGAGGGAGTTTGAGTTAAACAAAAATTGTGCACAAGAGGCAGCAGAATGGAAACCTTTCAGAAACAGCCTTTTAACACTGACTTTAAATGCTTTGAAGTGAAAGGTTCAGATTTCCCTGCATGTTTGCGGGTTGGCTTTGCATTTTTCAAAGCCTCTTTTCCCCTGTGCCGCCCCTTGCTCTGCATTATCTTGTTTCTGTTTGCCCTGGGCCATGAACGATTCCAATTACAGAACTGGGGTTTGCCTGCGTGGCCACCCCATCCCTCTGCTGTTCCCTTTGATCAGTGTTTAACCCCCTCTCCTTGTGACAGAGTGGGCACGTGGAAGGGGGTGGGAGCTGTTCTTCCCCTGAGTATGTGCTGGAAAAGAAGCAGGATGTCATTCCCAGGGCCGGGTGTGTGATCCTGCTGTGCCGTGCCTCGGGTGCCGGACCTGAACAATGAGAATTATGGTGCCATTTTGGTTCCAAAGCTCTCTTGGATGTACCAGTGTGGCTGTTGGATGAGGAAATGGTTGCTGTTGTTAAGAAAAAAAACCCAACTCATTTCCCATCCATGTCCATGTTAATGAGCAGCTGACAGGATCCAGCTGCAGACTGGTGACAGGACAAGGGGACACAGTGACAGGATGAGGGGCATGGCCTCAAGCTGCCCCAGGGGAGGTCCAGGCTGGACATCGGGAAGAATTCCTTCACAGAAAGGGTTGTTAAACATTGGAAGGGGCTGCCCCAGGGGAGGTCCAGGTTGGACATCGGGAAGAATTCCTTCACAGAAAGGGTTGTTAAACATTGGAAGGGGCTGCCCAGGGAGGTTTGGGGTCTCCATCCCTGGAAGTGTCCAAGGAACAAGTGGATGCGGCACTCAGTGCTCTGGGCTGGGGACACAGTGGGGGTTGGTCACAGCTTGGACTCGCTGCCCTTGGGGGTGTCAGTGATTCTGGGATTCTGTGATCAGGTGATGTGCTCCATTCTCACACATCAAAACATTCCAGAAGCCCATCCCTGAAAGAGAGGAGTCAGATCTTGATCCCTGCAGGAACCAGTCCAAGCTAGTAGCATGGACTCACGGATCGATCAAATTATTTTTATAACTAATTTTTAAGGCAATGCTTATGCTTCCTGGTTTTGGGGGTAAAGCACAATCACAGAATCCCAGGATGGTTGAGGTTGGAAAAGCCCTCCAAGGTCACTGAGTCCATCCTGTGCCCGATGCCCGCCTTGTCCCCAGCCCAGAGCACTGAGTGCCACGTCCAGGCCTTCCTTGGACACCTCCAGGGATGAGAACTCCACCACCTCCCTGGGCAGCCCCTTCCCGTGCCTGACAGCCCTTTCACTGAGGGAATTCCTCCTGAATTGCCATGTTCACGAGTCCCTGGCCCACTCCTCCTCTGCTGGAAGGGGCTGCCCCAGCAGTGCTGGTGGACTTTGCTTATCTTAGGCCCCAGCCCAGGCTGGAGAAGTCTGAAATAGCTGTGGCAGCTCCTGTCCTCCTGTTTCCAAGGAAAATGCTCTGTCCTGCATCACCCCGAGCACCTGCACTCAGGATCCCTCCAGGATCTGCCCCCACCACTTCCCCCCCTCCCTGCAGTCTTGGGGAGGGCTGAGCAGAGCCTCAGAGGGGAAGGAGGAGAGGTCAGCAAAGGAAGGGAAGAGGCTTTGAGGAGGGATCACAGAATTCTTAATGTTGGAAAAGACCTCCAAGACCATCGAGACCAATCTTCCTCACACTTTCCTCAGCCCACAAAACCAGGCAGCAGGAGGTCGTGCATCCCTCTTCCCAGGCTGAGGCCAGCAGCCTTCCCAGGACATTGGAGAACCTAAAATATTTTTAAACATCAGAAATAAACTTCTCCTTGGATAGCTTGGCTTAGGATGATGGGAGAAGTTTCACAGCAAAGAATTTTTGAAATGTTTTGCTACAGGAACATAAAAAAAAAAGTTGTTGGTTAAACTTACTGGGCCAAAAAAATTCGGTTGCTGGGCTGCTGCTCTGGACAGAAGTTGTCTTCCAGTTCAAAAGAAAAATGTGTTTTTTCTGATGATTTGAAATTGAAAATACAAAACCAGAATTGTTGAAAAGGATGTGTTTCTCCTCTTAAAAAGAAAATAAATCAAAATAAACATTGAATAAAAAAACAGAAACATTTTCAAGCAGGAAAAAGTTTCATTTAGAAAATGCCAGAACTGATTGCTGTGAATAATTTAAATAAAGAATTCAAGCCTGAGATTAAAAAATATCTCGTTGTTGCCAGATACACACTCTGCCCTAAAAGCAGCAGGAAGAATTCAGATGTTTGTAATGAAGTACTTGAGTCCGGGGATTTTAACTGCAACATTGGTGTCTGAGCTGGGATCCAAACCAGATCCAAACCCAGGCCCCCACCTCAGTGGCACCAGGACGAGCACAGAGCAGACAGGAGGGCTGGGACAGAGGCAGGAGCAGCTCCCTGAGCACAGCTGAAATAATCAGAATATATTTTTGGGGCAGTTTGGTACCAGGCTCTAACTCCTGGGATTTTCCA
Source organism: Mohoua ochrocephala (assembly GCA_013398855.1). Classification (NCBI taxonomy): domain Eukaryota; kingdom Metazoa; phylum Chordata; class Aves; order Passeriformes; family Acanthizidae; genus Mohoua; species Mohoua ochrocephala. The sequence continues at coordinate 335,190 of VZTA01022495.1, read as the reverse complement.
AATGAATGGGGAAAATAACAGGAAACGAGGTTTCAGTGCAAAACCCACACATAATTCTTCTTTGGAGATTTCATGAATTCCCACTCTGGCCAGGGCTTTGAAGCTGGGCTCGGCTGGAAGAAGGCGTCCCAGCAGGTCTGGAGGACTGTCAGAGCACCAGGAGAATGAGCCTGGATGAGCTTGCAGAGTTATGGAGCATTTCACGGATGACAACAGCGACGGGGAGCGCGTGGATCACGGAGCAAAGCAGAAAGGAAGCCAGAATTAAATATTCCCAAGTACAACCCCCAAATTACAGTGGACTAAGAAGTAAGCAAATGACACCCAGGAAGAGAGCAGCTGATTCTGAGCTGATTATCATAATGTAAATGCCAACAGCAATTTACTCAAATCAGAGAGGGTTTTTTGCGGCGTGGAAAGTGGGTTTAGTCCTAATCAAAATAAAATCAATGTATATTTCAAAACAGATTAGTGCTGGGAAACAAAGCAGCCATGATTGTTATTCATTATCTTCATCAGCACCGAGAGGGAATAATTTCTATTACTGCTTAATTACAGAGATGTTAACAATTAATTAAGTCAACGTGGTGATAGCCAGTGATTTGGGGACTGGAGAGGAGATTGTCCTCCCTTACTGTGTTTTTGTTGCCTCAGCCCAGCTCAAAGCACGGCTCTGGTGACGCTCCTGGGTGGTGACAGCTCAGGGAAGCGGAGGCAGGGACGGGCTGCTCCAGTGCTGCCTCCCAATCCTCATTTCCCAGCTGCTCAGGGCCTGGCTTTTGGAGAGTCCCCAAAGTCCAAGCCCCGGCTGTCAGCGTTCAGCCTCCCCTGGCTCAGCCAGCAGGGTTGAATCTGTGCCTTCCCAGGAACTCATTACAGATTTGGGACTAAAAATGTTCTTGCTGTGAGCAGAAAGAGCTGGAAAAAGCCGGGTTGGGATCCAAAGGGCAGGAGGCAGAGCAAGCCATGCCCAGGACACCTGCAGCCCCCAGTGCAGGGATGCTCTGGGCTCCCTAAACAGCCCTAAGAGTGGCAATGGGAGCAAGGAGGCGTCCAAGAACTGTTCCTTTCATCCAGGTTTGTCACTTCTCCTTGACACACGAGGTGTCAGCTCTGAGAGGACCCTCACGAGGCTGATCCAGACCTGTCTCTTCGGGCTTGAGTGCCCAGAAGGTCTCAACCCCACACCATCACCAGCTGTTCCAAGTCTGAAGGGAGAACTCTTGGCGAAAACAAGGTTTGAACAAGAGTCACTCAGTCCAAGTGTCAGTGTGACCCTGAATCCCCCTTCCCCGAAGGTGTCTCCTGCTGTCCCTGACATCCCAGATGCCGAAAGTGAGGAGCCCAAACCTCTCCCCTGCACGGAGGGCTGAGCTCCCAGCATGGCTGGAGCTGCAGAGAGCAGGCAGCCCATTCATGTGAGCCCTGCTGGTCCTCCCAAAGGCATCAATCCAGCTCCTGGGACTCTGGGAAGGGATTTTAGTGGCAGCCTTGCCTAAAGATCCTCTTAACTCCTGACTGCACAATTGGTGGCCGGACAGCAGGAGCTCTGGGTTCAAGGGGTCCTCAGTGCTGGGTTTATTGCCAGAGATTCTAAGTAATTGTTTTTAACAGGATTTTCCTTGCACTCTGTTGCAGGAAAAGTGGCCCATTTATATTCATTGTACCTTATAAATGTTCCTACCATAACAATTGCTCTTGATTATAGTGGACTTTGTTTTCCTTTGAATTTAATAGCAAGAGAAAAATGACACATGACAGAAATCTAAATAACATTCTGCTCCCCTCCTTCCTGGTTTCTTTCTGAAGTGTGATCCACAGTTTATATTGAAGAATGATATTGTTCCCAAATATCTTGGATTAGTTTTTTTCTTTTTCTTTTTGGAATGGGGAGAAAAGTGCACTAATGAGTTGGATTTTCCATAGCGCTGAGCAACTGAGCTTTTCCTTGGATTTTCATATCCTTGACAGCTCAAAACATCAGGCCCAATTTTTTGTAAGGAAAGGTTGACTTTCAGGGACAGGAAGCTGATTGCCAAATATATATTAGAGATTTGACTTGATAAACTGGATTTGGGATGTAGTAATGGTTTTCAGTATATTTTACTCAACTAATTTCTTGAAGGAGGTTGTTTAAGAGGGTGAACCTTGTAGGATTTATGTAGGTGCAACAGAGTCTGGTTTTTATTGTAATTAAATTAATGAAATTAATTTAATTAAAGAGAAGGATGGCGATGAAAGCACTGGGAATGAGCCCTCCTGGTCTCTCCTTAGGTACCATTTTTGCCATTAACATTACTAAGAGCAAACCCAGGCTGCTCTGAGCACTGAAAAGTCACTTTTTCAGCCAGCTAACGGATTTTATCCTCACAAACACCGTGCAAACGTGTTGTGTGGATGTGAGGTGGATGGAACCATCACCTCCTGTTACACCTCCCTCGCTAGCCAGGGCTGCAGCAACCTGTGCAACAGAGGGATCTCATTCCATCCGTGTTTTGGCAGGACTTCCACAGCACCTCCCTGGAGGTGTCCGATTGAACCCCCTATTGCCACAGATAACATTCAGCGTGCTACAAGTGGAATACATTCGTATTTTCCTGCAATGTGCCGCTCGCCCCAGGGGTTTGGCTGCTTTCATCTGCGTGCTTTTAGTCTGCATTGTGTTTAATCTGGGCGGGGAAATAATTTTCTCTTAGGGAGCGAGGAGTGCTCAGCCCCAGCAGCTCGGAGCGTTTAGGATGTGAGGGGCATTTCTGAGGCTCTCTGTGTCATTCCTTGCCCATGAAGGAGCCCTTGTTCCTTGTGTGCTCCCACGGGGCACGGGTCAGTGGGGATGAACACGGACCCCAGCCCCAGCCTCCCGGTGCTCGCCTGAGCCTCCCGGGGAGGAGCCGACGGTGCTCCTGTGCTCTGAGCTCCCAGGACCCAGGAACACGCTGGAAACCCTGGCAGATGTGCTCTGGTGCCTCTCCGTGTTCCCGGAGCCCTCTGCTCCCCTCCCAGGAGCTTTGCTAATTGCTGCTGCCAATGTGGGCTCCAGCTGCAGCCCTGGCCCCAGAGCCCAGGGGGCTGTGCTCAGAGAAGAGCCCTGCAAATGTTCATCCTGGCCTGTGCCATGCACGGCTTTGGTCACCCCGAGATCAGCTGTGGCTGTGCTCTGGCACTCTCACAGCTACAATCTCTCGCCTCCCTGCCTTGGGGCTTGTGTAACCTTTCGGTTTCCTCTTTCATGGCTGTTCAGGAGCTGACAAAACGTATCTGAGGCCTGTTAAGTGTCAGGCAGCGCTGATTTCCCAAAAGCCACGGGCAGGGGATGCAGAGAGGCTCGGTGAGCAGCCAGCTGGAGGGGAGGTGGCTGAGACACTCTGTGCCACCTGCCTGGGTCACTCCACTGAGCTCCCGCTGGTGTATTGCTGCCCCAGCTGCCTGTACTGCCTTTGGATAGGGGCTCCTTGCTGCTCCTCTTCCTCCTCCCTCTCCCACCCGTGCCACCTCCTTTTCCTGCCCGGTGCTCCTGTTCTGGAGGATGAGCAGCAGCACCCTGGCAGTCCCTGCTCCAGCATCCCAGCTGCCCTGGGATATGATCCAGCTGCTTCTCCCGGTGCTCACCAGCTTTCCTTGCTGTTTGCTCTCTCCACACTACCGAAGAGCGGGCAGCACCCCCCACCTTCAGCGTTTTCATGGGGAAAAGGTGGAAATTGGACAGGGATAAATGGGAGAGAGATCTCGGGCAACTTAAGCCACAATCAGGACATGGGCAGAGAAGCCTGGTGGCCACAGTGACACATTTTTTCATAAACCACTGCCCAGATCTCTCGGCTCACCCCCAGGTGTCCGTGGTGCCTCCTTGCCCCACGGGCAGTGCCTGGAGCACTCCCAGCTGCCACCTTCCAGCCTGGGGACATTTGCCAGCACTGTGTGTCCTGCACACGGTGATACAATTTGGGCTGCCTTGGAGACCATGGTCAGAATGCAGTCCTGTCTCCCAAAATCAACGTGCTTATGGAAAGAGGTGATGAAGGGTGAAGGGGAAAGGGCTGCTGAGAGTCTCCTTTGGGTACCTTTTTCCAGGCTGGCAAAGCAGGATGAGAACTGGGTCTTGGATTGCTCCCAACCTTGTCCAGGGCAGCAAGACGAGCCCAGGGGCTGACCAGAGATGGTGCCACAGCTGTAATGAACAGGGCTGGAAGGTTGTTAAAGGGGCTGAACAGTTCACAGAATCCCTAGGGCTGAAAGGGACCTCTGGGGATCATCCAGTCCAACCCCTCTGCCCAGGCAGGGTCACCAGGAGCGGGTGACACTGGTGAGTTTGGGATGTCTCCAGAGGGGGAGACTCCACGCCCTCCCTGGGCCGCTCTTCCAGTGCTCTGACACCTTCAGTGTAAAGAATTTCTCCCCCATGTTGAGGTGGAACTCCTTGAGGTTTAGTTTATGGCCATCACAAATCACTAAACATGTTTGTTCCTCAAAAAACTCTGTTTGGGGGGAACACACTTTATCTGCCTGGGAGCCCCAGTGGCTGGAGGCAGATGGAGACATCCCATCAAGGAAATTCCTCTCTCACCAGCGCCCAGGAGCACCCCAGGAGAAGTGTACAGGCTCCTGTCCCTGAGCGATGCAGTGAATGCAGGAGGCTGCACCTCAGGGAAAGCTGTGGGAACAGGAGGTGCCAGGCTCTGAGACACAAAATCCCCTGGGCCAGACCCCCCTCCTGACACATTGCTGGCCAGCAGGTCAGTGTGCCGTGCCCCCTGTCCCTGGGGCTGTGCCCCCCACAGCCCCGGAGGTTGTTCTCCCCCAGCTCGTGAATTCCATTTTGGATTTGTGAGCTCTCAGAGAAACCTTTGTGGCACTTGAAGCACATCCTGCAGCGAGGGCTTGGCTCCTGCTGGGGACGCCCTGTGTGAGAGCTGCTGGGAGCTCTCAGGGAAGGCTCGGGAGCGGAGATCATTTCAGAGGAGGACTGTTCTCTAAGCCAAGGGTTTCCAGGCAGGGAAATGAGGGGACCAGGCCTGGCCCTGTCCCTTCTGCTCAGCCAGGACCCTCAGAGAGGCTCATTTCTCACCATCTGGAGCCCTTGTACCATTCCAAGGCATTCCTTGTCCCACCAGTTCCTTTCCAATACCACCCAACAGCTTTCCCTGAGCCAAACCTCACCTGGGACGTGATCCTGTGTGACAGAGGACGCAGGGAGCCACAGTCTGCATTTTGGGATGAGGATGGCCTGACTCCTTGATAAAAGTGTTGAGCTGAGTCTGCACCTGGCCCAGTCCCTGCTCAGTCCCACAGGGTACTCTCAGCTCAGGCTCACCCCGAGGAAGGACTGGAGAAGACAAATTTGTGAGTATTTCTCAGCATTTTAACATGAAGACAGCTGTGCTGAGCAGGCAGGAGTTCTGTTTGATCTATTGAATTGCATTTTCCCCTTGCTTATACATCAGATTTTTTTGTATCTCTGCTTTCTCCTGCCTGTGCTGAGCAGCCACAGAGATTTTGCCGCACCCCCAGCAGAGCTGGGTCCCTCATTGCCATCACCCAGAGCCGGCAGCCAAGGCAAAACCAGATCAGAGAATCACAGAACCACCGAACGGGTGGGGTTGGAAGGGGCCCTAAAGACCACCAGTAGGAGAAGACCTCTAAGGCCATCGAGTTAACCCAGCACTGCTGTGCCCACCACCGTGGATATCTTTGTGCTCTAAGGAGGCTCCTCTTGCTCCTCCTCCTCCTCCTCGTGCCTGGGCGTCAGGGCAGCTCTGGCAGCACAGGGTGGTGCCCGCCAAGGATGTGCTCTGAACCTCCTAACCAGGAGCACTCTCCAAAAGCTTTCCCTGAAAAAAACCCCAACCCCAAACGCATTATCCCCTTACAGCCCATGCTTGGGAGAACAGAGAGCAGCTGCAATTTGGAGACATGGCTTGAAGCTCTTTCAAATTAAAATATTCCAGTTTATGAAAAATTCTAAGCAAAGGTGACACCGGGTGTTTCAGTGCATCCCCAGCCCAGGGGTGACAACTGGAAGGCCCCCAGGAGGAGTTTCCTGTGCATCCCCAGGGTTAACCTCATCTGGCCATGGCTCAAAGGCAAAAAAGCTGTGTATACCTGTCCAGAAAGCTCTTTTCTTCTGCCCTGAAGCTGTGACAGCAGCCAGAAACCAGTTTTTAAAACCCTCACCACACAGAAGGTGGTGAGAGAGAGGTTTTTAGGGGCACAGCTTTTTCAGGTGGGGCCAAGGCCCATCCGGGCATGGCATGTCCTGAGCTCTGCAATTGTCTCCTGCTGCTCCATTGAGCTGAGAGTGCTGCTTATTGATTTCCTACAGTCAACTCAGTGCCAGAGGCATTGCTGCGGTTCAGAGGATGGAAAACAGAGCAGGGAGAGCCTGCAGGGCCAGGCTGACTGGCAGAGGCCCTGCCCTGTGACACGGCAGTGACAGCTATTTAACAACTCCCCATCTCACCTCGGAGCAGAGCCCAAGGAGCCACAGCTGACACCAGGTGCTGAGCGCTGGCGGCTGGGAGCACCCACCTGTAACCTGCCTGAAGCTTTGCTCTCTCTGTCACACCTCCCACCGCAGCAAAATGTCAATGTGCCCCTGGGAGGGGACACCTGAGCTGCTGCCCCTCTGCTGTAGCACCCGCACATCCCATCCGAGGTTTAGCTTTTCTTCCCACCCATCTCATTTCCTTTCAGCAAAACTTGTTTTGCTCCTGCTGCCCGGCTCCCTGGGCTGGCATCCCAGAGGTGATGGGAATCCTTGGCAGGGCACCTCCCAGCCAGGCTTTGCTCCCAGGGAGGCTCTCACGAGGAGGTGCGGTTTGGTGTCCCCAAACTGATGCTGAGATTCAGGGTGTGCTGGTGACCTCCTGCCCTGCCTCCATCCCTCCCTCCTCCTGCAGCTCTTTGCTCTGTCTGGCTGCCAAAGGCACAAATCAGACTTGCAAGAGCTCAGGGCTATTGCCCAGGTAATTATATTTACTTTGGAGTCGGGCTCTGCTAGGACTGAGTATAAATCCAGGCTTCAGTAGGGTGGTCAGTGACTGTCCCTGCGTGAATTCATTGGTCCTGTGAAGTGACACTTTGTGCTCTTACCTGCTGTGGATTTCAACCTCTTAAATCATTCTGGAAACAGGACACATTTGGCAGCTAAATCCTAACGGGTTCGTTCCTCCTCCCGCCATTTCACCATCTCCTCATGCAGGTTTATAATTACAGATGGGATTTTGACAAGTCTGATTCCCTGTAATAGCAAATTTAAGCTCCCTGATGTGAATCAGAGGAAGCCAAGGTGATTTTGCAATACGTATTTATTAAGGATAGTGGTGGCTGGAGTCATTTTCTCTCACCAGAGCTGCATTCTGGGATTTCTTTGCTCCAAAGACTGATTTTTAGTGAAAAAAGGATTTTACCCCCTCACAGACACACAAAGCAGCATCAACCCCGTGGCTATTGGTACAGGAATATTCATTTCATGAGAATGGAGAAGACACCTTCCAGTGTCCAAGAGCTCCAGGGGCTCCAAGACCTGGAGAGGGACTTGGGACAAGGGCCTGGAGTGGCAGGACGTGAGGGAATGCCATCCCACTGCCATAGGGCAGGGATAGACAGGATATTAGGAAGGAATTGTTCCCTGTGAGGGTGGGGAGGCCCTGGCACAGGGTGCCCAGAGAAGCTGTGGCTGCCCCTGGATCCCTGGCAGTGTCCAAGGCCAGGCTGGACGGGGCTTGGAGCAACCTGGGACAGTGGAAGGTGTCCCTGCCCATGGCAGGAGGGGGGACTGGGTGGGATTTAAGGTCTCTGTGAACCAGCCCCTAGAACTTGCCAGCCTCTCCACCCTCGCAGCCACATCCCCACAGCTGTTTCAGCACCTCGGACTCACACACCAGGAAATCCCAAGGTCCCTGCCCACAGGATCTCTCCCTGGCTCGACCAAAGCCAGCTTGGAGCTTTTACCCTGTTCAGAGCTGTCTGGTGTGTGTAACAGGATCTGGACGCCTCTTCAACACTTCTTTTGGCCAAACCTCTGCCTTGGTGCCTGAATTGCCCCAAGTCCTTCTGCTCCTCCAACCAGGGCAGCTCTCTGAAGAGACTCGAGCAATAGAGGCCTCTGCCCAAGTCCAGACCAATGTCGTGGGGAAAAGTTAAAAATTTCTGGCTAAATTCAGAAGAAGAAGTGAAAGAGCATCTTTTGGCTTACCCCTGCACCCTGACAATTCCTGCCCAGGACCAACCAAGGGCAAGAATGCCCTAGGAGCCAAATTCCTTATGAAAATAGTGATAATTTCCCTCCCCTTATGCTGTCTGGTTGCAAGCCCTGCACTCCGACTATGGCAAAGAGCTCAAATTTACACATTTGCCTGTGTTCTGTTTTCTTCTAAAGGTGTTTTTATCTGCATTTTATTCAACTGAATGGAAATGGACATGACCTGCTTGGCTCAGGCAGGGACAGCCCTGTTCCAGCAGCGGGCTGGGCAGCAGTGTCCCAGTTCCACGCTCCCATCGAGGGAAGCTCTCTGCTTGCTGGTTGCATTTAGGGTGTTTTCAGAGGAAAATTAATATTTCAGCAAAGCTTTCCTGACTCTTGCTCTGGGAGAGAAATCCAACCCTTTCAAACACAGACCAGCCCGGGGTGCTGGGCACATCCCGGGACACGGCACTAGGGAAAGGGAGGATCACTCTTCATTGTCACCATTTGCCCCAAAAGGAGGTTTGCTGACACAAAAAGGGAAAAATAAGCCAAGGAGACCTTAGGAACCACAGAACTCCCAGCACTGTGCCTGAGCTGTGCATTTACCTTGCTCCTGGCCCTGCTCACGGGCTCCATTTCAGCCACAGGAATAATGTATGAGAAATTAACTCGTATATATATATATATATATATAAAAATTCTGCATCCTCTGCAGTATTTTTACAGGGATAAGGACATGAAAACAGCAATTAAGCACAAGACTGACTAGAAGTGGTCTCTCCCTGGTCACAGGGAGGATTTTGCAGACAGGCAGCTTTAATACCTGCCAGGGACTGGGGCTTAGCACCCCTTGGACCCCACACTGCAGCACGAACTGCCTCCAGAATTGCAGCACTTTGACCACTGTGTGCAAACAGCTGCTGTATCCTGTGTGGGGATCCAAATGAAGCTTTTAAATTGCTCTGGAGATGTTGGACCTAGCAAAGGTGCCAATGCTCCAGCACACGTGGTGCTGCTTCCCTGCAGCTGGGAAAGGTGCTGTAGGGGGTGTGAGGATTTAATGGGATCGTCACTAAAAACCATCAGGATTTTAGAAATCAAGGCTTAAAAATTCCAAGTGTTCAAGGCCAGGCTGGATGGGGCTTGGAGCAGCCTGGGATAGTGGAAGGTGTCCCTGCCCAGGGCAGGTGGGTTGGAACAAGGTGATCTTTAAGGTCCTTCACAACCCAAACCATTGTGTGATCCTCCTAATCTGTGAACTCGTATGAACTCAGAAGTAAGTTGGGAAACTCGTTCTTTCACTCTCTGCTTTGGTTGTGGTGAGCCTGTCCCAAGCTTTTCCCAGCAACAGGAAAAATCAAGCTTATCATCACGAAGAAAAGTGTAAGGAAAAGTGCAAAGAAAATTGCAGGACTCACAGTAAAAGCAAAGAAGATTTTGTTTTAAATATTTGATTTGATAGATGAGCAAAGAAAAAGTAGGGGCCTCTTTCATCGATATGTTCCTCAGTTTTAACCTCTAACTCTGTTGTATTTTTGTTATAGACCACAGGGTTGATACTTTCAGGGTAACCAGGAGCAAATCCAGCTCAGCACATTCTGTGGTTCTGTGAAATAGAATATCACCTGCTCAATACTCTGAAAATCAGGCCGTTGAAGATACCTTCAGTTAACAGCTGAGAATGGGACTCTCTACCCCATCAGGGTAAAAATCCTTGTCTGGGATTTCAGTGGGAGGTGAGGGTTTGGTGCTGCCTGGCTCTCCATGGCCACCTTGGCTCATTTGCCTCTTCAGCCCAGCTCTGAAGGCAGCTTTTCCTGCCTGCTTTGCTTCCCTGTCCCTGCTGCCAGCAGTGCGCCCTGCTCGTGGGTGCTCTGAGGGTTCCTGGGGAGGGAAACCATCCCTGTTCCCCTCTGGAGCCAGTCCCACAAACCAGCCGTGCCTGGCCAGCTCTGGGGTTTGGGTCAGGTTCCTCCCGCTCTGGAAACCTGTCAGAGGATTTTGTGCTGTTTGATGGGACTGGTAAATCCCTTGCAGGGGAAAAAGATGTCAATATTGTCGTGGCCTTACAGAGGAGTCAGATGTTGTGGGGACATCCCACGGATAAAACAAGCAGCTTCTCAGCCCAGGTTCCAGTGTGACGATTTACAGGCAGATTTACAAGTCCAGTATGAGATGCAGAATAAGACCTCCAGCACACAGTTTTCTGCTCTAAACTCCAAACTAATCACAGCAGACAAGGTGATTGACTAAATAATCCTCTCTTGTTTTTATTTCCTCCTACAAATGATCCGCATCTCTGCATTTTCACTCCACCTGTTACAGAGCTGCTGCGGCAAACAGAGCTGTGTCTGTCCCAGCCCTGCTGCCAGTGCCAGGCACAGCCTTACGTGACCCCCCAGTCCCCCAGAGTGGCTCTGCACCGGGAGGGACCCAGCTGTGCTGCCTTCTTGATCTGCAGCTTTCCAAAGCAATCGCGTTAACGCCCGTCCCCAGCGTCCCACTTTTACAGCCTGTTCCTCGTTTCCACAGAATCACAAGATCCCAGAATGGTTTGGGTTGGAAGGGACCTTAAAGATCATCCCATTCCACCCCCTGCCATGGGCAGGGACACCTTCCACTAGCCCAGGGTACTCCAAGCCCTGTCCAACCTGGCCCTGGACACTGCCAGGGATCCAGGGGCAGCCCCAGCTTCTCTGGGCACCCTGTGCCAGGGCCTCCCCACCCTCACAGGGAACAATTCCTTCCTAATATCCAGTCTAAACCCATCCTCTGTCAGTTTGAAGTCATTCCCCCTTGTCCTGTCACTCCAGGCCCTTGGAAACTGTCCTTCTTCATCTTTCTTGTCAGTTCCTTCAGGTACTGGAAGGCCACAATGAGGTCACCCTAAAGCTTCTCCTCTCCAGGCTGAACAATTCCAACTCTTCCAGCCTTTCCTCACAGCAGAGCTGCTCCATCCCTCTGATCATCCTGGTGCCTCTGATGCCTTAAGTGGCCACCTAAAACACAGAGACCAGACAAGAATAAGAGAATAAAAGGAAGAATTTATTTGAAGGCCTTCAAAGGCACCCCCTGGGCAGTCCAGAGGCTCCACCCCAGATGGACCCTGGGTCACGGGTTCTTCACCCTTTGATAAGTTTGGTTCATTTGCATATCAGGGTTCATTCTCCAATGATCACCTCAGTTCATGATGGAATTACCCCAAGTTTGCCCCCTTGAGAGGCTTTGAGTTGACACATTTGGGGCCCGGTGTCCTTGGAGTGGAACCTGCAGAGGTTTGTTGTGTGTGAGCAGCAGGAGAGAACAGCAGCTCCCAGGGCACAAGGAACTGCAGAGTCACACACCAGGCAGGGCAGGGTTTGAGAAATAGAAAAGTTAAATCCTAAGGCATCACCTCCTCTGGACTCTCTCCAGCAGCTCCAGGTCCTCCCTGTGCTGGGCCCCAGGGCTGGGGCAGCTCTGCAGGTGGGGTCTCACCTGAGCAGGGCAGAGGGGCAGAATCCTCCCCTCCCCTGCTGCCCACGAGGGCAAGAGTCATCCACCAATCCAAAGCCCAAACTTAGTGTTTTTGGAGGGTACGGACAGCTTAGGGGTTAAATACAGTCCTGGCCCTGCAGAACTTGTTCCCAACTAGAGATTTTAGGACTTCTCCCCTTTTACATCCCCTTGGAGACATCTGACACTGCCAGAGCAGCAGTTCAGAACTCTGGCAAAGCTCTCTCCAAAATGGGTCACTTCCTCACAGAGTGAACATGGAGCTGTTTGTTGCTCTTGCAGGACAAGGGCGTTTATGTTTTCATGCAGCTGGGAATGAGATATGAAGTGTACCAGAGCTTAGGTGTCAATGTTCCTTCACGGGTCTGCAGGCTGTAACGTGGAATTCAGTGGGGAAGGAGAAAAAAATCCTCTGAGATTGGCATTGGAGAGAGAGGTGTGAGAAAGAAAGGCACACATGGCGAGAAGGAAGCTCAGAGAGGGGGGAAAGGCTCCAGAAGAACACAAAGTACATTTGGGAAATGATAAACACATTAAAATCAGGGATTTCTGCTGCATTGTGCCCATCTGGGATGGGAGCTGGGACCAGTGTCTGGGAATGGCCCCTTGGAGCAGGGATCCCAAGCATCCTTGCTGGGGGTAACCTCACATTGCTGCTGTCACCTTGGAGGGGCTGGAGACACCCCTGCTGGCCCTGGGCAGAGGGGACTCTGCTCTCCAGGCTGGCAGCAGTGGGATGGCTCCATGGCAATTGCTTTTCAAGGACGCATCAGAGCAGTGAGGCTTAGACCCAGGGACCCAGGTGGTGTGGGAGAGGCTCAGTGGGGGAATCCTGAAATGGGGGGAGGTAGGACAGGCAAAGTGTCAGCCCCAAGGTCACGTCCAGAGGGAGGAGTGTCCATGGGTTCACCAGCAGCTCCAGTTTGGTGGGCTCACAATCATAACTGCACCTTGCTGGCAACACAGCCCTTCCCAGGCAGCTGCCCAGTCCTGAGCAGCACCAGCCAGGATGATTTCTATTGATAATCACATCTGAAAAGTACAAAATTGGGGTAAAATAGGGGCTGTGAGGGGCAAAATCCAGTTTCTAGCAGACCCCAGACCCACTTGCTCCTCCGTTTCCACCAGTGCACTGACCTGGCCATGGACAGGAGCTCTGGGAGGTCCCCAAAGGTTTCCTGCCCCACCTTTTCACCCAGTACAGGCACAGCCCTTGAGAGGAAAAGCCTGGCAGAGGCACCGGATCCTTCCTGCCAGGTCTCCCCTCCTTTGCACAGGAGCAAATCCTCAGGGACTGGCAAATGTGCTGAAGTCACTGCTAAAGCAGACTGTTTCTGCAGCCTAATGGCACTTGTTTCCTGCCCAGGCTACAGGTAAAACTGAGCTCATTCCGTGTTAAGAAAGACAACCAAGAGCTAAAAATAGAGGGGATGATGGGCAGATGCACGACTGCCACAATAGAAACAGATCCTTGCAGCCCCTCCCCGTCACTCAGAGCAGAGCTGTGACTGGTAATGGCAATTTGGCTCTCCCCTGTTCCCATTTAGGAACTTTATTTTAAATCAAGCCGAGGAAAAAATGGGATTTCTGCAGAAGTATTGACATTTTCCAGGGAATACAGAGTTTGGAAAGCTGCCGGTTTCTGTTGCTGGTAGAGATAACTCAGTGGGGCTTGTACCAGGCTGGGAAGTTCAGCCCCCAGCAGGAAGAAATTCAGAGTTTGTTGCCATTGAGCCCAGGGCCAGATAAAACATTTGACTGCAAAATCAAGCGTTTCTAATGCTTTTTGGGGTTTTTTTGCACGCTAAGAACAGCTGCTCCTCAGAGCTTCCCAGAGATACTCCAGGGCAAGCACCTGGCAGAGCCTCACTCGTGACATGTGGGGCAGCTGAGCCCAGGCAGGGCTCTCAGGACCAGGAATCTGCACTGGGGGAGTGGTTCCAGCCTCCCCATTCCCTACAGAAGTTCTCCAGATCTGTTCATCCTTCCACAGAGAGGTTAAAAGAGGGGTGTAAAAGCAAACTGCCAAACTGTTTTGTGTGCAATTTTGGGTGCTCAGTGAGAGGTACCCCCAGGAATCAGTCAGGAGAGTCACAGAATCCCAGAATGGTTTGGGTTGGAAGGGATCTCAAAGCCCATCTCATCCCAAACCTTCCTCTAGACCAGGCTGCTCCAAGCTCTGTCCAACCTGGCCTGGAATCCCAAATGCTTTTGGAAAAAAAACCACACTGCAAGAGTCACTCCAGCTCCCAGCTGTGCAGGAACAAAGTCTTCCATGCTCTTCAGGGTCTGGGGAGAGAAGGATTCCTTCTTCCTTTAGCACTGAATCAACATTTTGTTCTCGATGCTCTTTTTATTTTAGAAACCCTGCTTGATAAATTACTAGAGGGGCTCATTAACTGCAAAGATTTGTCAGTTTTCCCAAAGCAATCAGGGTGTTAGTTAGACCAAAGGAGCAAATGGAAAACTGAATGGGAAGCCAAGCACAGCCCCATTAATCCTGGGTTATGGATCGACATTTGTCAACTCTATTGAAGTCTGTTGTACCGAGTAGAGCCCAGGAGACCACTCAATTACTTTATCTCTGAGCAATTAGGATCCTGCTCTTTCAGGTCAATCTGTTAGCACAGAGGAAAAAAAAATTGGATACGAGATTAACAGTAGAAAATCCACTGCCTTGTGTTGTGGGGTCTTTTAGAGGGGGGAAAAAAAACCCCTGCCAGATTTTCCCTTTGAAATGCTGGGTTTGAGAAGTCTAGTTCACCAAATTTAGCATCAGCAAGGGGCTCCCAATGTTGTTGTGTCCCCCAATATCCTCCTCTCCATCTCTTCCCAAGCATTTCTGTGTTTGCCAGGTGACTGCAGAAGGATCAATCCATTCTTGGGGCCAAACATCACCCGGGGAAGGCTGTGCACTCTGCTCTGGGACATGTCCAGCACAGCCAGATTGAAGTGGCACTTGTGCCACATAAGCAAAGCCCTGTCGAGGTTTAGGCTGGGGAAACCAGGAGCCACTTTTAGCTCTTCCTTCGTGAGAGTGAGGGATTATTATGGAAGAAAGGGAATTTTTTTTGGGTGCACATCCATTTTTCTGTAGCTCATAATTCCCCTTCAGAAAACACAGCTATCAGGAGATGCACAAGTTTGGAGGAGTTTTTAAAAGGATACAGAAAGGTACAGAATGGGAGAATAACTGAGTTATAAATTCCCAATATTCAGGGACACTCGGATTTAACTTGGAAGCTGCAGCTTCTGCTTCTGACCTTAAATAAGGCATAAATAATGCCTGTGGAGGTGGGTCCTTTAAAGAAGGAATACCTGGGATAAAAAATGCTGCCTCTCCATGAAAGCCTTCCTTTCACATCCTCATGCCCAGGGTGATGGTAGCACTTGGGAGAACTTGGAAAATGAAGCTGAGCCCACATCATGACCCAGAGATGTCACTGCACTCACCCCCACTCTCCTGAGCTGCTCCCACCCAGCTCACCTGAGCCCAGCCAGGACTCCAGCCACCAGCTCCCAGCTGGTGGGGTGATGGATTGAGCTCACAGTGACACCTGGATGGTCACAGCTTCATTCCATCGCTGTTTCGGGAGGACTGCTGAGGTTACCCCGAGCTGCAATCAGGAACTGCCTACACAGAAGGGACCCTCCCCTAAATTTGCAGCCTGGTTTGGTCATTCCGTGATTGTCCATCGAAGGATCCTTTTTTCATGTCAAGCAGAGATGCTGGAGAATGGGAATGGCAAAATCTTGGCTGTGGGGCTGCTTCATAGGGCTCCTGAGATAATTGAGATGTTGGTCTTCAAAAAAATGGCAGGGAATGAGCAATGGGAAACGGGATAACCAAATTATTACCTCCAGCTTTAAGATGCTGTTTGACTCATTGAAGACTAGAGAGATGGAAAGAGGTTTCAAAAAAACCCAAACAAGCCCAAAATCCTGTGATAAATGGCTTTCAGTGAATGATTCCACCTATTTGTACAGCTTTTCCTTGCTATTTTAGAAGATGGAAATCATATATTGGGATTAATTTAACCAGCGAGTCAGGTTTGGTGACTTAAATCACTCGCTCCCCCCTCCTCTATCATTTGTGCAAACTCCATTCTTTTTTTTCTGTTAGTGAATCATCCCTGGTTTCCAGAATTCCATCCCTCACTCTCAGCTGGTGAACAGACAGAGTGAATGGATGTGTTTTCTCCTCTGCACTGTTGACTCACTGCTCCTTTTTCAGAAAAGGCAGCCTGACCATTAGCCTTGAGCTGATGGCAGGGGAGGAAAATGAGCTGAGTCTGTCCAGCCAGGTCACGGAGCCCCGTGCACAGCTGATGGTGCACACACCGCGTTCCTCCTGCTCCATCCCCAGGGACTTCATCAGAGCCACCCCTGAGAACTCCCTGCGGTTGCAGTGATGCTTTCAGCCCTTAATGCCGCTCACATGGACACGTTGGGCATAAACTTTTGTTATTTTCCACTTCACAGACAGGGAACCAAGACCTCGAGAGAGTTTCTCAGGCACAGGAGAGCTGCGTAAACCCAAATGTCACAGGCGGGATGTTTGGGCACCAACCGAGCCCTGTGTCCTGGAGCAGCCGGGGGATGTTCGTGCCTGACCCCACAAACAGCTTGGCACGGATGCAGTGAGGGTCAGGAAGGGCTGAGATGGGGACAGGGACACAAAGAAAACTCTGCTGGTGCTCAGGAGCAGGGCTGGGAGTCCTCTTGGCTTTAAACTGCAATCTTTAAACTGCAATGCCCAGGAGCACCAGGAGTGTTGCACTGGATGGCTGAGCAAAGATATGGAGATGTTGGTTGGCTCAGAGAAGCACAAAAATCCCAAATACTGCTCCTGCTTGCTATCCCCTTGTCTGCAGGCTCTGCCTAAACTGGGAACACTTCCCTGCTGTTGGGAAACAGCTCCAGGCCGCTGGGAATGTGCATGTGCTGCTGTGAGGCACCCTTTGTGCTGCTGTGATGGGAACAACTCCAAAATTCACACTGAGGTACACATTTATTTCTGATATGTGTGTATAGACACAGATATATAACTCAGTGTGAGAGAGATATAGATTGTATAGATGGTGTAGGCATAGATATTTATATAGATGTAGATACAGATACAGATATAAATATAAAAAATAAATATATAAATATAAATATATTAGAGATGTCGATGTAGATATAGATAGATTAGATATATAGCTGTATATGATATAGGTGATATAAATAGATATAGATACAGATATAGATGATATAGATATAGATATAGATATAGATATAGATAGAGATAGAAATAGAAATAGAAATAGAAATAGAAATAGAAATAGAAATAGAAATAGAAATAGAAATGCAAAAGCCTCCCTCCAGTGTGGCTGGGAGTGTCTTCCACCCATGGAGAGCCCCTGTCTCCAAACACCTCAGCAGGAATCCTCCTCTCATTCCCCAAACCCTGTGGCTTTCAGCATCAAAGGGAGGAGCTGGGCACATCCATCCCTGAAATGTCCTTTCCTCCCTGGCATGGAGAGCTCTGTCACAATACCCGAGGTTAGTGCCAAGTGCCAGCCCTGGATTCCTGGGATCACTCCATTATGGCAGCTTTAATATTTAACGAAGAGTAACTCATTTGCCTCCTCACTGCAGAGATAAGTTGAAGAATGCAAGTTGTGGATATTGAAAAGGCCCAGAAAGCTGGAGGCAAACAAACAGATTGTTTTTATTTAAAATTTCACAGGGTTTTTTGAAGCCAGCTGCACACTGGCTGAGTGCAGCCCTGCCCTGAGCACAACTGGGCGGCCAGTTCATCACCGCAGCCCTCCACAGTTGTGCTGGGATAACTGTGCTGCAGCCTTCAGGCTTACATGGCTTTAAATCAGGGAATCCTGGAATTGTTAAGGCTGAAAAAGACCTTTAAGATCGTCAAGTTCAACCATCAACCCAGTACCACCATGGTCACCAATAACCCGTGTCCCCAAATGCCACATCCACATGTTTTTTGAACACCTCCAGGGATGGGGACTCCACCACAGCCCTGGGCAGGCTGTGCCAATGCCTGGCCACCCTTTCCATGATGAAATTTCCCCTAATATACAACCTGACGCTCCCCTGGCCCAGCCTGAGGCCGTTCCCTCTCCTCCTGTCCCTCTTCCCTGCCAGCAGAGCCCGACCCCCACCCTCCGGCTGCCCCCTCCTGTCAGGGAGTTGTGCAGAGTCACAAGGTCCCCCCTGAGCCTCCTTTTCTCCAGGCTGAGCCCCTTTCCCAGCTCCCTCAGCCGCTTCTGGTTCTCCAGCCCCTTCCCCAGCTCTGTTCCCTGCCCTGGACACTGCAGCACCTCAGAGCAGCATTTCTTTCTGCCCTGTAAACCCTTCTGCTTCTTATTCCATCTTGGATGGCTTTGCCCAGCTCCTGTCAGCCCTCAAATATCCCAAAAAATAACCTTTTTCACAGTATCCCTCTGGATGCTCCCTGGGTCCCCCTTTATGCAATTTCAGAGGGTTGGAGAGCTTTCCATGCTACATTGCCCTCAGAAATGGAATTCTCCTAAAGCACAGCTTTGAGCAGCACGTACATCAGTGTCTGGAATTATGCTAAGCACTGCTCATTGGAATTATTAACTGGAAAGGGGGAGCACACACAATTTAACAGGGGAGAAAGAGCAACAAATCTAAGAAGAAAAATCGGTATTTCACAGAGAGAAGAAAGCCAGGAGAGCAGTGACTATAAAAGCTTTGCTGCAATTAAAGGACCTTTTATTGTGGGGATTGAAAAGCTTTTGCTTCTCAGGGTACACATTATGGAAGGCAATCCAGGGATCTGCTGGGGACAAGGGTGTTGGCAGGTGCCCAGGCACCAGGGCTGACAGCAAAACCTGGGTTTTACTGAAAGCAGGCTTTGGTAGACCTCAGAACTGTGTCAGACATCAGGAGGACAATTACTGGCTCCATCCTGCCCGGGGAAAAGGCATGAGTGCCAACAGGAGAAGGATCTGCTGGATTAGGGGTTTCTCCTTCTCCCTGCCACCCGAGGCTGGCCACAATTTTGTCCAGGGCACGTTTTGTCCTGGCACGTTTTGTCCTGGGCACACTGTCACCCTCTGAGGCTGCTCCCTGCATAGATCAAAGCTGCACTCCCAGCTCTGCTGCCAGTGGTGCCCGTGGAAGAGAAGCCTCACTAAAACCTCTCCAGGCAGGGGGCAGAAATGACATCAAAATATTTATCTGCAAAGAGTTAATGACCCCTGTGGTGGTTAATTCAGCAGGGGAGAGGTTTGCTGGGATCAAAGCAAAGCAAAAAGGAATCAGAAATCCTTGCCTGGATCTCCCCTTAGCTCGTTTCTTTGCAGTGGGAAATGGTATTTAACCATCTAAGGACTTTTCTTTCTCATCTGGAAACAGAAATAGATGTGAAAATGTGGCTATAGAGACAAATGCAAGCGTGTGAACACGTGCATCTCTGGATGTGCAGCGTGCTTATGAGCTTATTTTACAGTGTGTTGGGAGTCAAATCATGAACATTTTGGAGTGTTTGCAGCTCTGTTGCTGACAGCAGCTGAAGCAATGCAAAGCATCATTCACCATTCCAGAGATGCTTCCATGGTGCATGCGAGGAACTCGCACTGGGGGAAACAGAGTAACACAGTGTGTTGTGCTGCACTCTGAGAAAACTTTATTTATTAGATGGTTTTGCTTTGAATATAAAAAAAGACCAGTAAAGGAAATGTTTTGTTGTTACTGTGGAGCACGCTGGCTGAGATCTCAGCAGCAGTGGGAGGTTTATTTAACATGGAACAGCTGCAGGAAGAGCTAATATGGACATAAACCTCCCCTAGACCCAAAGTAGACTTGAGGAAAGAGTCCTGCAAAGACTCTGAGAAGACAATGCTAACTCATAAAGTATTGGTTTCTTATTGTATTGATTATATTTCAGTGACAAAATATAAATTTGGTGTATCCAGCAATGACAGCTTTACTGCCTTATTGTGCTGATTATTACAGAAAGCATAAATTGGGTCATAATTCTGAGGAGTCATCAGAAAGCCATGCACAGCTCTGAGTTACTCATTCGAAATAAGGCTTAGGAGACCTTCGGGAGAAGATCAATACCCAGTGAGTGTGCACGAGGAGGGCTCTGCCACACACCCACCCCCCTGGGTTATCTCCACTGCACCCCTGGACAGTCCTGTTTCACCCAGACCCACGGCCAGCTCATGCTCCTGATCTCCCCCGCTCCCAGGAGTGGCTGAACACCTCTGCTGTGGGGAAATGCTGAGGGAATTGGGGGTGTCCAGCCTGGAGAAGAGAAGGTTTTGAGGTGACCTAATTCATTTCCTGAAGGGAACCTATAAGAAATATGGGGAGTCACTTGGGAAAAGTGCCTGGAGTGCTAGGACAAGGGGGAATGGTTTCCCACTGCCAGAGGGCAGGGAGGGATGGGATATTGGGAGGGAATTGTTCCCTGGGAGGGTGGGAAGGCCCTGGCACAGGGTGCCCAGAGAAGCTCTGGCTGCCCCTGGATCCCTGGCAGTGTCCAAGGCCAGGCTGGACGGGGCTTGGAGTAACCTGGGACGGAGGAAGGGGTCCCTGCCCAGGGCAGGGGGTGGGATCTTTAAGGTCCCTTCCAACCCAAACCATTCTGTGATTCCATGATTGATAAGCAGCCGAGGGCAGGAGCCCGATGCTGTTACAGTGGTGAGCAATCGCAGTGATCAGCATTTCATTCCCCTCACTTTGATGCACCCTCAGAATTCAGTAAAAATGTGCCTCACGAGCTGAAAAGGACTGTGGGGAGCACAGGCCCAAGGCCTGTAACAGGGCACTGTCACCTTACACCTCCAGCTGTGAGTCCTGGGCATGAGCCCCTGGAGTGTCCCTGGATCCCACCTGAGAAATCCGTGCTGGAAAGGGAAAGCCATCCTGAGAAGTTCATGGCTGAGCAGACGTAACCCTCTCGCTCTGAGCAGCAGCCCCGTGCAGTGCATTTTGGCCACCTTTTCCTAAGGGCTAAGCAAACATCCACTCATCCCCTCCGTGGGCTGGGACACAGAATTCTTGGGAAAAACCATCCCAAGCTCTGGTCCCACCCAGCCCAGGGCCCTTCTTTGCATCTCTCACAGCGTGGCCAGCGGAGGTGCTCTGCCATGAGGCCAAGCCACAGCCCTGCCACAGCTTGGCCCAGCCTGTTTGGCTTTTTCCAGAAACCAGAGTTAGTCTTGAGAACACGACATTCCCAAGAACATCTCCCAGTCCTCTCCTCCTAGGAGAGAAGGGGCTGTGGGTGATGTTCTTCTCCCAGCAGCCATCCAAGGGGCGATGCCCAACAGCCTGGTGTTCAAGTTCATAAATCCCAGGATGGTTTGGGTTGGAAAAAGCCTTGAAGCTCATCCCATTCCAGCCCCTCGCACAGGCAGGCACACCTTCCCTATCCCAGGCTGCTCCAAGCCCTGTCCAACCTGGCCAATGTCCTTTGGGAAGTTGGATTGCGGTGAATAATTGGTCACTTTAAGGCTCAGAAAGAATGCAATGGTCTCCAACTGCAAATACAATAAATCTGGTGAAGTTAAAGGTGCCACGAGATCAGATCAGAGCTTCTCAATTTGAAATGGAATATGGAGTCCTCTCTCTTCCATTGTATTTTATCAATTAACCTTCAGCAAGCACAAAGGTTTCCCTGGATCTGGTGCTCCCGCTGGCATCTGGAGGAAAAGATACAAATTGTACAGGTTTCTCTTTTTTGAGGAGAATACTTTTAATAACCAAAAATGTTTCCGCACTTGGAATAATGAGAGTGACTTTTCTCTTTCAAATGCTAAATTATTTCAAGCTGAGCTGTTGGGAACCATTAATAATTCAAGGAACTCTGCTTTCGGTAAGAACAACATCTGTTGGAAGGTGTTAAGGCATAGGAATAACCTGACTTTCAAAGTTATTTTACCTTTTTTTATTCTCTTTGTGAAGAAAAAAGAGGCTGCTTTGGTAAATTATAGGAAGAAGCTGCTAAAATGCCACTTGGAAAACAAGGAGGGCTGGATGTCTGCAGTGCCTGGGGCACCAGCTCTGCTCTGCTTTGCCCTCATCCCTGGAGCACCAACTGCTCAGAGCTGTGCCTTCCAGTCTCTTCTCATCTGCAGACCCCAAAATGTTGCCAGGGCACATTCAGACCCCTCATGATTATTTTTATCAGCCCCTCATGGTTATTTTTAACAGATTTATTATTTGTCAGCCTTTCGGCATGAGGCTGCATTTCCCAACGCCTTTCCCCTGGCTCTTTACAAGTCGATCACAGACCATAATAATCACAGGATCAGAGGATGGTTGAGGTCAGGGAAGACCTTTAAGACCATCAAGACCAACCCACCACCACCATGTTCACCACGAACCCATGTCCTCGAGTGCCACATCCACAAGGTTTTTGATCACTCCCAGGGATGGTGATTCCACCACTTCCCTGGGCAGCCCGTTCCGATGCTTTACAACTGTCTACATGAAAAAATTCTCCTAACAGCCAGCCTAAACTTCTCATGGTGCGTCCTGAGGCCGTTTCCTCAGAATGAAGGAATGAACGTCCCCAGTTCTTCTTGCCAAGGAAGAATGAAAGAGATGAAAAGCATGGATGGACCTCCGAAGAACAGCTCATCCCTCAAGTGTAGGATCCTGTGGATGACACTGTGGAGGTGCCAGTCTCTGTCTCTCTCCGCAGACACTTGGGAGAAGCTGGATGGCTGAATGAGACCCAAAACCGAATTTTGGAGGGATAAAGCTAAGAAACATGTTGTCCTCCTTCCAGAAATGAGTCAAATAAACCAAAGCACTTAAAAGATTAACAGAATTTAGGAGGCAGACCCATGTGCAGAGTGGTATTTCAAGGTCTCCACCAGTTTGGAGATGGGAATTTGAGTCAGTTTAGTGACAAAGCTGCTTTTCCCAGACTCAGTCCACAGGCAGGGTTAGAATTTTGTGTCTCTGCAAAGTTCGGCTGTGGAATTTTTTGTGATGCTTATGTTCAACCAGAAACTTCCTCATCGTCCTGAACAATTCCTCTGCCAGCCCAGCTGAGGTAGGAGCAGACCTACTGAATTTCCACGTGGGTTACATGGAGATATTGCAACCCAGGTATGAGTGTCCCAAACAGCGCTGTGATGCTAAATCTACCCTTATTCCCTCATCAAATATTCCTCCCAATTTGCATGGTGTTCCATACAGTGTATTTCTTGAACTCTCAGCTCTTGGAAGAAGTGCGTATCAGGGCCGGGGTTTACTTTTGTCACCCTTGCAAAAGTGAATGAAGAGACTCCAGAATAAAAGAGGACATTTTCATTAGACAAGCTGTCCCCAGCAGCTGGGAAGGCACCCTTGACCCACTGTCCTGCCCAGCTTAAGAAAGGGATCCTTTGTTGGCCTGGACAGATGAAAGTTTTTTTTAAAAACATGTCCTGACACTGCTGAGGCACCACCTCAAATCCTGGGTGCAGTTGTGAGGCGCTCATGACAAGACGGAAATTGAGGGGCCAGAACGTGCCCAGGGAAGGGAACGGAGCTGGGAAGGGGCTGGAGCCCCAGGAGCGGCTGAGGGAGCTGGGAAAGGGGCTCAGCCTGGAGAAAAGGAGGCTCAGGGGGGCCCTTGTGGCTCTGCACAAGTCCCTGACAGGAGGGGGCAGCCGGGGGGGGGGTCGAGCTCTGCTCCCAGGGAACAGGGACAGGAGGAGAGGGAATGGCCTCAGGCTGGGCCAGGGGAGGTTTAGATTGGATATTAGGGAATATTTCTTACTGGAAAGGGCTGTCCAGCCTTGGCACAGCTGCCCAGGACAGTGGAGGAGTCCCCATCCCCGGAGGAATTTGAAAGATGTGTGGATGTGGCACCTGGGGACATGGGTTAGTGGTGGCCTTGGCAATGCTGGGTTAACAATTCAACTTAGTGACCTTGGAGATCTTTCCCAACCTAAATCACTCTGGGATTCTATGATTTCCAAGTAATTTGCTCCCTTCCCAGGAAAATCCATCCCAAGTCTCTACAAACCGTAGCTGTTTTGCTGGAAACCAAAGGACCAGCTTTGGGTACCCTTTGTGTTTGAGTCCCCCTAATCCCAGTTTCAGAAATGGTGGTGTTTGTCAAGCCCAAGTGAATTTAAAGGCTAAGCCAAGTCCAAGCTTCTGCAGCCTCTAAATTTGGGGATGGAGTTTGATTGGAAGGGTTTGGATCTGACCACAGATTAAAGCCTTGTGCTGTGATGACTTGACAGCAACATTACACAGCTCATGTTATTCATTGAACCTCATTAATTTAAGCTTAGGCTTTCAGAAGCTGCTGGAAGGGGAGTTGTTGGGGTCGCTCCTGTGTTAAACTTGTCAATGTGAAGGGCTCGTGTGAGATGAGATCTGAAGGAGCTGTTGAAAAGCACAGTGAGCGAGCAGCTAAGGCAGCCATCAGCTCCTCCGTGCTGGGCTTCTCCTGTTCATACCTCTGTGCAGCCCTCAGCTGGGGGAAATATTGGTAACTCTGGGGGCAGGTCTTGTGTGCATTGTGAGCAATCCAATGGGGTTTGTAACACCTCGTTCTGATGCTGATGGAGCTGCGAATTCGGGAGGTTGCTCATTGCTTGTGACAATGGGAGGGAGCAGAGGTGGCTGTTCAGCCTTGGGGATGGCAGAGGACTCTTGCCATCTGTTATGGGGCTGCCCACCCACTAGAGAAGAAGCCGAGCAAACTGCCTCAGAGGAAAAAAATCCTGGAAAGAAATTAAGGTTTAAAGCACCTCAGAAAAGTTTCTGGTGGATGAGAGGCTGCAAAAGCACAACCTTTAAAAGGAACAATACAGGACAGACTTACCCCTCACTTTCTTTCCAGCACAGAATCCATTGATGTAAAAAGCCATGGTGGAGAGTTGGGAGATCACTTTGGAAAAGGCTGAGATGTGTCCCTGTGTGTGGTATAAACACCCTTAAAGCACCCGTGGGCCCTCCTGGGAGCAGGGACAGAAATCCCTGCACTGACATTGAAGCATCATAAAGGTCTCCCCGGATGGACTGAAGGAAATTCTTCCAAGGCTGAAATGATCAAAGGATGGAAGAGATCCCTGCTCCTTGGTCCTGCCCTCCACAAAATTGGGAGAGCAGAGGGGACCCAAAGTGCTGAAGGGCTGCAAGTCCCACCACCCCTGAGAAGGGGAAGAGCCACTCCTGAGCTGTGAGCTCCAGGCCCACCGAGCTCCTGCTGGTGAGGTTTGGTTCCCGAGGCTTTTGGGAAGTGTCCTTTTCCACCAGAAACCTGGAAGGATGAAGGATTGGCTTTTGTTTAACAAAACATATTTGTGCAACAAAGACCTGTTAAGAGCAGATCTTTCCTGTGTTCTCCCTCCTGTTTTACTGTGTCTACATTCCACCTTCCCAGTTTATAATCTACGATATTTAAAGCCTGTTCTAAACCCTCAAGTTTTACGTTGGACTTAAGAATCAGCTTGTTTGTCATGCACTGCACTTGTTTACCTTCCTCTTTCCCTCTCATTTTGTAGGACTCTGGAACAATAACCAAGTCAAAAAGAAAGCTATCCAATAAAAACCTTCTGGAGGACAAGCATTGATTTTCCTGACACAATTTGGAACTCATTAGCATTTTCTGTTGCGGTGTTACATCACCCTTTCTACCAGGTGAGATGCCTTGGACTGTATTTTAAGAGGTTCTGTCTGGAGAGCGTGTGGACTGTGGGGTGAAATCCAGAGTAAAATTCCCAAGGGAGGCTCAGCAGGGGAGTTACAAGTGGTAGACATTCAAGGCTCAGTCGGAATCAGCCCTGCTTGATGCTCTGCAGGTGAAAATTGCTGAGAGCTCTGTCTTGTACAATATCAGGGTGTCCCAGTCCAATTCTCAGTCTCCATCTCCACCAGTAATCCTGGCAGAGGCAGCCTTTGGCCATGGGCTGTGCCTTTCCAGCACCTTCCTCACAGCTCCGACCTCCCGTCATGCTGGGAGCTCACGCCAGGTCAGGAGTGCGGAGTGTGGGAGGCGAGGGGAGCTCAGGGACAGCCTGACACAGCCAGGCAGCAATCCCAGGCATTTCACCCATGCAGGCACAGGCCTCCTTGTCTTTGCCATGCCTGGCTGGTGGGGAACAGGGCATTCAGAAACAGCAGGGAACCAGCTTTGCCTGCGGCACCCGAGTCCTGTTTCCATCTCGCAGGATTCGGTGGCTGAGAAAGAGAGGAACCTCCTTTCATTATCCCGGCTCAGACACAGCAAAAAGGCAAAGATTAATGCCATTAAAACATAAGCAACTGGTACTTAAATGTAACATGGCAGATTTACTCTGAGCACATTCCAAACTGCGGAGTTTCACCAGTGGTAATAAAGCATTAAGGGAGACCTTGAAGCTTGAAGGAACAGCAGAGAAACAGTTGCGTGTGGTGGGAGCAGGAACGAATCCCATTCCCTGTGCAGCCCGTATGGAAATGGCCTTTGAGCCTAATGGGAGAAGGAACCGTTTATTCCCTGGGCTAGCTCTTATAACAACTCCAACTGCTGAGCAATTTAAAACCTATGCATTTTTATAAGTGTCCATTTTTTACATTGGATGAAAATAACCCTTTGGCATGGGTTAAATTATAAATAAGGCAAATGGGGGTGCACTGCCAGCATACCAATGGGACAGCTGGGCGGCACCAGCAGCACTGAAACGCACAGTCAGTCTACCTCAGGAGTTAGAGCACACCTGTGCAAAGGTGGTTTCATGGGGAAAGTCCCAACCCAGCAGGCCTGGAGTTGTACAGCCCTGTGGGAAAACCTGGCAAGCCCGGGAGGCCCAGTGATGTGGGGAGGGGTCTGCAGAGGGGGACGGGGCACTTGCAGGAGGGCACATCCCTGAGCTGTGTGCCCAGGCCGTGCTGGGCAGGGACAGCAGCTGGTGGCTCCTTCCTGGTGGCATTGTTTGCTCGGACTCTGTGTGATCTCGATGCCCTTTCCCCTCCCTGCCTCGTGCAGTCGAAGCACATCAATAGGAAGAGCACACGCTCTTTATATCTCCTGGCTGGAATGCAGATCCCATCACCCCTTCCCTGCTTCTTAACCCACCTCCCAGGAGTGCACTCCAGTACTCAAACCCTTCCAGGAGATGAGCTCTCTCCTGCTGCACAGGTTTAGGATGGCCCTGCTGCACATGGGGTATGTGAGCACTCTGTGGGGTGTGTGAGCACTCTGTAGGACTGTGTGAGCACTCTGTGGGGTGTGTGAGCACTCTGTAGGGTGTGTGTGCACTCTGTAGGGTGTGTGAGCACTCTGTAGGGTGTGTGTGCACTCTGTAGGGTGTGTGCACTCTGTAGGGTGTGTGTGCACTGTAGGGTGTGTGTGCACTCTGTAGGGTGTGTGTGCCCCCCTGCATGCTGTGCTCCCTCCCTCCCCGTGGGCACCAGGGTACAGACACCAGCCTCCTCCAGGCCATGCAGAACAAGATGCCACCACTCATGTCCCTATTTTGGGACCTTGGAAGGACATGGCAGCACCAGCAGAGGATGGGCTCCTCTCCCAGATCCCAAAGCAGTACTGGAGCTGGGGGGCTTAAAGGCAGCACAGTCACATCTTTCCTGGTGTGAGAAACACACCTTGGTTACCACACTGACCACGCACCTTCTCCAGTTCAAAAGACATTAGGGCTGGATGGGATATTGGGCAGGAATCCTTCCTGGGAGGGCGGGGAGGCTCTGGCACAGGGTGCCCAGAGAAGCTGGGGCTGCTCCATCCCAAGGCCAGGCTGGACACTGGGGCTTGGAGCACCCTGGGACAGTGGAAGGTGTCCCTGCCCATGGCAGGGGTGGCACTGGATGGGCTTTAGGGTCCCTTCCAACCCAAACCATGCTGTGATTCCATGATATTTGTGTGGCAAACCATAAGCATGTGAGAGACAGCACAGACATGCTGGAAGCTGAGAAGCCTGCTCAGCTTTCATTGCTGAGTGCTACGTGGACAGATATTTTCCAGAGAGATACGCACAGTAAAGGCAGAATTTAATCCAATTTTATGAGCCAAAAAGATGACAAGAGAAAATTCAGATACTTTAAAAAATTTCAGCCGAGGAACACTGAGGAAGCAAGATAAGCACCTCTGAATAAGCCCTCTCTTGGGATCATGTTTGCACTTACCACAGGTGCTGAGCAGCCCTGGAACACATCAGAACTCAGATTTTTTATAGCCAGGGTACAGCGAATACAACCTTCCACCTGGAATTTTAATTTTTGGTAACTCCCAAAAAGGTCGACCCCAAATGGCTCAAAAGCTTCACAGAGGAGGTGCTTTAAGAATTGACAAATATATAGAAAATAAAGATTTTTATTTTTAAGGCTTTTCAATAAATGTGCCAGGGTGTGAACAAGCTGTCAGTGCTGCCTGCATGGCCCAACCCAGGGGCACCCCATCACTTGTCCCCAGGCCAATCGTGCTGCTCTCAGGGGTCCTCTGTCCTCCCAGCGATCCCAGGATGAGGAATGGGGTAGGCTGTGACTCCCAGAACTGGTTGTGGCCCCAGCCTGCTCCCAGTTATCCCACTGCCCCGTCCCCTTTAGGAGGGTGACATTGGCTGGGGACCAGTGGCAAAGGCCATGGGGCAGCCTGGGCTCCCCTGCTCCCCAGGACCACCAGGCAGAGCAGAGATCAAACTCTTTCCCAAGGGCCAGAGGGAATTAGGGAGATGTTCCCGTGCCAGGAAGGTTCCTCCTTCCCCCCGTGGTGACACAAGAAGTGAAGGTGTCCCAGCACGGCACTGGCTGTGCTCTGGATCAGCCCAGGCTGAGAGGTGACAGCAGGAGCTCACCACATTTCGGGGTTTCTGCTCCACCTCCAGAGGGAGATTCTGCTGCTCCACAGCCCTGTCTGGGGGCAAAGAGCAGCTCCAGCCCCTGGGAATGCACTGCCAGCCTGTGTGATGAGCTGGAGCTCATGGTGAGCCTCCAAAGATGCGTTTGCTGTAGTTCAGTCTCTGTGAGTGCTCTCCTCTGTGATTTGTCAGCACCCAAAGGTTGTTACATTCATTACTCTGCTGCATAAATGTAAAATAAAGTCAGATAAACTGCTCTGCTGGCCTCACAGCCTGACTGACAGGGATTTTTTTTTTTATTTACTTCTTCTGGGTTTGCCCAGTTGAGCTATTTGAAGTTTACCCTCTGCCCTCACTGCATGTACAAACTGCTCCTCCTCATTCCCTCTGTCCCAGCGTGGTGGACACTCCTGGAGACACCCAGTGAGGCAGAACAGGAACACCCAGCACCTGGGAATGCTGAAGGGTTCTCCCAAGCCTTTGCCTGGACTGTGTTTGCTCCTTGTCCTTCCTGCTGCTCCCAGCCCCTGAGGAGGATCCCTCACACAGCTTCCACTGGGGTGTCCAGCCTGGAGAAAAGAAATTCCAGGGAGACCTGAGAGCCCCTTCCAGTGCCTAGAGGGGCTCCAAGAGAGCTGGAGAGGAACTTTGGACAAGGGATGGAGGGACAGGACAAGGGGGGATGGCCTCAAGCTGAAGGAGGGTTAGTTTAGATGGGATGTTAGGAAGAAATTCTTTCCTGTGAGGGTGGGGAGGCCCTGGCACAGGGTGCCCAGAGAAGCTGGGGCTGCCCCTGGATCCCTGGCAGTGTCCAAGGCCAGGTTGGACAGGGCTTGGAGTAACCTGGGACAGTGGGAGGTGTCCCTGCCCATGGCAGGGGGGGGAATGGGATGATCTTTAAGGTCCCTTCCAACCCAAACCATTCTGTGGATCTTTGCTTCTATGATCCTCCTTCTTCCCATCCTTTTGTTTTCCCATCAATTTTCACTCTCCCCTTTCCCTCTCCCACCGCCAGCGTGTCCCTTCAGACCCGTGAGTGGGTCTGACTGGGGGCACTTGCACTGGAGAGTCTGCTATAAACTGAGATTGACAGACACAACATCATTATCTGAAATGCATCATAATTATAATTATACCTTGCAATATGTATGAACGGGACTGTTTCTGTGAAAGTCAAGCCTTGGTGCAGTACCAGTGGTTGCCAAATTCAGAAATTCACTGTGCTGGAGACAAGGGTGGTTTCTCCTTTGGCTCATTTGCCCTATGGATCCAGCTTCCCCTGGGAACCTTGGTCATCTGTTAAAAATCTTAAAAAAAAAAAAAATATTAAAAATCTTAAGAAAATTTGCACAGAAAGTGCAAAAGTTGGAGAAAAGAAAAGAGGGCTCACACAGGTCTGAAAAGGAGGAAAAGCTAGGCTCTGCTAGATTTTAGCCATCAGAAATTAATTCCTTATTTGTCCTGTGAAAGCTGGGGGAAACCCTTGCAGATGCAAGGGAGAAGCAGGCAGGAAAAGCAGCTTTAATGCCAGGGATGAGTGACTGCATCTTAAAATTCCTTCACGTTCCGTGCGTGCTGTGCAGCCCCGGGGCTGAGCAGAGCTTGGGAGTCCAAACTCATGGGGGATTTCAGCATCCTCCAACTTGGCTTCATTCCGAATCAGAGCTGAACACGAAGCCTTTGAAATTATCCACTGTGACAAGGGCACATCCTTGTTGTTTGTTCCCGTTTTGCTGTGATTTTTTGCTGGGAATGGTGCAAGATTCCCTGTGTGCCTTCTCCTGGGGGTGTTGCTGGGCCAGGGGCTGGCTGGAAGAAGGTGCTGGAGGAGCAGGGAGAGAAAGAGATGGGCAGAGCCTGGAGGGTGCAACCTCGAGGAACAGAGCTCAGGAGCCTTGCCTAGCTCAGGGAGCAGAGGTGCTCCCCAGGTGTGACATCCCTGTAGGATTGGAATGGGCACGGCCCCGAGGCTGCCAGGGCTCCAGAAGCATTTGGGCAGCGCTGCCAGGGATGCCCAGGGTGGGGTTGTTGGGGTGTCTGGGCAGGACCAGGAGCTGGACTGGGTGATCCCTGTGAGTCCCTCCCACCTCACATTCCATGAATCCCCAGGCTCTGGAAGTTGCTGCTATGGATGAAACCGTCTCCCCACGGACTCCTTGCTTGTGAAAGGAGAAGGAAGATGAGCTGTTGGCTTTTCAAATCTGCAACGTGCCTGCCTTGAATGTCTATTTTAAGCAGCAAAACACACGCATTTGATGTTGGAATGAGGTGTTTTGACACTCCTGCAGTTGGAACACGTTCCCATGAATTAAGAGGAGCACAAAAAGCTCTGGAAGAAGCGTGAGGGCTGCGTGGCTGAGCAGCTCCTGCAGGTGTGGCTCTGCCAGGTCTGCTCTGGGAGCTCCTTCCAGGGCTCCTGCACTCCCAGAGGAGGGGAACGGGGCTGTGGCTTGTGCTGGGGTTTAGGGATTCCTCCCCAGTTTTTCTGTGTGGGCTCAGGTGTGAGTTTGGCTCCCAGAGCCTCCCCTGCTCACATCGGTTCCCCTGCATTGCTTGCAGGGAAGGCTGAGAGGCCCTGCCAGCGCTGGCTGCAGATTCATTATTTAGGCTGGATGCAGCACAAACAGGGATTTGCTGTGAGGAATGGACAGCAAGGGGCAGCTGAAGGCTTTGAACTTTGTTTTCACCTGGATCCTGCAGTTCCCCCGAGGACCCGAGGCAGCTGCTCCGATGGAACTTTGAACAAGTTCTTCCAGCACAGATTTCCTTGGGTCTCGTGGTTTGGATGAGGGATGTGGCTGTTCAGGGTTCAGCTGAGGAGAAAAGCAGCTTCTCTCACAAGCCCCTTTAAAGGACCATGGGAGCCAAAAGAAAATATTTAGGTTTCAAGCCAGTTTTTCAGGGAAAAAAAATGTGTTTTCAGTGCTTTTCTGCTCCAAGCAGAAACCCCAAATGGTGAAGTTCTCCATCTTCCACTACAAGTTTTCATCACCTACACCTTTCTCCAGAGCATCCACAATCCCACGGGGCATCACCACCTTCTCAAGTGGCAAAAACTGAATTTTCAAGTGAGAAACTGAGACGTGCTGGATTAGCCATCAACCTCCTCTCCTCTCTCCAGGCTGGTCCCTGGTAGGGTGTTGGAGGCAGATGGGATCTCTAAGAACAGAGGGAGTTGGGCTGCTCAGGGAACATGTGCAGGTCTGTCCCACACTGCCCATGGATGGAATTCAGCAGCAGAAACTGAACACCCCCGAGGGATGCACTAAACACAGATTGGGATATTTAATTATGAGCAGTTGCTTACTGGAAGCAGGATTAAAAACACAGAATGTTTAGTGCTTTTAAATATTTTAGAGAAATCCATAATATTTGCCAGCAAAGACATTCTTATGTGGTCCAGTGTCACTTGCACTCCTTAAGACATCCATTATGCAAGATACACTCTAGCACCTAAACACATCTTTGACATGTTTGAAGTTGTACTGGGGACAATTTCTGTGTTAGTCATGAAAGGATTATGGCAAAATTCTCACCTTTTAAAAAAAAAAAAAAAAGAAAAGCTAGTAATTGAATCTTGTTAGAGTGTCATCATTAAATAATCATGATGAAATTCTCAAATGGAATGAAATAGAAAATATTTATGATAATGGTAAGAAGAGAAAAGCAACTCCTTAGGCACCAAAATCATCCCTCTCTAGGGACTTCTACTCAACTTTTTAATTACTGGAGGGTGTAAGGTTCTTCCATTCTTTTCATTTTGGGTTTGTCATGATCCAGAGCTGGAAATACGTTCAATTACTCATTGCCTGTGTTTGGGAACTGGCCCGTGAGCATCTCCTTGGGAGGGGACGGAGCTGCAGAACACACAGTTTCACACTGGCTTCATGTGAAAGGCAGCAGAGCTTTTGGGCATGAACTGGGGACGTGCACACACCCCAGCACCGGGATAATCTGGGAGTGCTCCCAGCTGGGCAGCAACCACGGGATAACCCGGGAGCAGCTCACTCCCCGAACAAACCAAGGAAGGGGAAAGGTGAGGTTGAAAGAGCTGGAGGTTTGGAGCAGAGGGAGCCCCAGGACTGGAACTGGCTCATGTGAGGCTTTGGGAAGAGAGGGCACAGCTGGGTCCCTCTGCACAACTCACCTGGGCAGGGAGGACCCCTGCTCCTCCAGGATTGCAGCTGGAAGGGAAGGCACAGCTGGAAGGACCAAGATGCCACAGCAGAGATCCCATCAGTGGAATCAAGGCATTGGCCTGACAAAGAGTGAGAGAAACAGGACACTGTAAAATAAAAATGGGCTTTCTCTGGGTGTTTTCTAACCTTTGCAGGTCGTGTATCCTTGGAAGGTGTGGACCGAGCCCAGCACGTGGGGCTGTGCAGGCTGGGAGGAGAGGGATGTGATGGCAGGAGGATGCCAGAGGCATTCAGGTGTATAAATCTCTGGCAGTACACAGAGAAATACCTTCAAAACCATTGCTCTGGAAAGTTTGGCTGCCAGTCACACATTCCCTGATTCCCCGGAGAGGTACAAGTACAGGGACATTTCTTCCAGAGGAGGAGCTGGCAGTTCGAACTGTCCCCTCCCTCCCCGGGCAGGCTCCCTGTGGCACCCCACACGTTATTTCCAATGCAGAGCCATTAACGTGCTGCTGAAGAATCCCCCGGACCTGCTATCTTTTGCGTGTTTCTGTCACTCTTTGAGTTTGAATCAAAAGGGGAACACAAAGTCCTTTGTTTCTCCCTCCCCTGAGACCAAGGGATGGCAATTATCCTTCAAACACAGCAGAAACTTTCTGAAAACTCTGGGGGGGAACTGGCTAATGAATCCAACTTCAGCAGCAGCACAGAACTCGCACACAACTCCTCTTCAGATCACATCATGTCAGCCCTGAGCACAGGCAAGCCTGGCCATTTGGCTGGGTCCCCTCTGGGACAGAGAAATTAAATGAGTGAAAACAGATGCTCCAAAGTTATTCTGCAACTGGGAGATGTCAAGTGCCTTGTTATTCTCTCACTGGAGCTGCATGAATTTAACATTGTGAGCAAGAAATCTTTCCTAGGGATGAGTGTCCTTCTAGGGAAATTTAGGGTAAAAAAATTCAACGTGTGATCTTCGGGAAATATTTGGCTTGATGCTCTCTCCCGCTCACATGCTCACAAGCACCGAGCACGTTTGCCCAAGTGCAGGGACCAAGGTGACATATGTGTGACACAGGGAACAAGGAGCTCTGGTTGTCTGGGTGCCTCTGAAATTCCTCTGAACTGACAACAAAAAATGCATGCACAGTTTCTTTCAGTCTGACAGCTCTCCAAAATCTCCCACAGTGCAGCTTTCAGTGTGTGCAGAGGGAAAGCCCAGACGTGTTTTCCAGCTGACCCCTCTGTGACTCAGACACCAAAGGCAGGTGCAGCTTTGGAAGGTCCGGAGGTGCATCAGCATGGGAGGATGGACATCAGCAGGATCTGAGGGCTGCATCTGTAGGGATTGCACTTCATAAGAGGATTTTGGCACCAGGAGGGTGAGTGGCCCAGTTCCAAACCATTTCATCAGCCTGCTCAGCCCACGGCCTGGGCACACCATGGTTCTTGGAGTCCCAGGCAGTCCAGGGACACATCAGGCACTGAAGGACTTGGGGGAAGTGTTTCCATGGAGCTGCTAAATTAAACTGGAGAGAAACATTCACAGAGATGGCCCAGGGGAAAGGGAGCAATTTGGGTTCTCAGCTGCAGGTCCTGACTGACCAAACCATGATGGACATCTCTCTCTGCCCACCACCCTCCTCCCTAACCCCAAACACAGTCTCCATGTGCCCCCACAGCCAGATGTTCTCCCCTCCCCTGCTCTGTGGCTCACAGAGTGTGTCCTGCACAAGCCACCAAACTTCTGTGACGCCATGTCCCGACTCCTCAGGGAGATGCCGCCACTTAGGAGAAAGCCAGGCTTCTCCAGGGAAGCCCCATCCCAGCTCCTGGGGAGCAGCAGAAGCATCTGCAGGGCTGTGTGAGGAGCAGGGTGCTGGTAGCTCACAGCCATGGCTGCTCTGTGCCCAGCTCTCAGGAGGCCCTGGCAGGTGTCACAGGATGCCAGTGCTCAGCATGTGACCACCAGGATGTCCTGGCAGGAACAGGGGACCCATCTGCCACAGCTGAAATCTGGAAGTGCTGCTCCAGGGAAATCAGGGAGTGCTGTGATCACATCCCTGCTGAGGAACCCGGGCTGGTGTCAGGTCCCTGGAGCAGCTCACCAGCAGCACCAGCCCTGTCTGCAGGGAACGCAAACCTGCTGGTGTCAAACGCCCTCAGAGCACCTCCTTGTGCTGCAGGAATGTCCCTCCACAGCCAGAGGATGCCCCTGAGAGCCAGGGGCTGCCAGTGCAGGAGGTGGCTTTGATGGGAAGGACACTTGGCCACCAGGGAACTGGGCTGGAGCCACCTCCTCGTTTCACACAGGCTCCTGAAGAGCCATCAGCCAGCAGTGACTGCCCATCCCACTGACCCAGCCCAGGCTGCAGCCTGCAAGTGAAACACTCCACAGCCCATGGCCAACTCTGTTCCCACCCCCTCTCTTTAGTGCCTGTGCTCCTCCATGAAGTCCCAAACCACTCCCATCCAGGAGCTGGGATGTGCTTTGTGTGCAAACCACAGGAACTGCTGAGACACTTTGCTGCCACTCCAAAGCCAGAGCACTTTAATGTTCAGGAATAAATCAGGGATTTCTGGGAGCAGTTTAAATATTTACAGCATTCTGCATCCTCTACCATGATCTCTGTTGCCTCTCTGTGACCTTTCCCAGACCTCGCAGGAGGAAATTAATTTGTTTTCTTCATTTCATGTCACTCCAATTACCCTCACCTTGCTCCTCACTCATTATGATAATTTTGCTTTGAGTAACTTGACTTGTTAGAATGACTCCCTCGTAGAGTTTAAAATGTGGTTGTTTGCTGCCTTGGAGTAGAGGTGTTCACTTGTGTTTCTGCCACTGACAATGCCGATGAAGAGCAGCCTGGAACTGGGAATAACAAGAGGGTTTGTCATTTATGTTGTATTAGGGCCTCATTGAAGGCTGTGAGGACCCTTCTCCATCAGGCCCTACACAAGTGCACAAAGCACTCACAGTCTGCAACGGGTAAATGCTGCCTTATTAATACAATTTTGCAGAGGCACAAAGGAGACAAGAGATTAATGATGCTTTTGCCAATCCTGAGCATCCGAAAATCATGAATCTGTTCATTCTCCCCTTCAAATGATGAGTGATTTAAAAATTACAATGTGCTTTGGGTCCTTAGCATCCATTGGCAGTCAGGCTTTTATTTGCCTACTCTCCTCCTAACCTCCATTTACTGTTATATTTCAAGCATTCTGTGCAATGACAGAGAGTAAAATATTACAAAAATGAAAACTGAGACATTCTCTTGGCTCCAGGTGATGTGACTTCAAACAGAGTGAAAAGTAGAGAAAGACTCTGCAGAGTAATAACTCCCTTGCCTGTGAGAGTGGAAAGAACCAGGAGCTAAATACCTCCAGTTACATTCTAGTGCAGGGGCTCTGTATTCAATGCCAAAATCTTTCAGAGTGAAGAAAATTCACAAAAATATCCTTTTTTTCCTGTCATTCTTTTTATCCCCTGGCTCAGCACAGCTCTAACTCGTCTCATCGGGGTCTAACACACAACAGCAAAATCTCTCCCCATGTTCAGAACTGACTCTCTCCAAAAGGAGACTGTTCCTCAGATAAATACCTTGACAGGATTTGGGATTCCCCGCCGTGAGCCAGGCACCGTGCTGGGCCAATTTTGGTAAAGCTGAAAGAACACCAGAGCTGGAGTTGACTCTTCAGCTTGTGCCTAAGATGCCTCTTCACTTCAGCTTCAGAACAAAGCAGGAAATAATAATTTCCTTCTGGTTTTTGATTAAGAGTCCTGAATTCCACATAGCATATGGCCACATCAAAGAGCCTTTTCAGCTTTGGGTAAACAAACAACAGTCACAAAACCACTTTAGAAGTTGTTCTTTGGAGCAGGCACAAGGAAGAGCTTCCTTTGCCGTGTGACTGTTACCTCCCCATGGCTGTTAATGACTCCAGACTCGTTAGCTGGAGCAGCAGCTCCGTCCGTTGGGACAACCTCTCATTCCAGGCTGCTTGGTCGTGGTTCAGTGTGGAATATCAACAGCAAAACTGTGGAGTGTTCAAACACACCTGGTGGCATTGACCCAGCACAGTCTGGCTACGCCTCCTCAGCAGGGATTGCTGTGACCAGGCTGGATTTCATAGTGGATCGTGGCACTGGGCGTGCCAGGATGGCTTGGGGTGGAAAGGACCTGTCCCATGGGCAGGGACACCTTCCACTACCCCAGGTTTCTCCAAGCCCCATCCAACCTTGCCTGGAACAGTTCCAGGGATGGGACAGCCACACCTGCTCTGGGCACCCTGTGCCAGGGCCTCAGTGAACCTTTGGGAAGAAAGAACCCAGTGATCCTTTAGGAACAGGAGCTTCCATCCAAACACAGCCTGTGCTCGTTGAAATGGCTACATCCTCCTTTTTCTCTCACATCTAACAAATTAGAATAAAGTTTCTCCCTGCCTGTTACTGTTTTCCAGTTCTTTAAAGATCTGACACATTTGAAGTTAAAAGTCCTGTTGAGATGAAAGGCCCATTCCATGACAAGTGGTATCTACAGAAGACAAAAGCAAGGCATGAGGCTTTGGGGGTTCTTGCCAACAGCCTAAAAAGAGAGTTTGCACTGGCTGCAAAGCACCAATCTGTCTGACTGTTGATTATTTATATTGGTTCCTCACCAGAGAAGCGGGCAAACAAACCACAGTGGAGCCAGGCAGAGTTTCTGGGAGGGAGAAGGGGTGGTTACAGGCACACTGATGGATCAGCAGGGAAGCAGTCTGTCCATCCCAGCCCACGAGGCTCCAGCACATCCATGGGTCTGACGGGTCAAGCTCTCGGCTTGTGGAAGAAGGGCCACCTTGGAGCTTTGGTGTCAGCATGACAAATGCTGTGACAGCAGCTCTGTTACACACCTAAGCCAAGCAATAATCTCATTTCACTTTTTATACATCCCCTTCTCTGCCACTAACATGAATGCTGTTACAAAAAACGGCATTTAAAAAGCTTTTTGATAAATATTCAAAGTTTGAATTCTTCTAGCCCACAAATAAAACTGATTCTGCAAATTGCTGTGAATATCTTTGGGAGCTTCTGCTTTCCCGTCCCGGTCACACTTTGCCCTTCCAGCAGTTACCGTGGGGCGTCAGGAGGAAAGGCTCACTTTGAGCTTGGGGCAGTGACTGCTCCCAGGGCCACCAGCCAGGTCTGCAGTCTCCTCCCTGATGCTGCTGGTCTGGGTGCCCAGGACAGCTCCAGTATGGCACAGCTCTAACCTGGGCTCAGACTGCTGGGGAGCAGCTCAGTGAGTGCCACCCTGTCTCATCACAAGATTTACAAGGAGAAGAAAACGAGTGGGAAGCTTGGCATCTCCTCCATGCCTGTCTTCTCGAGTCACTGGAAGAAGATTTGCCATTTAAGGCATCCAGTATCTCTTTCAGCACCGGTTGCTTCAAGCTAACATCAAGTACAAATGAAACCCTATTGGCAAAATTACATCCGCTCCCTAAATCAGCTGCGGCGTGATCAGCACCCCACTGCTCTGTCCCCTCTCCAAGCTACTCATGCTCACCGTGGTGGCCATTTCTACCTTTGCCCAGGCCACTTGGGCTCAGCGGTAGCAGCCGTTGACCTGAATGAGAATTGTTGAAGTTGGTGTGGCAACACTTGCTGGTGCTCAGAACAATTCCATGAGGATGAGCCCCACCGGGGAAGGGCTCAGCACAAGGCAGACTTCCCCATGGCCCTGCACAGAGCCCTGACTCCTGTGTGTGCATTGGCTCAAACCCCCTGTGCCCATGGCACGGACAGAGGG
This sequence comes from Mohoua ochrocephala, assembly GCA_013398855.1. Taxonomy (NCBI): domain Eukaryota; kingdom Metazoa; phylum Chordata; class Aves; order Passeriformes; family Acanthizidae; genus Mohoua; species Mohoua ochrocephala. The sequence goes on along the minus strand of VZTA01022495.1, from coordinate 296,786 downwards.
ACTGCAAGAGCCCACGGGGGCTGAGCAGGAATGCCCTGAGATTTCTCCTTTGCTGGCTGAAATACAAACGCACAGGAGGCTGCCTGCCTCAGGTCAGCCAGGATCACCAGGAGAATCAGGCTGTCTCCAAGGACACGACCCTGAGAAGCCAGCTAGTCGCTCCTGACAGCTTTCACAGGTTGGGTCTACCCACACCAAAAACCTCTGGTGACAGAAACTTTTCCACCTCACTTGTGCTTCCAACCCTCAGGATGGGCCTCCTGCAGCAGCGCCAGTTGTAGCATCCTTCCCGCAGCCATCTCACCTCTTCCTGCCCATCCTGCTCCCTGCTCTGCCTCCTCTCCAGGCATTTCCATCACACCTCTTCCTGCCCATCCTGCTCCCTGCTCTGCCTCCTCTCCAGGCATTTCCATCTCATCTCTTCCTGCCCATCCTGCTCCCTGTTCTGCCTCCTCTCCAGGGATTTCCATCACACCTCTTCCTGCCCATCCTGCTCCCTGCTCTGCCTCCTCTCCAGGCATTTCCATCTCACCTCTTCCTGCCCATCCTCCCTCCCTCCTGTGCCTTCTCTCCAGGGATTTCCACCACTCCCAGTGCTGAGCTCAGAAATGCTGCTATGGTTTCTCCTTGTGCTGGTGTCTGTCATACACAGGAGCTGACAGATGAGGTCAAACCATCCCTTCTGGTCTCCCAGGATAGGAGTCTGGTGAGGACCAACGCTCCTCCCTGGGAGAAAACCACCAGAAATTTCTTTCTTTCTTTCCTTTGACCATGTCACTGTAGAGCATCTCTTGCAGGGGATGTTATGGAGTTTGCACTGCATGACAGCCTTGAGAAGCAAACATGGATTTCCCCTGCTCACAGGCTCCTCCTGTGATATTGAACCCCCCCGGTGTCACTGCTCACAGTCAACACTAAAAGATGTTCTGATGGAGCCAGAGAAAAATGTGTTTCCTGAGCTCCCTGTGCTGGGAGGGATGTGTGTGAAACCCTGTGCTACATGGAAAGAAAGAAGAGATCAAGATAAAGGCAGGACCCCCGGGGAGAGTCTCCAAATTGATCGGCTTTTCAACAGAGGACAATTAAGTGTCAGGGCCCCAGAGGCCTCTGTATCACATCATCTCACTCCTGCTGTTCGTGGCAGAAACGAGCTCAGAGAGCAGCTGCTGCTGCTTTGAAAGGCTCAGCTGTTGCTTGGGAAGCACTTAAAATTTAAGGGCTGCTCACTTAAAGGTCGTGATGATGAGGATGGTGAGGGGAGGCCCTGTCAGGGTCTGCAGCTTCCCCCTGAGGGGCAGTGGAGGGACAGGCCCTGCTCTCTGTGATCAGGGAAAGGTTCCAGCCAGGGAGCGGCTGGAGCTGGGCCAGGGGAGGGTCAGGCTGGAGATCAGGAAAGGTTCTTCCCCCAGAGGGTGCTGGGCACTGCCCAGGCTCCCCAGGGAATGGGCACGGCCCCGAGGCTGCCAGAGCTCCAGGAGCGTTTGGACAGCGCTGCCAGGGATGCCCAGGGTGGGGTTGTTGGGGTGTCTGGGCAGGGCCAGGGGCTGGATGATCCCTGTGGGTCCCTCCCAGCTCAGGATATTCTGTGATTCTGTGATTCTCTCACTCAGCTGGTGCACAAAGAGGCACTGGGGACTTTGTGAGCCCTCTGCAGAAGAGGAAGATTTTAACCTGTCAACAGTTGCCTCTCTGCTGTTTACCCAGACACTGGAACTCTGTGAAATTGAGCAGAAAAGGAACAATCCTCAGTGGCCTGGAATGGGGACACCATCCCAAACCCTCTTCTCTGAACACCCTCTGCCACAGGGAGCCCTGGGCTCAGTGCCCTGAGCGGAGGCTGTCGCAGCCTTTCCCTGCCTCAACCATCCTTGTCTGTGCTCCATGAGGGAAAAATCCTGTCCTGAGGCTGTTCATGTGTCACTAAGCCTAAACACAACCTCAGTGTGACCAGAATTCGCTGGGTGAGGACTCAGAAGGGCCCATGCACATGCTGAAGGCAATAACCACAGGAACCCCATGCTTTAGGGTCAGGGTGTTCATCATGTAGTCTCCAGTGCCCATGATGTAAACGCTGGTGAAATAAAGGATAAACCGTGCAGAATTATTTTTAGCCCTTTACAGCAGGCCCTGAGCAGCTGTGTCACTTGCTTTTGTGCATGGATTAAATATACTGTTAATTAAAAAATGAGAATACCAACTTTGAGCTGTGCTCTCCTCCACTTTGAATCCTGCACTTGCAGGGAAAGACTCTGGGCTAAGACACTCTCTGGAAATATTTAGCTCCTGAACCTGTGTTTTCAGACACTTAAGATTCCATGAATTGTTAATGAGCATTTAAGTGCAATAATAAAGGATGTATCTACACCATTACAGAGGAAAAAAAAGTGATTTGGCTCTGCAAAACTGGTTGCCAGGAAATAGTTCAGGGCCTGGTCATTTTGTGGGCAAATAAATGATTGTTGAGATGAGCTGGAAAGAGCAATTTCAAAGCAAATAAGAGAAATATAGAGCAGCTCATGTACAGTAACTGTGGCATCAAAATTACAGCCATAAATAAGAGACAAAAGGAATAGCTGGGAGAGGCAGATGGATGGAACTGGGGAGAAAGCTCTGCAAATGGCATTTTCTGCTGCATACGGAAAGCATTAAAGCTCCTGATGATCTCCCCACCTCCACAGGCTGGCTCGGTGTTCCTGGGATCCCATTAAAGTGTGGGAATAGGTTTTGGATAGATACCCTATCAATTAGAAAATATCAGGTCTGTCCTTTGTGCTGACTGAAGCCTTGTGGTGATAAATCCCTGCCAGGGTGGGTGGGAGAACGACGCAGAGCTCCGAGCTTTTATTAATAAAGTGCAGCCTTGCTGTGGCTCTGGGGAGGGAATTTCCATGGGATCTTTGCTTCCCGAGGCAGCTGGGGCCAGGCAGCTCCAGGGTCTGGGGGGTTAACAGCCTAATAAAGTGGTTTTTAATCAGTGTAAAGCAAACACCACAATTGCTGGGTGTCAACTGGTGTTTTTATGTGCCCTCAAATGAGCAGGCTGTGTGGTGAATGGCTGAACGAGGGAGGAATGCCAGCTGGAAGCAGAGGGCAGGGAGGGACCAGGCAATTTGGCTGCTGGGGGAAGTGGGAGCTGGGCAGGGCAGGGCAGATGGGCATCACAGAGCCCTTCAGAAACACAGGGGCTCTTTGCACATATCACATCCCAGGATGTCACCCCCTTCCTGGCATCCAAGTGTCATGGAAGGAACTGGTATCTCAGTCTTTTCCTCCTTATGGACGGTGGAGACCAGTTAATATGGATATGAATCAAAGGGCTGAAAGGAGAGAATAACTCAAAAAGAAGCTTTTAGGGAACCTCAAGTTCAGCAGGTTTCCACAAAGATTTTACTGAGGGATCTTTAGAAAATAAATAACCCAAAACAGCAAAAGCCTTTCCTCTCCCCTCCTTCCCGAAGTGCAGAGCAGGCTGTGTCAGTGCACCAGGATTTCCTCTTTCAGGAGGCCCCTGACAGCCCAGCTCTGCTCTGTACAAGCTCCACTTGCCCTCACAGCACAGGTACCCACAGCTCAGATTTTCAGGGAAGAGCTCCAGGAGCCCCCCTGAGTCTCTGCCATCCACCAGCGAATCAGATCACAGCAGTACCAAATTTCAGGGAATTCTGCCCTCGTTTACCTGACCAGCTCTGTTAAACAGAATGCTTGGACATTCATTTTTGCTCCAGCCTCCTTTCCTTCTGGAGTCTTGGATAATGCTTCAGCTTCCCAGGTGCTGGCAGGGGACATCAGCCAGGTGACACACACTGACGGGAGCTGGATGGCCGCACCCACCTCCCACCTGGGACATTTCCAGCTGGGAATTGGCAGCTCTCTTCGGAGGAAACCAACGCTTTGATACCTTCCCCAAAACAGACACCTCTCCTCCTCTGCATAGCAGCATTTCTGCCTGTCCCAGGTATTGCTTTCATCCCCCTGGCTGCTCTGCCTTTGAACCGGGTGCTCAGCACCACACGTGGGGAGGGCCAGGCGTGCAGAAGCAACCTGGATTTTCTGAACTGCCACACTCTGAGTAAACTGCTTATAATTTCAAAAAGCTGAAGTGTCTGAGTGCAGGCAGCCAGTGCAAGAGGAATGGTTTTCAGAGCAATTTCAACAAAACAAGAGTATTGTAAAAGAAACACAGTGGGGACATTTTGCAAGCCTTTCAAAAGTATCAGTTCTCAGGCGTTATCAGGAGAGTTCAGTTCTGGAAAGCTTTGCTGTGCATCCACCATGGCCCCTGACACTGAGAGAAACCAGAGCCTAAAAAGGTTTTAAAAGATAAAATGAAGGGGTTTGTTAGGGAGCAAGGAGTAGTACTGTAATTAAAGCATTTTATGGGATGTAAGGTCCTGGCACAGGGTGCCCAGAGCAGCTGTGGCTGCCTCATCCCTGAAGTGTCCAAGGCCAGGTTGGACATTGGGGCTTGGAGCAAGCTGGGATAGTGGAAAATGTCCTGCCCATGGCAGGGGTGGCATGAGGTAATCTGTAAGGTCCCTCTCAACCCAAACCACTCTGTGATCCTGTGATTCCATCCTACGTACTTTGATTATTATGAAAACATTGAATTTCAGTTTGGGAGGTGCAGAACTGACAATAGGGAAAACATTTGCAGAAGTTTGGACTTGATATTCTTGGAGATCTTTTCCAACCTTAATGAATTCTGTGATTCGCTGTTCACCAGGAGGGTGGTGTGGTTTCAGAACAGGCCAGTACAGAAGGAATATCCATCCTTGGAAGGCTGCAAGGTTTAGCTAAACAAAGTCAGAACCAATCTAACACTGGCCAGGTCTTCTCAGGAGATGTCACAGATGCTTCAAATGTGGCCGAAACATTTTCTTTTGTTTGTTTTCAGGAGTGCAGAAGGTCTGTCCCTCCGCTGAGGGGGATGAATTACTGTGTTGAGATGTCACCCGGAGAGCAGGACCTGCGCAGGATTCACTCCAGCTTTATTCTTCCCATTTGTCAGCCACTTCTCACTTTTGTTCTTTTAACTGGAGAGCTGGGAACTGCACCGCATAATCAGTGATCTTTAGCCTGTCAGCAGCAAACAAGGGCTCTGAAATCCTCAGGAAGCCTCTTTTGAAAGCCATGATTATGCACTGACCTCCTCATTTACTGCATGTGCCCTAATTCTTGGCAGTTTCTCCAAGTTTGTCAGGAAATCGATGATCATTTGCATTGAGAAACTCTTTCTCACAGCAAAGCTCACAGTGGGTGCTGCCTGAGCTGTGTTTAGCACTGACCCTTGGTGTATTTGCTGCACAGATCTCACAACGCTGCACCATCCTGGGATGTTTAGTGGGAACATTCAGCGATGTGGCAATTTCTAGTGCAGGTTTTAGAGGCTGCATTCTGCAGAGTACGAACCCATGGAGTGCCACCCCCTCCTGCCTCCAATTTCTCTTCAAGCTGGCGCTGCTCCACTAATTCAGCCACATGTGGGGAAAGAGTTTTTCCTTTCTTCTCTCTTTTTTCCTTTTTACCTTTTTTCCTTTTTTTCCCCTCCATTTTTTCCTTTTTTTTTTCCATTCTGTGGGCTAGTCAGAAACTCTGCAACCACTCAAGCATTGGTTGTTCTGCAGCATATTCCGATTCCATGCAAACACCGAGTCTTGCTGGTTTAATGGTGCTGTTACTGGGTTACTGCAAATGGTGTTTAATGCTGTTGTACTCCCCACTCCCCAGCAGAATAAGGAAAAATGCCCTGTTTTTTCCCTGTCTATTCCACCACTGGAACACGTCCCAGTTTCCCTGTGCTGGTGGCCAGATTATCAGCATGTTATTGAACAGACCGTACTTGCCCCATGATTGTCCAGTTTTCTGAAAGGGAAAAAGAGAAGGTGCTGCATGGGACTGTGTGAGAGAGGATCAGAGAATCATTAAGGTTGGAAAAGGCCTCCAAAACCATCGAGTCCAGTCATTAACCCAGCACTGCCACATCTCCCTCTCTCAATTCCCGTCCCTTCCAGTGGCTTTGGAACTCGTTGGCTCTTTATAGGGAAATTGGAAGGGGATGAGTGTGTGGAGTGGGAGGAGGCAGCAGTGCAAAGACCAGCAATCCTTGGGAGAACTCTCCCTTTTCCAAGGCTGGGCTCCAGGTGGAAGCTCCCAGCAGCTTCCCCAGGGGTTCCTGCTGGTTTGGTCTCTGCTAGAGGAAGAACCACGACTTGCTAGAGAAGGTCTTTCCTCCTCCTCCTCACCACCTGACAGCCACCACAAACACCTGGTTATCCATCACCAGGGAGATCCTGCAGCTCCATGCAGTTACTCCACCTGGGTAAACTTCCCAAAAGCTCCTGCACCCTCTAAACACCACCACCCACCCCGCTCCTGCCGGGATCACCACTTTATCTTCCAGGAAAGGTTTCATACGCGTGTCCAAACAAAGCAAAAAATTCCTGGTATGACAACCAAAAAGAAGCAAGTTTTCCTGGGATCCTTCTCTTGTTTTTCCCCTGTCTGGGAGGAGAAGCACTGACAGCACACACAACTGGGAATAAAGCTGTATTTTTATGGAGCAAAGTGCCTTTGAGTTTTTTGAAGCATCACGGCTGTTCCGCAGGTTGTCAGTGAGCCCCTGCATGTTGATTTCAAGACTGGAGGGTGTTGGCGGTTTTCGAAAGCAAATCATTGCTCACATTTCATTCTTTCACCCATTGCCAGTTTTGCACTCCCGAGCCTTTTACAGCTCATAAAGAAGTTGCCAAGGTACCCTTGGGGAGTTCAAGTCCACGGTCTCGAGCCATCAGTTTGCTCTGCCATCATTGGTATTCTCCTCACCTGAATTTGGGATCAGGTTCATGAATTTGTTATCACACACCTACAGGATTAGGGAGACCTATGGTCTCCTTTTGAATTCCCCACTCCACTTCTCCGTGCCTGTTGGATTAATGAAATGGACAGCGTTTTATGGATGAATTATCCGATCCAACAATCTGGGAGCAAAGAGGGAGCGAAAAAATAACAGATTAGTCAGGGAGTGATATTGGGCAAGGCAAATATTGAACCAATTTCCCCTTTATTACAGATACAGGGTAACAAGTTAATAAGAGAAGCAGCAGAATGTGGGTAATGGCCATCACACTGCTGGCATGAATTATATAAGAGTATAAAATCTTATATGCATTGCATACATTTTTTAAGGCTATAATGAGCTGTACTGGAAAACATGGAAAAATGCCTTGTGGAATTTAAATATTAGGAGTCCGTGGCACTTTTGTCTTGCCTCTGCAGTGACCAGAACTACTCTGTTCATTGGCTAGTGCAGGACTTGTTCCTTCCCTTCCCTTCCCTAAAGGTGAAGCTCGCACCTCCAGGAGTCACAGCCCAAAACACAAGATGGGTTTGGGGAGACTTTACTGAATATTGAGGGATAACCATCTGGAGCACAGCACCTGGACATCCCTCCTGCCACCTGGGGCCGGAATCTGAGAGTTCAGACCCCAGATGTGAAACACGTGTGAGGATTTCTGCAAAAAACACTTGGGTTTTCACCTAGAGGAGGGCAAAAAAGCACTATTTTACTGCACAGTGCTGGAGAACACAGGCTGATGCATTTTCATTACCATCCTTGCTCTGAATTTGAGGCAGGGAGGAAGATGGGTTCGGTATCATTTGAATTCTCCTCTGTTTCTATGCACTCCAGGCACTGATGAGACTTAATTAACTCCTGAACAATTTTAGTAAAAAAAAAAAATTAAGGCAACTAAACCTAATAAAATATTAATAACAGGTTTTTCCTCATAGGCTGGGGCTGACCTTTTGCTGACATCAGTTAATGTCTGGCTGATATTGAAATACCAGGTGAGTCTCATCCCTTTGAAGCCGAGTGTTGCCGGAGCTGCCTCGTGGGCAATGCCAGCCTAAGTGGAGCAGTGAGCAGAGACTCTTGCTAACCCTTAATTATAGGATCTCCCCTTGGCAAAAAACTGTCTGAAACCTTCGTGACATGTTACAAAACACACTCCAGCTTCGTGAAACATGCTGCAACTTTGATCTGTTTGCAGGTGGTCATTTGCATCCGAAATGTCCGTGGTGAATTTTACTCCTGTCTCTTCTCCCCTCTCCTGCGTGCCCCGCTCTTGCCTGGCTGAGAGCAGCACTGACATCTCCAACCACTTGAAAATCAGGGTTCAGGTCTGAAAAACATGAGCAGAGTGGTTGGAAAATCACGGTGCTTCTAAAAATAGGGCAAATGGGGGTTGTTGCTTTTGCTGTGTGAGGCCCAGAAGGATGGAGGTGACTGATGGGCGCTCATTTGCATGGAGAGGCACAAAGCTCGGCCTTTAATCACAATCACCGCCTCTCCTCGGCTGCAGTTTGCTTTTCTGAGCAGTTCTGCCTCCTGCCAGGGGCTCTGCAGGAGCTTTAAACTCCTGGTCACAGAATTGCACTTGTGTGAGGCATGGCCCAGCCCAGGACAGCCCCTGAGCTGCGTGGGCCCTCTGGAATGGCTGCCTGACCACCAGGTCTGAGCGGTCCCTGGAGAGCCCAGAGTGGAGCAGCAGAGGTGACTGACGACCAAAGTTTCCAGAGAGGCTCTGCCCCCGGGGCCGTATCTGGTCAATCCTGCCCCGCTGTGGGACACCAAGGTCCCTGTGAGATGTTGGCACCTGTGGGTGTGAAGCAGCCGCTGCTTTGGCCCTCTAAGAAAGGTGACGTGGCCATGGAGCCGGGGAAGGAGCTGGAGCCCCAGGAGCGACTGAGGGAGCTGGGAAAGGGGCTGGAGCCCCAGGAGCGGCTGAGGGAGCTGGGAAAGGGGCTGGAGCCCCAGGAGCGGCTGAGGGAGCTGGGAAAGGGGCTCAGCCTGGAGGAAAGGAGGCTCAGGGGGGACCTTGTGGCTCTGCACAACTCCCTGACAGGAGGGGGCAGCTGGGCGAGGGTTGGTCTCTTTTCCAGGCCAGCAGCAACAGGACCTCGAGTTGTGCCAGGGGAGGTTCAGGTTGGAGATCAGGAAGAATTTCTTCACTGAAAGGGTTGTCAGACATTGGAGAGGGCTGCCCAGGGAGGTTTGGAGTCCCCATCAGTGGAGGTGTCCAAGGAACTGCTGGAGGTGGCACTCAGGGCTCTGGGCTGGGGACACAGTGGGGATCGGGCACAGCTTGGACTCGATGATCCTGGAGGTGCAGCTGAGGAGTGTCTCCCATCTAAAGCTCTCAGTGTGCAGCTGGTGGGGCCAGGAAGATGGCTCAGCATTGTAGGACTTGTCCTGGTGCTGGCTGGCAGATATCCCGGGAGAGCTGGGCAGCGGGAGCGGGGATGATGTGATAAGAAAGGGCACAGCTCTGACCAGATGAGCACATTGTTGCCAGAAAGGTGCAAATCCCATCTCTCAGCAGGGAGGGGTCTCCATGATTTATGATTCTATGAAAAGTTGGACCCGTGGGCCCAGGAAGACCCAGGGCTGGGCATGGCCAGGCCCTGTCTGGCCCCTCAGGGGCTGGGGCTGGTGCCAGGGCAGGACCCAAATCTCTGACAGAGTCAGGGAAATGCCTTCAGTGATCTTTTTACCAAGTGCAGAGGGTTGCAGCACAGAAAGAGAACATTGCACAAATTATCCACAAACAACCCCTGTGCTCCAAAACCTCCAGCAGTGGCTGAGAACAAATCTTTGATGCCCTCAGGGGTAAGACATTAAACACAGAGGTCACGGGCGGATGGCAGCAGTGCTGCTGGGACTTTTCTCTCATCTCTGTCACCGGGGCCAGCCCAGACACCAGCCAGCTCTCCCAAAGGCCCCAGCCAGCTGTCAGGGCTGAGGAAGCACTCACAGACCTGCTGCAAGATTTTTGCGAGTTCAGTCGGCTCCTGGCTGAACAGAGCACCTGGAAGACTTTGTCCGGGTTTTTCCAGGTCAGGTGCAGAAGTGTGAAAGGCAGTGCTGGTACAGCCTCAGCACTGTGCAGTTCCCAGGTGGGTCAGGTGTGGCTTCCTGCTGCCCACGGCTGTTGTACAGCTGGTAGCCAGGTGTTCTCCAGCATCTTCAACACCTGTGACGGTGAAAATAGCTGAGACAAGGCTTTTGGGGTGCCCTGGAGCCTCCCTGGGCACCCATCCCACCTCACGCCCTGCCTGTGACTGTTCCCAGCCCATCTCCTGTATCATTTGGAGGGTGGAATGGATCCCCTGACAACCCAAACACTCCATTCTGTCACTCTCAGACACCTGGAGACAGCACTAATCTAAACAGTGGGTAGGTAACAAGAGCTGAAATAGCAAACAAGCAAGAAAAAAATCAAACAAAGAGAAGTGAATGCAAATAAATATTGTCTGTGCTGCTTCAGAAGAGCACTGTCTGGAGTGTAATTCTGTCATCATGCATCCAGAGAAGGGAGGTGAAACATGGTCACAAAGAGACATTTAAGCCTGGCACAAAATCTCGTCTCCGAACCTGGCTTTCCACCTTCAGTAAAAGTGGCCTCACATGGTTTCTTGTGTAGGATTTCATTTCTCTTCAGCTTTTAAGGAATGCAAAACCGACCCTTTGTCTTGTGCCATCAGCTTTGATCTTCTCAGGGCTCATTAATGGAGCAGGGCTGGGGCAGTCCCTGGGTATCTGCGCTGGGGGCTCTGGAGAAGAGAGTGACCAAGAGCAATACCAGGGGTTTAAGCCCTCTCTGCCTAAAAGAACCTGGGAAAAAAATCCCTGTCCCCTTCTGCCCCCGGGCAGCTCCGGAGATGAACAAGGCCTGGGGCACAGCTGTGGAATGTCCCTCTGCCCGGTCCTGCCTCTCTGCCGTGCTGGGCTCTGGCTTTTGTAGCTTACAGAGAAACTTAGGTGAAACTGAACCTTTGGAGATCTCTGACCCCCAGCTGAGCTGAAAAAGGATCAGGTGGGTCTGGCTTATGTGAGTCTTATTTTAAAGTCTCTCCATATCGAGCCCCTGCTCTAATATTTGATTGATCTCATGGGAAAATAGTCCTGGTGTTTAAAACCTTGTGCCAGTGGTTTAAATGCTGCTGAAGAACACCAGGTGATGAGCAATGCATGGAATCAGAGCCAGCCTGCGCCTGATGTGTTGCAGGGGTGTCTGGAGGGGTCTGGCAGGGTTCAATGGTCACCATAAATCCTCCCCGGCTGCAATCCCTGAGTACATTGTGCAGCAGGAGGCAGATTCTTCCTGCCCAGTGAACAAATAACTCCCAGCAGGTCAAATCCTCCAAGCCCGAGCTGGGCCAGCTCTGTGTGAGCAGAGGAGGAGCTGCAGGGTCCTGAGTTCCTGCCGCCACAGGACAGCGGGGGCAGCTGCTCAGGCAGACATTCACAGCCACCCCTGCTCTGCATTCGTCCTCTGCAGGCACAGAGCTTCACCCAGCCTGCCTCAGCCGCCTGTCCCTTTTTCACCTTTCCCCCACCTTGATCTGTCCCTCTGCTCTGTGGGACACCTGCTGTGGCGGTGCCTCAGTTTCCCTGAGGGGCTGCAGCCGCCCTCGTGGTCATTGGACCACTGCCACATATGTGTGGTTCTCCCTCGTGTTTGTATTCTGTTTATTATGTATGTCCTCTGTTCATTATGTATGTCCCCTGTTAAATATTCATTATGTTCTCGACAGTTCTGTTCACTTTGACACCCCATTGGTTCCTCCCTACCCAGTCCCTCCTTCCCCAGTTCTGATTTGTCCCCTGGTTGTCCCTCAAGTTTTCCTCTGCCCATTTGCCCCTCCCTGACTGGTTGCCCTGTTCCCCTTATAAACCCTGATCTTCAGATTTCTAAGTGTCTTCGTCCCTGGACCCTCCACAATGAACCATCTTGCTGGAACCCACACGAAGACCCTTCCCTCCTCTTTTGCCTCCGGCGTGCGTTACCCAATAACCATCTGAGAGCCCCCTTTCCCACTCGGGAAGGACTGCACAGCTCAGAACAGCAGCCAGCTCCTGCCAGCAGTGGCCAGTTCAGGTGGCCAGGGACGCGTCAGGACAGCCGCAGATTCCCTTTGAGAGGGTGGCTCGAGGGAAGCGACGCGGCGACCTGCCCCGGCCTGGCCATGGCAGGGCACACCTGAGACAGGTGGGACAGGCTGCAGGGAAAATCCCAGGTGCTGGGGAGGTGCTGGAGCCTCCACCCCAGCCGTCCCCACTGCCACAGCACCTGCAGTCACAGGCTGCCCTCTCCATCCTCCCCCCCAGCAAACCAACCCCAGCCAAGTCCTTCTTCCCAGCACGTTTTGCTGCGGCTCCCAGCCCTGCCTGGGTCACTCTGGTGGAATAACACGGCCTGGAAACAATCCCTGAGCTGTTTTGTACTGATGGGCTCCTCCCAGGGTGAGGGGTGGGACTGGCAGCTGCCTGCCACAGGGCTGGGTGTGCCAAGTACCAGAGGGACCAGACACCCTGAGCTGGCTCGGAACTGTCCCTCTGTGTCATCCAGACCTGATCCAGAACTGCAGATCCTATAGAAATATGAGGTAGTGCTGGATGTCTCATCCAATAAAACATCTGCCAGGTACCTTCCTACAACTTCCCCTTGACGTTATCCGTAATGCAAGGCTGTGTTCCCTGAGGTCCCGGGAGCAGCACGTCCATCCTTCATCATTACTCTGCCCAGATTGTCCTGATGGGCTGGTAAGTGAATTATGGAGGAGACATTACCCCGGGAAGAGCTGACCTTGTCCTTAACCTCAGCACATTCTTCAATTAATGCCCCACAAGACAAATTAATTCTATTAATCCGCAGAGGCCTCTGAGCAGATGAACTGGGATTTCTGCCTTCCTCCCTAAACCCACTTCTTCCTTCCCCTCCCCGATGAACCTTCGCTTGCAATCAATAGTTAAAGGTTTGGCACCGTTTGAAAGCAAAAATAAGCAGAGCTGTACTTACAGCCTGGTTGCCTCCTAAACCCTGCTGTGAAGGAGAAAGGATTCTGAAAGCTGATATATATTTTATTTTTCCTGTCCCCAACAGGCTCTGCAGCTTTTCCTCACACGGTTGGTGCTGCAAAAGCCAACCTTTGCAGGAGGAAGAGTCACTTCCAGATCAGCTCGAATTTGCTCACTCTGCCTGTACTTCAAGCAACAGGCTCTGCTGAACATGAGTGAAAATGAGAAGGGTGGTTCTGTAAAGATTTTGGGGTGGAAAAGGCAGAGACCCATGTTTTGGGGATTTCCCAGTGAGTTTCTCCAGGGAAATGCCCTGTGATCCCCATTCAGTGCAGGAGAACATCTGAGCATGGCTGTGTCCATGTGGCTTCTCTGGAGCATGTGGAGACAGCCTGGGATATTGTCCAAAAGATCCCAAATTACCCCCAGGATAGGGGATTGTGCTGGAGGGTCCTGGTGAGCCTGAGGGGGCCAGGCTGGAGGTGAAAAACTCTGAGTGCACAAGGGGAAGGTTTCAGGGGTGAGAAAGGAGCTACAGGAACTTGTTACGGTGCCAAGAACAGACAGCCCCATGCTGCCTCCTGACACCTTCCTGGCTCCCAAACCTTCTGAAGACCATCCCGGGCTCTTCTCGGAGCATTCCTGCAGGGACGGCCCATTCTGGGAATGCTGCTGGCACCTGAGCAGGGTCAGGGGTGCAGTCAGACAGGCAACAGGAATAAACAGCTTTGGGAGCAGCATGAACAGCTTTGGGTGCTTGGTCAGACTGAGCCTGACCCTGAAGAAACACCAGAGGGATCCCAAACTTCACCTGGAGCCCTTTGACCACTGGCTGGTAGCCAAGCAAGTCCCTGCATTGTGCCTTGGCTCCTGAATCATCCTTCAGACGGTTGGCCCTTGGGAAAAGAGGGGTGCTTGGACCTGGGGTGTGCAGCTGAGACCTCCCGGGCTGCACTTCCTAGTCCAGGTGCAGCATTCAAGGGACTGGTTTAAGGATCCTTTCAAAAATATTGCCTGACTGGCATCACCACTCTGAGCACTTATCCACTTTGCAACCTCAGTGTTTTGGTTTTATTTTATTTTATTTTATTTTATTTTATTTTATTTTATTTTATTTTATTTTGTTAGACAGCTGAGAGCACTGTCAGTATCTAGGACATGCCCGTGGTAATGGGGGAGACCATTTCTTATGGCATAATAACCGTAATTAAGGATGGGATTTTTCAAAAGCAATCAGGGAAGTCAATGAGAGTCAATAAGAAGTGGGTGCCTCATTTCCTCGAGGTGCTTTTGCAAATCCTACCCTAAAACATTGATATTTCATGCGGGCACATCTAAGTCTGTGTGGGAGAAGCCTCAAATCCTTTTTCAAAAGTGCTGTGCATATTGTAATTGAAACAGATTAATATGAATCTCTGTGGCAGCTTAACCTTTTATTCTCCTTATTTCAAAAAACACTGGGTATTCCAGTCACAAGCGACTGCACCCTGCAGTTAATAAGGGGCCAGATCCAGCCGTGTCAGTGGCACGGCTGCCCTGGCTGGGGCAGGACAACCCTGATCCGCCCCAGCCAGGGATCAGAGGCTAAGGATGAGAAGCAGCCAGAGTCACATTATCAAGCTGCAAATATATGCAGAGAAGAGTGTGTTATCCAGTGCTCAGCATACTTAATGTCTCTGCAGGCAACCAGCATCCAGCCTGGAAATAGGGCACACATTCCTGACAGCGGGGGTGATTAATGGTGCAGCACCTTCACCTGGGGAGGCAGGGTCTTCTCCACGGTGTGGAATTCCCAGGCAGGGGTTGAGATCCATTGAAAAGGGATGCTCGAGAGCAAACAAACGGTGTGCTGAGAGCAAGGATCACGAGGGGAACCTGGCTTTGAGTAAAAGAGGAGTTTAGAGCTGACCGTGGGAGCTGGATGTACCTGCTGGGTGTAAATCCTGCTGTTGCCCAAAGGCAGCCCAGCAGCCCAACTTCCCGGCAGACAGGTGGATTTTTCCTCTCCTCTGCAGTCGCTGGTGCTTACTGATCACGTGCCTCACTTCATTTGATGTCTTTGATCAAACTCAGAGTCCCAAAAGAAGCCTTGCACAGCAGAGCCACATCTCACCTGGTGTCACGCCGGAGCTGGGACACCCAGCCCACTTAATCTGCTCCCTGTTGAAGTTCATGGAATGGCTTGGGAGGGTTCACAACTGACTCTCTCCAACCACTTCATCAGTGAGCCCCCAGCATGCACCAGAACCTCAGCCCAAATCCCTTTCCTATCAATGTTTGTGAGGATTTGACTCTTTCCCACCACTGAAGGCGAAGACTCGTAACAAGCCTGTGCCACAGTTCGTGGCAACTGGGAAACCATGGTGTGAAAGTGTTTTGCCTTTTGAATCTTTTAATTCTTCTCCTCAGTAAGGAGAAGGAGGTGGGAAAACACGAAGAAGGAGGAGGTATTTGGGCTGATTAATGAACACTGGGTGACAATTAATTTCCATTTGAATGCTGACGAACTTCCAGCTGCTGACAGCGATAACCTCTGCATTCCAGAGGGCAGCGCCTCATCAGATTCTCCTCAGGTACTCGGGCTGGATTTATGCAGCAGGCAGTAATCCAGCTCGAAATGGAAGTGAAACAGGGTGGAAAGTAAATCACCGACTTGCCCTGAGTAAACAGAAACTCTGTGTTATGGCTGGCACGTGAAAATGGGGAGGGCAGGGTGTGCAAGGGGGCGGCACATCCCTGGGGCTGAGGGGCTGGAGCAGAGCAGGGTGACCCATCGGAGAGGGAGGGAGGGAGGGGTGGCAGCAGGAATCTTCTGGCATTGCTGCAGGCCCCGGGGCACAGCTCCCTGAGGGGTTCCAGCCCCTCTCAGGGGTGGTGGGAGCATGGCCAGTGTTGTCCTCTGTGGGACTGTCTGGGCTGGGCCACATCGGAGGGGCACCGAGCCACTGTCCTGTCCCTGCCGGTGGCCCCTGCCAGGGCAGCCCTCCAGAACAGGGCAGGCACAGGGTGATACTGCACCAAAACAATTCCGTGGCTCACCCTGCAGCAGGATCGGTCCTCCCAGGCAGTCACTCATTCCCAGGCTCCAGGAAAAGCAAACTGTTCCCATCATCACCTCGTGTTCAGCTGAGCTCCTCCTGAGGCACGGGAGCGCTGATCCAGCTTGGAGCTGAACCCACTGTGACCACGCTCTGGGTCAGCTTTGCCCCTTTCCTTGCCTGGCCTTCCCTGCACAGCCGAGCTCCCCCAAACCCTACTGTGTCCAAAGACCCTCTGGATCAAACTTGCCAACTGCAGCTCCCATCTCATGCCAAACCTTCCTCTTCCCCATGTCCCACAGATTCCCCACACCTCTGCCCCAGCTGCCTGGCCCTGGATTCCTTGCCGGGTCCATCTTTCTACTTCCCCCTCCTCCAGGTGTGTTCTTTCAGACACCCCAAACACTCTGAGCTGGGCTACAGCCTCCTGACCAGGCTCCTGCTGCCACCAGCCCCAGGTTAAAGCCACCAGGACTCTGGGGACAGACAGGTCCTATGGAACACCACCCATGGATTCCATTCCTCTGCAGCACAACACAGACCTGGACAGGGCAACTGCAGGAGAAAAAGCTTTGACAGCACCTACGGAGAAGAAAAAAAGGTGAAAAAGCACATCCTGGACTGTGCAGGGCCAGAGACTGGATGTGTTGGTGACCCCCCCATGCAAACACCATGAGAGGCAGCAGAGAGTCAGGTGGGAACTGAGTTAAGGCTCAGCAATCGTGCACGAAAAATGAGCCAGATCCTTCCTCTGCTTTTGCATCAGGCTGAGCTCTGGGTCATGAGTTACTCCAGCCCGAGGGAGAACAGAGCTGGGCCACGAGCTTCAGTTTTGCCTTCCCGTCTCCTTCTGGTTTTGTCATTCTTTGAAATATTTGGGGGCTGTGAGAACAGCTCCCATTAAGTGTATCACTGGCTTTTCCTCTCGGTATTTATGATTTAATAATTCCTCAATCTGTCACAATCAGTATTGAAAGAGCCCGGCTGGGTAGAATGGAATAATTTGAAAGGGAATGCTGGAGTGCAGGAACAGCCTGAGCTCTTTTCAGCAGATGCAAAAGTGAATAATATTTAGGGAGGTGTTTATAAATCAGTACACCCTTTAATTAAGCAAAACATTTTGCTAAGAAAGGATCAATTAGCAATTCATGGCACAAGGCCTGGCCTATTATCAAAGAGCTTGTACACGATAAAGCACAATTGCTTGTGTGTCTTTCGAGCTAATTATCAGTAACTTGTTTTAGTTGTCTTTCAAAGCTCCGTGTGAAGAGATGAGATAAAGATTTACATGAGCAGAGGGGGCTGGTGGTTTGCCTTTCCCTCCAATCTCTTTGGTGTTTGCAGTAATTGCCAGGGGTGGAAAGGAGCCCCTGGGTGGTGTGAAGCCCTGGGTTGGAGGGGTAGGGCGGGGAAGGTCACTCTGGTCCAGCAACGGAAAGATGGGATCAGGCTCATCTCATAACGTCACACATTGATTTTAATGTCTCATTTTCTGGTCTTTGCAGCCAGGACAGCAACACTGCTGGCCTGGTGGGGGTTTGCTGAGGGATGTCAGGAGAATTAATCCACAAACACCAGGGGTTTATGTCCAAAAAGCAGACAGAGGGGTCCTGTTACTTTATTTGAATAAAGGGAAAGATCATGGGCATTTCCCATGGGGTCTCTCAAGTTGTCAGAGGATGCAGCCTCCTTTTTATCCCAATTTCCCAGCCGCATTTCCCTCTCTCTTTCCCCACTGGCTGAGGTACTTGAGAGGCACAGACTTCACAAATCGCCTCATACAGACCCCTTCTAATGTGTACCCCAACTTTTTCTTTTCCTATGGAATTTATGGTTCGTCCCATCGTTTCTTTCATCTCTCAGTAGCTGGCTTTATCTATCAGCAGACCCCCAGTTTGTTTGTCAAGACAAATCCCTCTCACTCCTTTCAGGGGGAACAGGTGAGGTGGGAGGTGTTTGGTAGTGGAGATGAGGCAGGGCAGGACTGTGGGATGGTCCATACCATGGATCAGCAGGTGGGAGACACTGAGCAGTGACTGAGAGTCTGGGGGTTCTCAGTGTAGGTCCCCAGCCTGCAGAGCCCAAAGCACAGCAGGGGCTCACTCTGGGACAAAGGAAGGGGGAAAGCTGCCTGTTCCATCAGAAATCCATAGAAGTGGCAAAGGGGGCTCAGATCCTGTCTGGGAGCGAGGAACATTGCGGCAAAACCTACAAATTTCTGTGTCTCTTGGGCACGTGCCAACTCAAGAGCTTAAACACACCGTGCTGGCACAAGTGACAGGATTATGAGCAGTTTCAATCTGATGCAGATGGTCTTCCCATTTGCTTCCTTGTTTAAACAGCAATTTGGCAAGTTTGTCATTCATAAAGCTTTTATAGCGCTCCATCCGCCTCTCCCCGGCGGCCCGCGGGAGCTGCCGGGATGTTTGTGGCTGCCTGGAACACACATTAGTCTTTAATGAGGTTGGATTGGAATTGTCTCCTTCGGTCAGAGGAGCCTTGGGAATTCCACTCTATAGAACAGATTTCATTTAAAAACTCACTCAGCCGCCAGCTCTGCCAAGCCAGGTGTCACGACCACCCCACGGCGGCTGCAGGGCAGGAAGGAGTGCCTTGGGGTGTGCTGGGGCTGAGGAAAAGCCACAGTTTGCTGCTCAGATCCAAGGGGGAGGTGGGCAGAGGCAGGGCCAGGAGGCTGCTCTGCAATGAGCCTGCAGGGAAGGAGTGGTTGGAAAGTGCCACCATTCGTGGTAATCGGGGATCTGGGTCATCTCTCCAGGGTGCTGGGAGAGATGGGAGTGTCCAGCCAGGAGAAGAGAAGGGTCCAGGGAGACCTTTGAGCCCCTTCCAGTGCCTAAAGGGGCTCCAAGAGAGCTGGAGAGAGACTTTGGACAAGGGATAGAGGGACAGGACAAGGAGGAACGGCTTCCCACATCCAGGGGGCAGGGTTAGATGGGATATTGGCATGAAATTGTTCCCTGGGAGGGTGGGGAGGCCCTGGCACAGGGTGCCCAGAGAAGCTGTGGCTGCCCCTGGATCCCTGGAAGTGTCCAAGGCCGGGCTGGACGGGGCTGGGAGCAGCCTGGGACAGTGGAAGGTGTCCTTGCCCATGGCAGGGGTGGCACTGGGTGGGCTTTAGGGTCCCTTCCAACCCAAACCATTCTGGGATTCTGTGATTTGAGGAGAAGCTGAGAAATCAGATCTGGGCGTGATGTGGTCCAGCTTCACAAACCTGGGATAAATCACCCTTTAATGAGCCAGGCAGGTGGACTGGAGGAGTAGAAAGGGCTTTGCTTGCCCACAGGTGTCCAAGCAAAGCACAATGGAAGATTAATCAATTAACAGCTTCCATGTGCTTTTGCTGAGTGGAAAACAAGGAGGCATCATGGCTTGCATTGGCATGAGCTGCTCACATCTTCAGACAAGTAAATATTTACCCAGTAATTCGGATATTTTTTTGGCAACAAAAGGCATCTTTGTTCTCCATCTGTTTACTTGTGGTTTACTTGTGGCTAAGACACAGCAGGGTGTCAGATGTTAATTGAACCCCCTCTCTAATGGGATATCCAGCGTCTTTGCAGGAGCTGAGGAGAGAGCTGGGAGTGCTCTCGGGTTCCTGGGCAGTGATTAATTGGTGTGTGATTATCGCCTCTAGAGCTACCCGTGCTCATACACGCTTGTGGTCCTTATTGCTGAGCAGGACCTGCTGCCACAGTCAGGTTTATGGACAAGGACTCCTCGTTTTTTCTTCATTCTCCTCAGAGGAAGCCCACCCTGTTCCCCTCCAGATCGGGGTTATCTACAGGCTTCACTCTATGATAAAAATGGTACATTTTTACCCTTTTCTTCTCTGAATGCACTTATTTGAAAAGATTGTTTCATGGGGCTTGCGAAAATTGTGAAATGAAAGAAGCAGGGCGGGGAGGCAGCTGGAGGTCACACAACTGGGGACAGGGACAGACTAAACTAGCTGTGGGACCTCAGACAACTCATTCACCTTTCCTGATTTTAGTTCCACAGTTGGTTGTGAGACAACAAAGCAGCCCTGCCAGGAGTGGGGTAGGAGGCCTAAGAGCAATTAGCTAATGACACCCAGGGGATGAGGGCTGAGATTCACTGAGTGAGGACAGTGGCATTAAGCTGGGTTCATGGCAGGGTGACTTGAGCCAAGCTTTGCCTCTGGACTCCTGTTTGGGAAGGTAGCAACAGGCAGGCCCTGGGCAGGCTTTGCAAGGAGATCAGAACTGCTGTGAGTGGCCAAAGGTTCCTCTGGTGGCCCGGTGGCTCCATCCATGGCCATCACCAGAGGAAGGACATGAGGACAAGGGTGGAACTCACTTTACTCACAAACCAGTTTCAGGCCAGGGTCTGCCTGAGCTGGGGCTGGGGAAGCTCCTGGGCCAGCTGTGTATGAGGCAATTCCCTTCTGACCAGCCTGAGAGCTGGGACAAGGTGTTTGTGGTGTCCTGTTTTGGGGCAGATGTCCCAGGCAGGGGGTGCAGGTCTGTGGGGTAGCCCCGAGGGATGGGCACAGTCTGCCAGAGTCACTGCTTGTAACTGAGGAGCAGCAGCTCTGCCGTGGGTGGTTCCTGCAGTGAGAGGATAAAAAGAATTGGGAAAGCAGCTTTTCCCCCCCGGCACACAGAGCTCCTCCTGAATTCCTGTCAAGGCTCTGGGGTGCTGCTGCCATACAAATGCCTCTCTTTCTCTGCTCTGTCTTTGTGCAGCTCCCGGGGAATACATTATCAGGAGGATGAATTGTGGCATCTCTGCAGTCCCGTCCTCTGTATCCCATTGCAGAGCGTCTCCCTGACAATGGATTTCCCTCCCGTGCAGCTCCTGTTGTTAGTGCCGTGCGCCCTTCCCAGAGACACGGCTCAGGACTGATGGCTTTGAAAAGCAGCGACAACATTGGGGTTATCAAAGGGGACAAGAGGTTATGCAGGAGTCTGAATGGATTTCAGTTGGAGACAGGGTTGAAAGCATCACACGTCTCCATTGTTGGGAAAACACAGCCCCAGAATTCAGACTTGGTCTGGGCACTTCCAATTAATTTATTTCTTTTTTAAACATGCTATTTCTTCTCTCATTTACTCTGAAAGCAAATTTGGTTATGAGGTAGAACTGGTCAGGATCTTTCTGTTTGTCTCTATTTCATGTTTGATTTTCTTCCAAATAAAAGGAATCAATTTCATTTTTGAAAGTATCATAGGAAAGTCATGCACACGCCAACTCTGCAAGGAAAGCTGCTACAAACGCCTTGATTGTACTCCTTGATTGGAAGTACAAATAGAGAGCTGATAGGAAGCCCTGGAATGGAAAAGATCTTCATTTTTGTGCATTTCTGGTCAAATTTCCCATTAGGACTTGGCTTGGGACATTCACTTGGTGAACAAGTGTGGGCATCATGATGCCTTAGGGTTTAACTTTTACATTTCTCAACCCCTGCCGTGCCTGCTGTGTGACTCTGCAGCTCCTTGTGCCCTGGGAGCTGCTGTTCTCTCCTGCTGCTCACACACAACAAACCTCTGCAGGTTCCCACTCCAAGGTCACCGGGCCCCAAATGTGTCAACTCAAAGCCTCTAAAGGGGGGCAAACTTGGGGTAATTCCATCATGAACTGAGGTTATAATTGGAGAATGAATCCTGAGATGCAAATGGACCAAACTTATCAAAGTGTGGAAGACCCATGACCCAGGGTCCATCTTGGGATGGAAGATGGAAAAGCCCCTCGAAGGCTTTTGACTCCCAAGGTGTACCTTTGAAGGCCCTTCAACTAAATACCTTCTTTTATTCTCTTGTTCTTGTCTACTCTCTCTGTTTTCAGGTAGCCACTTCAAGGCATCAATCAGAATGTGTTTTTACAAGTGCTTTAAGGCACAAAGAAAAAAATAATCTTAAACATCAATGGAAAATTGGATTGTCGAGCCCAATGTGGCTGAGAACATGCAGCCCCCTTTGGCTGGATTTCACCCACAAGACCGAGGCAGAGGGTGATTTGATTCTTTGTGCTGACTCCAGCACCTCGGCTCCTGTCTTAGAGGGTAAAGGATTGAATGGTTCCTGTATTTACCATCCACCTTTGCGAGGGTTCTTAAAACTGCTGGGCTCCAGCTTTTCGGGTGGTTGGCAGTACCTGCAAAAGTGTTTGAGCTGGGCAGGTGAAGACTTCCTAGAAATAAACTGCAAAAAATGAGTTACAAAAGTTTGTGGCAGCTGGAAAGCCATGGTGTGAAAGTGTTTTGCCATTTGAATCTTTTAATTATGAATTTCAAAGGTGATTCTGGAAAAGCAATGCT
Source organism: Mohoua ochrocephala (assembly GCA_013398855.1). Taxonomy (NCBI): domain Eukaryota; kingdom Metazoa; phylum Chordata; class Aves; order Passeriformes; family Acanthizidae; genus Mohoua; species Mohoua ochrocephala. The sequence goes on along the minus strand of VZTA01022495.1, from coordinate 274,591 downwards.
CACTGACTGGGGCAGGTGAGGAGACAGGAAAGAGTTCCTTGGGATAATGTAGAGGGAAGAGGGCACAGACTGCTGAGTGGGAGCAGAGGGAGCACAGGACAAAGGCTGGACACTGTTCCAGCCTTGCTGCATTTTCTCTACAACCCCCACAGCCACGAGCTCGTCATTGCTAAGTGAAATCTAAGATGCAAGCGGGGAGAAAATTTTAAAAAAATAGAAAAAAAGGCATATAAAAGCCTGATTCTGAAAATCACCAATAAAGGGAAACAAAGCAAATACATCCAGGGCAAGGGAGGGGAAGCGTCTCCAGTGCTCCTCAGGAGAGCCAGGGTCCCTGTCCTGCCCCATTCCAGTGCTGGAACACCTGAGTGCTGTCAGGGCTGCCTGTTTGTTCCACGTCAGGGATAATGACTGGGTGAAGAGAAGAGGGATTTTGTCATATTGGAATTCAGTTTCCTTTGCATTACCATGGCAATGCGGGCGAGATTTTGATCACTGGCTGAGACACTTCAGAAGATATTAATACAGCTTTTGCCAAGGAGAGAGCTGAATGACAGCTCTGTTTGTAAGGATGATTTGAACCTTCTGCTTTTTAGGCTGGATCAAAAGCCATGCACCCCGAGAAAGTGGAAGAGGGGGGAAAAAAAGGGATCTTACTTAGGGCAACTTATGAAAAATGCCTGAAGTTGAGAGAATACATTTAATTCCTACTAAATTGGCATCAACATCTTTGGCTGACTGCAAGGCAAGAAAGTGCAAACTCCCTTGAGGCAGCAAGTTCTAAAATAACCTTCTACTGCAGCACTCTGCTGTCAGAAGTTCTAACTCGTGTTTCTACTCCTCTGTCTCCTGAACGTCTCCTTGCTCACGGAGCTGCTATTTTATCCCTTATTTGTATAAGGTGTGACATAATAAGAACACCAGACTCATGTCTGAGACCCCTCAGGTCAGGAGAAGCACTCACAGCCCCGATTTGTGCTTCTGATGGAATTAATTTTCCCTATTCCTACTCTTTCATAACTATGAGAATGTTAATTATGTCCCTAATGAATGTTTTAAGCCCGTGCAGAGGATGCCCAGCAGCAGCCAGGGGAGGGTGGTAGGAAACCACGTAAGGTGGCTCCTCTGAGCACAACGCTCAAAAGCAAAGGGGCAAAACCTGCTCCCTGCATGGGCAAACTCACCTACAGCTGCCTCCTTCGAGCCCTGGTGACCCCCACGAGCAGCCAAGGGGCTCGAAGGGGCTCACAATCGCAGCTGGAGCTGAGGAAAGCTCCCACCACAGCACAAGGTTTTGTTGCTCTGGTTGTTGCTCTGGAATAATTAAAGCTGGCTCGACCACTGGAGGCAAAACTCCTCTGACGGTGAAATAATGGCTCCTGAAAGGTTTGGAAAGCTCCAGAAGAAGCTGAGTCCAGCAATGCAGGTTGACAACAGTGTGGGATACAACATCCATCCCCGCGGAGCGTTCCCTTCGGCCAGGAGAGCCCGGGCTGACGGGGCAGCTGTGACAGAGCTTCTGCCAAAAGTCTCTAAATGCTGGGAATTGGAGCCATTTGAAGGAGCTCCTGCCGTGGAAATGCGCTCCCTGTTCCCTGTCAGATCCCATTGCTCACCACCCCATCTCCCGCTGACACTCTGGGCTCTCCAGGCAGGGCCCCTCATGAGTAACACGCCGGATCTGCAGCCTGGATCTCTCAGCTGGAACAGAGCCACAGCCTGTCCAGCCCATGGCTCAGAGCTGTGACAATGCCCGAGAGGCAGAGTGACATCCCTCCCACTCGGATCCACGGCCCTGTCAGCTCGGGGAACCTCGGGACACCAGGGATCTTTGCACCGCTGATCTGCTGCCTGCAGACTCCGAAGCCTTTCTGCAAAAGTGCATTTTGTTCTCCAGATAGTTCTTTTTCCCTACTTAGCACTTTATCCCGACAGGAAATGTTCTGTAAGGCCACCAGCCTAATTAAAAAGTTCTCATGTCGAGGCTGTTCTGAAATCTGCGCATTTAGAGCTCGCTGCACATGCAGAACAGGAATGTATGCATATGGATATCTGCAACCATCTTCCTATTTTTGGCTGAGTGAGCATATTTCCTGGGATCAGATTCTGATCTCTGACTAATTAGTGTGCAGGATTAATACTTTTCAAGGGAGTTTAGCTGTGAAAAAACCACGTTTGGCTGCATGTTCAATTTGCAAGTGTGCTCCCTGCACTGCCACAGACTGATCAGGAATTGTGTGGGGAAAAAAAAGGTCTTTGTCCATTTGCATCAGTAGTTTTTGGTTTACCAGCACAAGGAGACAGGTGGTTGAATTTAGATTTAGTGAATGCTTGTGCATAGCCAAATCCCTCGGAAAATCTAGGTCAAACTCTGCAGACAACATTTGGGCTGGCTTCTGTTTCCACACACTCTTTGCTCTGCAAGAAATCCATTCTAAGCACATCAGAGAAGGGAAGTGGCAACGGAAAGTTCTGCTCAAGCAAAATGGATTTGAATCACCCAGTCTCCCCCAAACACAGGGATTGAGACTTCCTCAAATCTTCCCATTTTGTTCAAATCCCCTGAAATGGCATCCAGCAGTGCCACCACTGTGCTCACTGTGCTCAGCCCTGCACTCTGAACACACGTCCTGCTGCTTCCCTTGGAGTTAAGACTGGATGTTGAGCGTGCCCGGGGATTGATCTGGTGCCTGGGTACTTATTCCTTCCATTCCAGCTTGCTCCTGCCCTTTATTCTCTAGAAAGACCCTCAGATTTAATTGGTGGGAAAACAAACAGACCTGATGGAGCTGAAGCATCACCTCGTGCTCAAGCGTGATCTGAGTCTTTGTCAAAGCTCAGACTGAACCATTTTGGTGGGGAAAAAACTTTCTGTTCTCTTACACGCCTGTCACAGCTTGGGGTCTTTGATAAAATGACACCACAAAACCTTTGATTTTGCTAAGCCCATCACACACCTCAGCATCATCCCAGCAATTTGTAAAGCAATTTGATGAATATACGGGAAGCAGTTGTTTGGAACAGGGAGATGGTTCATAGATAGCTCTGGCTTAGGGCAAGTGGGCGATGTCTAGAAGAGAAACAATGTTCTCCATCCTTCATGTTTGTGTGACAGTGATCACTGCCAATCACAGCTGAAATTACTTCAGCTTTACTGTGACAGGGCCCTGCTGTCACTGCACTTAACTCTGAATAATGTAAAGAAAGCAGAGAACCACAAACATAAAGACAGAGCCCATGGAGACAGGGATTGACAAGCTTGGAAAGAGCCACCAGGGTACAGCGATCCCAGACAATCGTGGCATTGACCACTACTCCCATCAGATCCAGGGGTATTTCCCTCTCTACATTCCCACCAGGCTATAAAACATCATCCAGGAATCGCAGGAGTGTCACTGAAAAGATCAGTGACGGAATTTGCTGAAGCAAAGAACACTGAGTACATCTCACCCCGTGTGGAGGACACAGAGAGCTTCTTGCTGTCTGTGATTCCTGTGTCCCACAGCCCCTGCAAAATGCCAGGAACGAGCAGGTGCCTGAGGTTCCAATGTAAGCTGTACCCAAAAGTGTGTATTCTATCACCAGCTGTTAACAGCAGCTGGGGCAGGGCTCTTTATCTCTCCCATGGCACATCCCTGATAACTCCCTCCGAGGGGTGTCTTCTGTTCCTGGGCCACCGAGCCTCACTGCAGGACACATAAAATGCCATCGTCCCAGTGTGGGATGCTCCGCCCAGGGGGAGGAACCCAGCATTCCTACTTGGGTACAACCTGAGCTTTGGACCAGCACAGGCAGCCCTGACCTTCTGGATTCCCAGAGGAGAAGAGCGACATCACCACCACGGGATCTTTTGAGGAACACCAGACCCTTGTACAGGATCACCGCTCCAACAGACCCACATCCATCACTGCAACAGGGCTGCAGCCACCATTTCATGGGACTGCTGCCCCCACCCTGCCCGACAGGGTGTCAGGCTGTGTCCTGGCCCTGCCCGTGTTTCTGTCCTAGTGCATTTATTTTAATTTTCCTATTAAACTGGAGTTCTGACTTGGGATCTCCCACTGGTTTGCTTTCAAACTGGTGCAGCAGAAGACTGCAGGACTGGGATGAGTTTGTCCAGTGGTTATTTCTGATGGCACAGGGGATGTTATCTCGCTGAAAGGAGGAGCCTCTGTCAGTGAGAAAGGCACTGGTGAACACATCACGGGAGTACTGAACCCTGGGTTTGCTTGGGCTGCATTCCCATGAAAGCACAGGAAAGACGTGGTTGTCCAATGGGAAATGGCCAATGGGAAGAACAGCCAGAAATGGGAGTTCTCAGCACCTGCTTGAAGGTGTCCCTAGCTCGGGTTCACTGGGGAAAGCTGGAGCGTGAAAAGTCACTGGGCACAGCGGGAGAGCGAAGATCTGTGGGGAGGGCAGGAGCCAGCAGAGACAAGGAAAGAGCAAGGGCAAGAGCTGGTTCTGTGGCACAGGAGAAGGGCTTCTCTCACAGAAATGCCAGCTCTGAAGTGTCCTGAAGGGACACACTGAGCAACAGCTGAGCCCTTGGCTAAATTACACTCAGGGATTAATGGTGAGTTTGATTATTGGACCCATATTTTGCAGAAGGAATCTTGCTTCTTCCTCCCCAGCCTGATCCAGCCAGGAGGAATTTGGGGTCTGCATGCAGCCGCAGAGCTGTGACCTCACTGGGGTCAGAGGGACCTGGTGGGGTGGCTCCCAGGAGTGATGTGCTGCCAGGGATGGACACGGGCTCGGTGGAAAGCACAGGGGAAGACAAGGAGAGCCAGGGACAGCATTAGCAGAGCCCTGCTGGCGGCAGAGGGACAGTCTGGCCTCCAGACCAGAGCCACAAAGGTTTGGAAGCTGAGGAAGAAGAGAGAAATCCCTGCAATCCCACTGAAATTGCCAGGTGAATTTCCCATGGGTCACACCGTCCCAATGTCCGTGGTTTCCACCCAAAAGTTCCCCTCCGAAGCCACTCACGGTGACCCTGTCCAACCTCTCGAAGAGCCCAAGGAACGAGCACGGAGGGTGCAAACTCAGTATCTACTCGAAGGCTGGTCCCTGCCTTCTTTCACCCCCAGATGCAGCAGGGAGGGTGCTGAAGGCAGGGCAGGAGCCTGCAGGGAGAACTCACAGACCTCTGGCTACAAGTCTTTCATTCCTGCAATAAACCCCACACTGGCAATAAATCAGGTAGCAAGCAAATGTGATAGCAAGCAAATAGATCCTGCCAAGCCATTTTAAACTGCAATTGCCGGGGCTTTTTTTGTAACATTCTGATGTACATATTTGGCCCATTAGAAAAACAACTTCATTTTCAGCCACAGTTTCTGTAATGGAGCAATTCCCTGCTTCAGTGCAGATCTCTCCGGGTAGTTAGAGTGAAAAGCACACGGTGCTTGGCTCGGGGTGGAGGTGGAAACAAGCTGGCAGTGCACAAAAATCCATTTCTCAGAAGCCTGGCGAGACAGTTCAGCCCCCTCTGAAGGGCAGCAGTTGTGAGGGCCAGGAAGCGGAGACAGCAAATGCAGCTGCATCATCAGCCCTGACCTCCTCCTGGATCCGGGTTTGTGGGAGAGCAGAGCCAGCCCAAGTGGGCCGGGATGGGGCAGAGGGATGCAGGACACACATGAGGGCAGCTCCAGGCAGTTCCCCCCCAGGGTTCACTGGGGTTCTGTGCTGGAGGAATCTCCAGGAGGATTTTATGGCTGCATTCAGCCTGTCACAACCCCCCAGCACAGACAGCTCCGTGCATAAAGCTCCAAGCACGCTCTGTGGGACCATGGACGTGCCTGTCCTCAGGGCTGTACCAGCAAATAAACCCTCCCCTGGAAGCAAATCTGCTGGGAGAGTCAGGGATGAGCCCTGCCCACCCTCATTCCTCTTCACTGCATCAACAAGGATTGTCCTTCTCCCAGCTCAGGGGGCCAAACCCAGACCTGGGGCTGTGGGATGGCCCTTGGGAAGGGGCTGCAGGGCCTGTCTGACCACCTGGAGTGGATGAACCACAGAATCATGGAATGGTTTGGATTGGAGGGACCTTAAAGATCATCCATTCCCACCCCCTGCCATGGGCAGGGACACCTTCCACTGTCCCAGGCTGCTCCCAGCCCCATCCAGCCCGGCCTTGGACACTTCCAGGGATCCAGGGGCAGCCACAGCTTCTCTGGGCCCCCTGTGCCAGGGCCTCCCCACCCTCCCAGGGGAGAATTCCTTCCCAATATCCCATCTAACCCTGACTTCCTTCACCCTAAGGCCATTCCCCCTTGTCCATTCACTCCACGGCCTTGTGAAAAGTCCACCATGTCAGTCCAACCCCTGGAGAGACTCCAGCCCCACTGAGCCCAGGATCCTCCCAGCATAACCATCCACCTCATGAGAGCAACACAGACATAAAAATAGGAGGAGCACCAAAAAATTCAGAGGCAAAACTGACATAAGTTCACAAAACTGAACTTAAAGGCGAGAACTGAGAGCACGAAATATCCCAGAAGTGATCCCAGGCCCCTGGGGCTGGGAGCCCCCTCAGTGAAATGCAGTCACTCCCTTTCCAGCCTTTCCAGCGTGGCCTTGGGAGATGCTGCTTAACATTTTTCAAGCCTAGGACAAGGAAAAGAATCATTTGGTTGAAAAATGGCCTTTAGTAGAACATGAAAGATTTTATGAAAAACTATTGGCTTTTTTGAAGTGTTTCCCCCTTTTTGATTTTTTTTGGTGACATCCTCTATCCGTCTTTTTTACTGCAGCCTGCAATGTAAACCAGCCTTTGCTTTCTCTTCTGGAATTATTCTATGTTAAGATACTTTTTCAATCAAAAAAACTATCAAAATAATTCATGTACAGAAAATCTGCTGTGGGGAAGAAGCAGCAGTTTGCATTTTCTGGAGGCAGACACATGGAGGACAGGCATGGAATTCTGCTCATTCTCTCATGGAGCAGAGGACCAGGCTGCTCCCACCCTGCCCCTCCACCTCTGCACAGCCCTGCCCAGACCCTCATTTTTCTGCAGCCCACTGCAAGCTCACCTTCTGATTTCCCCAGCCAAATTCCCTGCTCTTTCTCTGCTTTAGGAATTCCTCATGCGGGAGCCGGAGCCTGCTCTCCTCCAGTTGCTCCCCCCACCCCAAACCTCCCTTTCCCCAGAGGTTTGGGGAAAGCAAAGACCAAGTGGAGCTGTGAGAGGGGCAGAGAGCTGCAGCACAAAAGGGCTCCTTGTGCTCATTTCATCGAGCGCTGTGAGCCGAGATGTCGGGAGCAGTATCTGAGCAGAGATTTGAAGCAGTGTTTATGTGATGGTTTTGTTAACAGCACTGAGAACATGCACAGGGCAGCTGATCGATCCCTTTATTGGGCAAAATTTGCATCCTGGAATGCAGAGCTGCAGAAGGGCTGTGACTGCAATACCAAATTGCTGGGAGGTGCCTGTGTGGAGGAGCCAGCCCGATCCCACTGCTGAGGCACAGGTACATCCCGAGCCCTTCCAAGGGCCAGGGGAGGAGCGGGAGAGGAAGAAAACCAAAAGGAGAGCAGGAGAAGGTTTATGGCAGGCGTCTGTGGCATTCTCTGTATGGAGAAAGACCCACCCTGGGAAAACCGTCCCCCTGTCCCAGTGACCCTGGGAAAATGTGCATCCCACTGGTGGAGCCGCAGTGCTCCGTGGAGATGGGGAAAGCTGGGGCCATAGCAAGCTGTTTTCAGGAAGTGGAGTGCACACACAACCCTTTCCCACTTTAAAACCTCCTTATAAACTAAGATCAGGTGAGAAAACTGAGGTGCAGCTTCTGGTCCAGCAGGTATGGAATACTGAGCCTCCCCGTTATGCTGGTGCTCAGCAGACGTGAGCTGCCCTTGGGTGGGAGGAGATACCTTCTCAGCCTGCTCAGAGGTCCCTGAATAAAAACTGGCAATTGTGGGGGCTGGTGTAGTGACACAGACAAGGTGGGAAATGGGGTGTGTGTGGAAGGAAAGGGTGAAGAATCAACGAGACTCTTGGAGCTGAGTCAGCAGCAAGTGCTGAAGGGAAGAGGGGAAGAATCCCAGTGAGCCCTCGGAGTTATCCACAGAAACCACAAACCTCCTCATCTCCCACTCCTGGAAGTGTTCCAGGCCAGGCTGGATGGGGCTTGGAGCAACCTGGTCTAGTGGAAGGTGCCCCTGCCCATGGCAGGGCATTGGAACTTTAAGGGCGGGTGACCTTTAAGGTCCTTTCCAACCCAGGCCATTCTGCAACCCTGTGACCTTCACAGACTCGTATTAAAAAACTCTTCAAATCCGGTGTCTCCTCACCCTGCAGACCCCACAAAAATCCCTGGGTCTGTGGTTTAGGAGTCTCTAGCCCCCTGCCCCACTCCCCCAGGAGCTCAGCACAGGGTTACACAGCTGGGATCACCCCATGGACACTGTCCCGGCACACACACAGGTCATCCCTCCTGCTGCCTGTTTTAGGGCTGCTTTTCCCCTCCTCTGCCGCTCCTGACCCCTCACAGAGGAAGGTTTCAAGTGCCCCAAAGTGCAGAAAGGGCAGGATCCTGCATCCTCCCTTCCTGCTGGCTCCAAAGCACATTCCCACACGGATCAGCCAGGCTCTGCTCCACCCTGCACCCGGACAGGGGCAGCCCAGGCTGTGCCTCCCTTCCCAGCAGCTCATCCCTGCTCCGTCCCACCCCGCTCCTCAGGACACCCAGTCCCCTGTGCTCCTCTGCTCCATGGCCAAGGATAAGCTCATTTTGCAGGAGAGATAAGGACACCCCCTCCCAAGTGACCACTCCCCTCCTGGAACCACAGCTGGAATCTCTGTGAATTCACACATCTTTCTGCGAACTCCTTGGTGAGTGAGCACCCCGGGATAACATGTCTGGGGACCTGAAAAAGTGGATAATTTGATAACAGCCTCTCACTGGTGCTGCTTCCTCAGCTGTCCTGCACAGAAAACCTCACCAGCACCTCATGACTCATTCAGTGGGGGCATTTCCTTCGTGTCTGGCATTCATAATACCCCTTATCCCCAGAATGATTTGCATTTAGCAGAAGCTGATCAGTAACAAACCCTGTCTCCTCCCAGCAACCATCATGTCCATCAGGAGCAGCAGTGGGAGGGGAATTGATGGGGTTGAGGGGGAATTGATGGTGTTGGGGGGGAATTGATGGAGTTGAGGGGGAATTGATGGGGTTGAGGGGGAATTGATGGTGTCGAGGGGGAATTGATGGTGTCCAGGGCTCACCCCAGCCCATCCCAGCACCTGGAGCAGAGGCAAATGCTCTGGAAGAGGATGTTTGATTGCCGTATTTTCTCTGGAAAGGTGAATGTTCAGCATGACTCAAAAACCTCCCCAATGGGCCGAAGCAATTCCACAGGATAAAGCTGGAAGGGAAGTGTGTGTTTGTGTGATTATATGCAATAGTTGATTTATTTGCTCCAGCTTCTCTCTGTTCCTCCACAGCAGAGTAAAACATCTAGATAACACTGTAGAAGCAAAATCATTTTTAAAGAGGCAAATTCAATTAAAAAATTTAATTTAAGAACATAAAACACCTCACCATGATATTATAGGCGTGCTCTGACTTTACATTTCTTACACAGTACTTCTAATTTAATCCTTTCAAAGTTAGTTACAACTGTGTTAATTTTTAACTGATCCATTTCAAGGTAAAAATGATTTCTGAGCTTGTAAACATCCCCCAGGCTAGGGGTGGAAAGCCAAGGAACACAAGGCCAAGAATGAAAACTGAACTCATGGGTTTGCTCCTCTCTGCATTCTCAGTGCCTGTCCTCCCAAAAGCCAAGAGTAAATTAGTGAAAAGTGAAAAAGAAACCAAACTCGCTGTGCTTTCTTTTAAACTCTCTTTGTTTAATCCGTAGGAATAAACATCACTGTAATTCAGTGCCCCAATAATGGGAATTTACTGAGGACTTACAGTCCTTAATAATCTAGATGTGACATATTTCTCTATTTTCCTTACACTTAAATTTAATTAATTCCTGCATTTCTGATGCTTCTTTCACAGAATCACAGAATGGATTGGGTTGGAAGGGACCTTAAAGCCCATCCAGTTCCAACCCCAAACCTTCCACTAGCCCAGGTTTCTCCAAGCCCCGTCCACCCCAGGACATGCAGCCCTGGATTCTCTGGGCAACCTGTGCCAGGGTCTCCCCACCCCCACAGGGAGGAATTTCTTCCAAACATCTAAATCTCTTTTAGTTTAAAACCCTTTCCTCTTGTCCTATCACTGTCTGTCCACGTAAGGAGTTCATGGAGCCATGGAATGGTTTGAGTTGGAAGGGACCTTAAAGCCCATTTTATTCCAACCCCCAAAGTTGCTCCATTGCTCCACTCCCTGAGGTGCTTTAACTTTAGTTACAGATCTGAGATCCATCCTTCTCTTCCCTGGGGTGTTTATGCAGAAACAAACTCTGGTTTCTGCCCAGCACTGTCGTGGCCCTGCCAGTTCCCTTTGCACAGATGCTCTGCATTCTCCCTCTGCTGCCTTGTGCACTGTCTGCACTGCAGTTGTTCCAAATGCTTTCCAGATGGGGGTTCCATCTTTTAGGGAGGCAACATCTTGGAGGAAAAAATGAATTTCGCACCTTTTCTTGCTCCTGAAGCAGTCACAGCAACTTTCCTCTGTGGTTTCATGTCCTCACACAGAGGGCAGGGACCCAGCCCTCGCCCTCCTCCTGGTGCAGAGGCGCTTCAGCCTCCGTGTGTTACAAACAATAATTTGTCATTCACCATTCCCCAGCTGTCCCTGGGATGCTGTCACAGGGGAGGCCGTGCAGCTTTAATGGCACCTCAGCTGGCATTGATCTGACTCCAGCACAGGCTCAGCAGCTTCGCTTTCTCAGCAACATCTGGATGGAGACATTTAAAGCCCGGGTGCCAATGTCCCGAACACGGAGCACTTGAAACTGCAGCTATCACCGTACACCCCTCTGCTTCAGTCTGATTCCACAGGCCACATTCCTGACGTAATGCTGGATAACCTGCAGTGGCCCCAGGCCCATCTGCAGCAGCAGCAAATGCCCGTTGGGCACAATTTCCTCATTGTTCCTCAGAGAGCTCAGTTTGTTTTGTGTCTGGACCATGCCAGGCACTGAGCCACAGGAGAGGGACATTTCTGCAAACCCTGTGGAGGGAAAAGCCAGCAGCTGCCAGGCACTGCAGCAGATGTCACCAGAACGTCCCTGCTGTGCTGCAAACATGAATCTTTCCATCAGATCCACCTCCAGAGCTTACTCTCCGTCCTTCATGGTCACCCCGTGCCACCCACCATTGTAAAGCAGCAATTACCAGGGCATGAAATATTTGCTGCTCTGGACAAAAGGACACCCGAGCCCTGTGAAGGTTCAGGTCTGTGAAGGGAGCAGTGCAGAGCTGCCAGCTGAGTGCTGGGGTGTGAAACACCATGAGAAGAAAACACCTCGGAGTTAGCTTTCCTCCAGATGTGCTCCTCGGGGTATTTGTGTTTTGATGACTTTTAATCAATCAGCAGCTGATGAGGTTCCTCCAGTGAAACCAGACACAGGAACCATGACGGTGTGATGTGGCTCCCTGGAATAACATTGCCTCCTTTTCTCCAGCTGAGCCCCCAGCACGGAGCTGGGGAAAGCTCTGGAGCACACGCCTGATGAGGAGTGGCTGAGAGAGCTGTGGGTGTTTAGCACTTCAAAACCAACACTTGAACATTTCCTTAAAAAAAAAAGAGAATATTTTCTTCCCCATTCCTATTTTTTCTGCGAGAGAAAACAAGAAACTTTCAGCCACATGGGAAATGTTCTCATTTGGGTCAGGCTGCTATTTTGAATACAGGGCTGCCAGCCCTCTGTAATTATCCTCCCCAGACAATGGGATGGATGTTCCCGTGCAGCCAGAAAGGGCAGCTCACTCCAACAGCTCCGACTCATTAGAAGGAAGGAACAGCACCGGGATGTGTCACTGTTGTCTTTTTCCCAACCTGGAAATGAAACTTGAGATCATTTTAGGAAGGAGGTAATAGAAAAGTGGATCTTCATTTGGAGGCCTCCAGGGCAGTTATGGAGAAGGGCCACAAAAGCCCACCCACATGGGCTGAATACAGTTTTTATACATTTAGCAAATTAGCATAATTGACAAAAAAGCACCAATTAGGAGGACAAGTGGTGATGGAATTCGCCCCCAGATCAGGCCCCTTCTCTGGAGCCCCCCCTCCGCACTAGCTGTACTTTGTCCATGAAATGTAACTCCAAGAGCTGTTCTCAGCCTTGGTTCCCAGTAAGAACCAAGACAGGACAGGGGCCTTGTACCACCCAGGGCTTGGAACTCTGGAATTTGTTTTGTCTTTCTGCCTAGGGAAAGGCCATGGAAAATTACTGGGAAAACTAGCCACTAATACAATAGGCTGCAAATAAATGTGTAAGGAATGCAGAGAACATATAAGGAAAAAAAGGCAAAAAGCAAAACGGCCTCATCACCAGTGCCTCCAGCAGGATCGGCCCGCTGGGCCCTGCTCCTCACTGGGCTGTGCTGGGAGGGGCTTCTGTCAAAGGAAAGGAGGGAAAATGACCAACCCCACCTTCATCCCGCAAATACTGGGGTTCTGGGCTGCGGGAGGAAGCTGCAGGTGGAGCACTGCAGTGCTGTGGGGTGTGTGTGCACGGTGGGCTCTGCTCCCCCAGCCGTGGCCCTGTGTGGCTGCAGGACTCGTGGGTGCCTCAATGAGGACATCTGGGTCCCTTGAGCTTTCCTGCCTGTCCAATGGACGGGGTGTTTCAGTGTTTCCAGTCCTCCTTGTGCGCACAAAGCCCCAAAACGCTGCATTTCCCCACGCTGCCCCGTTTCCTGGGACATGGCAGCAGCCGTGTGGTCCTGTCCCACTGCAGTGACAGGGACACTGCCACCGGCACAGATGGGCACAGCGAGGGAGCAGGGCTGCCATGTGTGCCTTGGGAGGCTCCCTGTGCCCAGAAACACCGAACCCATGGGGCTCACGCTGCAGCTGCCAAGTCTGCCTTAGGAGAGGCCCCTGGAAAATGGGTCCCAGCCCGGGGGGATGGAAATTCCTGTCTATTTTCCACATCTTCGAGGAACACTGCCGTGAATGGACTTCCCTGGTACATCATTCCCATTCCAACATTCACACCCACGTAGACACACATCACAGAATCCTGGAATACCCTGAGCTGGGAGGGACCCACAGGGATCATCCAGTCCAGCTCCCGGCCCTGCACAGACACCCCAACAACCCCACCCTGGGCATCCCTGGCAGCGCTGTCCAAACGCTCCTGGAGCTCTGGCAGCCTCGGGGCCGTGCCCATTCCCTGGGGAGCCTGGGCAGTGCCAGCACCCTCTGGGGGAAGAACCTTTCCCTGATCTCCAACCCCAAATAAATAAACCCCAAAATAATAATATCCAACTCCCCAAATAAATAAATAAATAAATAAATATTATAAAATTAGAAAAAGATAAAAATAGAGGAATATAAAACTAGAAGAATACAAAAATACAAAAATATGAAAAATACAAGCTCACACATCTGCACCCACCCCATATCCATACTTTTATTTCTCCCGCCGCTCAGGAATTACCATCAGCCTTTTCACAGCACATTGTTATTCCTTTAGGATCCCCCCAGCTCCCAAACCTTGCAGGTGGAGCTGTCCCTGAGGTGTCCTGGCGCTGCACATGGAAATCCAGAGCTGGACTGGTGTGTGCACGGTGCCCCTCTAAGCACATGTGCAGGGCTTGGAGCCACAGCTCCTGTTCCTGCTGACTCTCCCGATTAATTCTGGCTGCTCCTGGCCCCAAGGCCAAACACGGAGCCCTCAATTTACGTCGGGCTGTTAAAATTTTTAAACCTTTGTAAATGACGAGCAGTTTATCAATGGAACTGCTTTTGTCAGCCTTGGCTGGGGAGGGCAAGGAAATATTGGCAATTTTCCAATCGCCATTCATTTTATGTTGGTTTTCTTCCCATTTAAAGCAGGAGTTGGGTAGAAACAATATCCATTATTAATAGATAAATGTTTTATTAACGATGTAAAGACCACAAAGATTTGTAACTTTAATAACAGTTTCTTGTCTTAAAATTCGGTGGCGTTGTTATTTATTGAGCAGCTGGGGCTATTTTCTTGCAGGGCCACAGTGAGGCAGAACCACGGGAAAATGGATAACTCGGAGTTACCAGGGGAGAAATATTCCAGCTGACTTAAGTGCTTCCTGGCAGGACTTCTTTTTTTTCATCACTTTTAAAATAAGTTTGTCACTCGCCGTTTACAACAAGGCCTATAACATTTCAAAGGAAAGTCATTTTTCCTGAACTTCGCTTCTGGTGCTGCCCATGCTGGAGCGTCCTCAAAGCCCTGCTCTCATATTCTGCAAATGATTCAGGTTTCTGTGTTAAACCATTTTGCTTTCAGCCTTTGCTGTGCCAGAGCAGAGTGGTAACTGCATTTCCTCCTTCCTGCAGGGGGATCCGTGGCTCTCAGGTGTCTGAGGGAATTGAGAGGGGAAAATGGAGTTTTTGAACTTTATTTTGTCCTCCCTCATTGGATTTCACTTCACGGGCTTTTTTTCCCCCCGTGTTCTCCTTCTCTTAGTAGATATTTCAAGCACTGTGTGGATTTCCTGAGAGTTAGGTCTGATAGCTCAGAAAATACAAAATATGAAACCAAGTCATTGGAATGATCTGATATTTTATTTTAGTCCTAATTTCAGAGGAAAAAAATAATGCTTATGTTTGAGATCTCTAAAACAGCAGAAGGGTTTTTAAAATAAATGAATTGAAGGAAGAAAAATAGTTGTTAATAATAATAATAATAATAATAATAATAATAATAATAACAATAGCCATGCTCAGCTGTAGTTGGCAAGAAATAATTTTGCTACAAAAATCTAAAAACTTGCACTTTCTGTCTCCAGTGCAAATTGTGAGGCTTTTTCAAAAAGCAAAGTTTCTGTTGTCTAGAAAGAAACTTTCTGCCTTTATCCAACTCCTTTTAAGCCTGGACAAAATCAAAGGATCAACCTACAATAGTCAGGGTTCACCTGGTGACCAAACATCACTAGAGACCCAAAACTTCAAAGATTTAAACTCTTTTGCTCAATTCAGCCTAGAAAACTGAATCTGGAATTCCTAAATCGCACATTAAAGCTCTTAGGACAAAACACTTGGAAATTTCAGGCTATTCCTCTCTCCTCGTTCAGATTTGGATGTGAAATACTCCTGCCCAGGTGAGCAGCTTTCAGAGGGAATATTCCGTTTGCTGGGATCTGTACATTCCATGCACACACTTCTGAATCTGGACAGGAGCTACATTCAAACCTCAGAGCACTGAGAATTTATTGGTAAAAAATAGAAGGTTTCGCTTGCCCCTTTCTTGTGGAAACCTGTTTGGATCCACCGGAAGGTTTTCCATGAATTCTTTTCCATGGAGTAAATACCAGTTACTGCAAGCAGAACTGTTCAGGGCAGAGGGACACTGTCATTGTCTTCAATCCCACTAACCACAATATAATGTGACATTAGGAAAAGATTGCATTTCAACCTTTTCTAAGCGAAAAACTCTGTTTTTCCTATATGAACATGAATTTCAAAAAGCCTTAACTACAAGAACTATTTAAAGCCAGCCATTAAACCATTAGCCACTTATTTAACCACCTATTTCCCCATTTAACCACCTTTTTAAAAACTTTTCAACAGACCCAAGCGAAGAGGTCTTTTTCAAGCTTCAGATTGCAGGAAAGTTGGTGACTTGGGGAGTTATCTGTGAGTCAGAGAGGGCCATTTGCTGGTTTTGAAAGTACAGAAAATTGCCCAGGATTACATGTCCCAGACAGCTCTGAGAGTCACTGGAAGGAACTTCAGATCTTCCAAAAATCATATTTTGGATATTTCCTGTTGCATCTTTCACTCCAACAAATAGAACCAGTGGATGGCAGGGATGAGCCCCAGCCCTGCCAGATGGACACTCCACCCCTGCAAGTGTCCAAGGCCAGGCTGGATGGGGCTCGGAGCACCCTGGGATGGTGGAAGGTGTCCCTGCCCATGGCAGGGGGTGGAACAAGAGGGTCTTTAGGGTCTCTCCCAACCCAACCCATTCCATGATTCCATGACAGGACCAGTCATGGTTCTTTTTCCAACCCCAGCCATTCCCTGGCTCTGAGCACACTTTACTCACGTGGAACTCAGCCTGCCAGGAAATGAGCTGAGACGGCACATCAGACTTGGTTTTCACCTTGCATATGGCCAAATACCAACCAAAAAGTTCCCTTCCCAAAAAGTTGTCCTTGGACACCAGCTGCAGTTGTGAACAGAGGCTCTGGTGTGTGGGCACAGATGTTTGGGCACAGCTGGAGTGCAGCACTGAAGGCTGAGCAGTGCCTGTGGCTGGTGGCATCCCCCACTTGCTCATACTCTGCATTAAATGTGGAACTGAGCATCCTGGGCACGTTTCAAAATTGACACAAACCTTTGGGTCATCTTGAACCTCTTTTGCTGACCCAGGAGACAAATTGTGTTTCTGTGAAATCCAGCCTTGCAGGAGCATCTTCCCTGCCCTGCCAGGGCCTGGTTGGTCTGGCCTGCAGCAGGGAACTGTGGAGTGACCACCTGACAGGGACTTCTCCCTGCCTGGGCTGTGCTTTCCTGCTCTCCTCCCTGGCACAGCAGCAGCAGGATGTGGGTGTGGGCTCCACAGGGAGGGAATTCTGATTTCCCTCCAAGCCTGTCCTGGGAAAACAGCACTCGACAGCAGAGCTACAGGGAATAGAAACAGACCCTACCCTGGCCTTGGGAAGGAGAAGGAGCTGCCTGCTCTGCCTGGCATGGGAACAGGATTTGACCAGCCAATAATGTCAGGGAACTTGATGCATTTATAAAATTCAAGAGAAGAAATGCTTGAGAAACTAAAACATTCAGTAGGTGAACATAAAACCACAGCAGAAGGAGGGGTTCTCTGAGCTTTCTCTGGTGGCCCTGTGACTCCAGACCACACTAAAAGCAAGTGACCCAAGGAGGGAACAGGCTGATGCTTTGAGGGAAAAGAGCTGCACTGAGACCAGTAATAACAATGATGTTACTTCTGCCTCTTGCCTCCTGCAAGGAAGAGCTGCATTTTTCCACAACCAGTTCTAAGATGTCAATCTAAGCAAAAAGCTCGTTATTGAGACGCTCCATTTTGGACTGACCCAATACTGAGGGTCTCTGTCTACCACCACTGCTACCACTGAATCTTGAACATGCCACTGGTAAGTTCAGCCATGCTATTAAGTCTTGCTCCAAGTGGGAACACCTTGAGCCCAGGAGCTGCAGGATCCCACACCAGTCAGGGATTTCACTCTGAGCTTCCCAGCTGCCTCTAAAAGCATTGGGAAAGCTGGTCAGGGAAACCCTGGAGGTAAAAAGCACCGAGGTGTGCTGAAGATGCTGCAGGTTTGTGCAGTGTGTACATAACTACAGTGAGTTACCTCATCAGCTCAGTACGGCTTTGCAGGCAGAAGGATTTATCTCTATTAACAATGAGGAAGTCTTTCAAAACCTCAAGAGATGTTCCCAGTAATCCCAGTAAAGTTCAGGTACTGAGAGACCTCAAAAAAGTACTTCATGCACCAAGCCAGCAGGCAAAGGAAGGCAGCAGGAAACAAAGGTGAGGTCAGGGAAGAGTTTCTGGGGAGGGAGAGCTGGGGCTGCTGTGAAGAGCAGCCAGGCTGCAGCAGCTGAAATCCCCCCCGGCCAGCCCTGCCTGCCACTGGGGTCCGTCACAGGATGAGGGTCACTCAGCCCTGCTAGGGCTGAAGGCTTCCTGCCCGAGCAAGCCCCAGTACAAGAAAAATCCCACTTTTCCACATGGTCTGCAGAGGAAAGATGGAGAAACAAACCAACAAAGGGAGGATGAGGTAGGTAAAACTTGCGTAGGTGTCACGAAATAGAAAGGATGAAAGAGCCAGGGGTGAAAACAGGATGGTGACAGGTCGGTGCTGGCTGTGTGATTTATCCCTCCCTCCCTCCCTCCTTGCATCCCACAGCTGGTGTGAGGCAGAGGGATGCTCCAGTTCCCATGTGCTGCCATCCCCACGTGTCCTCAGGGAAAGCCGTCCCTCCTCAGCAGCCCCAGGGCAAAGCCCTTGCTAGGGGCACAGGGATGAAGAGCTGTGCCCAGAGTCCTGACCTGGGCTCTGAAGAAGGAAGCTCTACTGAAACAAACCCCAAAATCCCCCCACACATTAATACCTCACCCTTGCCTAGGGAATCCACCAGCGGCGATGCAGCTCAGCCCAAAACCAGGGGCCCAGGGGCTCCCCCATGCCGTGGGTGGCAGGAGAATACTCCAGGACTTTTGGGCTGCCTGAGATCCTGGGCTGCCAGGCGCTGCCCCCGTCAGTGGCACCTCTCTTAGGTCTCTTTGTCCCTTGCTGTGCTTGTTCCCACAGCCAGGTGCCATGGGAGACAGGGTCCTATAGGACACAGGAGAACTCCAGGGGAGCCCCCTCAGATTTCCAGCTGCTGACAGGGTTAAGAGTCTTCCTGGTGTTTCTGCAAGTTTATGGCACCGGTAGCGATGGAAATGATATAACATCCCTAACTAACTTTTCATTAGTTGTTTTAATTAATTGTAAGAATTGCCCACTTTTAGCCAGCACTATTGAAATTTTTTCACAGATTCTTATTGATGCTTTGATCACTAAATCATCGAAACCTTAAAGGTGTTAAAACTAATCCTAACAAGCTTCAAAAAGCAAAACCAAAGGGATTTGAAGATTGAGTGTCTGGAATGTTAAATTTATGGCCCTTCAAGGAGGTTAGAGTAACGAGAAGATACAGAAGAGGTTAAGGCCTGAAAAGTTGGAGACTCCCTCTGTGAGAAAAAGATAACAAAAGAACCACAGAATGTGGACCAGATTAGCATAAAGAGCGAGAATCATAGACCAACAGAGAATAGAATGTTAATTAACGAAGAGGATTATGTAATTTAGAACCAATGAACAGGAATTTCTTTGTTTGCTGAAAATGTATAAATAAGTGAAATGTTTTGTGTCAGTGCGGAGGCCGGGACTTTGTCAGCCACACACACAAACCTCGGTCAAGAGTGATGTAACGCCTGACTCGGTAACGTTAAAAAGAGAGTTAGAGGAGTCCGATTCATCCCCATGATTTCGGTGACAGCAGCACCAGTCAGAAATTTCCTCTTGTGGAATTCTATTGGCAGACGCTTTGCACCCTGCAGTTACAAGAAGAGTTTACATCCCCCCACCCTGGCACCCCCTTCGTTCCCTTTTCTGCTCAAATCAGCAGGGTGTAATTCCAGCTGGTAACACCCATGGAGGACGAAGCAGGAAATCGCTATTCCCTGAAATACTGAAACTTTGGGAAAAATGTGGCCCATCCTTAAGGCACCCTCTTGATGGTCATCAGATTCATTTCCATTTCAGCTCAAAGCAGAACTGCTTCGAGCCAAATCTTCCCCATTTCTGGATCTATGGCCCTCCAGGGCCAAGGAAGGAGCAGTGGTTCTGCTGGGAGTGCACAGGACACCAGGGATGTGCCCTGTGGCCATAGCCCAGGGTGAGACAGTGACACTTCATCCACGACAACCCAACAGCAGGGCTGGAGTGCCTGGCACAGCCCCTGTGGGGCAGAGGACATAAAGCCACCACTGCAAGGGGTTGAAAAGGATTTGTTGTGCTGAGCAAGTGCTGTAAAGGGTTTTATTGCCTCTTATACGGGAAGTGCCTCGCACCTGACAGTGCTGGAGTCCTAAGCTGAAGCTATTTATCCACAGGGATAAACCAGGACTTGTTTTACTGAAGAGCTGGGGCTGAGCTCAGAGCGCAAAGGCACTGAGTGCTCCCAGGGCTCCTCTCATGTCAGCTTTAAACCCTCCCAGCACAAGGTGGGCGGCACAGTGGGGGCAGTGCTGGTGCTTGCAGGGCTGCAGGGTCAGGACCTCTGGCATGGGACGGCTCACATCGCACCAGCAGCGTGCACTTCACTTTATTTATTGCTAATGCAGAACGCCCAGGAGCCCTGCCCCGGCCAAGAGGAACAGCTGCCCCTTTGCACCCAGAGCTCAGGGATCACAGAGTCACAGAATGGGTTGGGGCGGATTAAAAACCATCGAGTTCCAGCCCCCTGCTCTGGGAGGGGAAGAGGAGTCCGGCTGGTCCCACCAAGCCTGGTCAGTCCCAAGGAGCCAGGCTGGTCCCACCAAGCCTGGTGAGTCCAGCTGGGGCAGACTGGTCCCACACAAACACTCTGTCACCTCTGCTCTTTAGACAAAACTGGTTTAGGAATGAGAGGAGAAATCAGGGAAGGGTGGAGTCTGAGGCTGCTTTTACCCAAGTTACTCATTACACCCCTTCACAGTGTGGGCCAGAGCAGGATCAGGCCCAGAGCAGCTCTGCCCTCCTCCTCCCTCCTCCCTTCCCCATTTTGGGGCTGACACCAAACTTGCTGAAAGGCAAGTGGAAAAAGCTGAAGTGCTGAGTTGCAGCTTGAAAAATGACAGAGAGTGATTATTGCTGTCCAGGAGACAAGGATTAATACATCAGCCCAATGTGGGACTCATATTTTGGGCAAAGTATTTTTATACAGGCAAAAATCGACATTATTTTCCTCGGCTGTTTGATTCATAGGAAAACAGTGCTGAAGAAACGAGGGCGAAAAAAAGAGGGAAAATAAAGGCTCAGAGCACACTTTATCAGTTCTTGTATTAATGTACAGCAAGGTACCGCTGGCAGGAAGAAGCTGATTCTCAGGGCACGTTAACAAAAAGCATCAAGCCGAGGTAGGGGATCTGTTGCTTATTTTGCCTTCTCTAAACCGCCTCTCCTCAGACTGTCAGGAGAGGGGAGGGAGCCACGCCAGCACTTTGCCTAACAGGAGCAGGGGAGGAAAGGTCTGTTAAAGCCTGGCTGCTGTGTTCTCCTCAGGCAGAGTGAGGGTGATGGATGGGGAGGTTGCTCAGCGTCAGGCAGGGTGCAAGAGGGCCTCAGTAACATCTATTAAAGCCATCCATTCTCCCAGGCTCATCTGGCACTCACTCTTTGTCACCACACTTGTTACCTTTCCCTGATGGTAAATGCTGGGGAACTTCAAGGTATTTGAACAGTCAGAGACGACTAATCCCTACGAAGAAGAAAGTGTAAAACAGCAGGAGAAACATGTTGGCTTCATCCTGAGCGAGCATTAAATACACTTCCCATTTGTCTGAGGAGACAGTTAATGGGAAAACGGGCTCTTTAATTGAACAGCCTGAGAGCCTCACGCAGCTGCAGATAACAAACGCTCGGGAGAAAGCCATTTTTCCAGGCAGGGATCCCGGCCTGGGTGAGGTAGGAGGGAGCATTTCTTGCAGAGAAGTAGCAGCACACGCCGCGGCTGCTGAGGACGATCTGAGGCGCGGCTTTTCCCAGCGCGGCGCTATTTAAAGGAGAAGAGAGAGGCCTTGGATCAGGCGCTCAGCCCGAAGCTGGCCTAAGGCAAGAGCAAAGCGCAGGGTTATTTTTGCTGTGTTTTACAGACGGCGCCAGCCCGGGGCTGCCAGCTGGTGTGTGCCACTCGTCTGGGTCACCGCGGGCTCCGCGGGTTCCTCTCTGTGGGACTTGCCGGCAGCTTCACACAGCAGGGCACTGCTGTGGCTCTGCCACCGCTCTGGTGGCACTGGGCACCTTCTGCCAGTCCCGGCACACCTAGCAGGAGGCCTCTCACTGGATTCCACGATCCCTCTAACGCAGAGCTAAGCATTGCAGGGCACCTCTGTGGCCCCTCTGTGCTGGCCAGCTGGGCTGGGCCCTCCTGGGACAGCACTTGGAATCACGGAATCCTCGAGTGGTTTGGGTCGGAAGGACCTTAATTCTCATCCAGTCCCGCCCCTGCCATGGGCAGGGACACCTTCCACTATCCCAGGTTGCTCCAAGCTCCAATGTCCAGCCTGGCCTTGGACACTTGCAGGGATCCAGGGGCAGCCACAGCTTCTCCGGGCACACTGTGCCAGGGCCTCCCCACCCTCACAGCACAGAACTTCCTCCCAGTATCCAACCTAACCTCGCTCTCTTTCCATTTGAAGCCATTCCCCCTTGCCCTGTTTCTCCAGGCCCTTGTAAATAATTCCTCTCCATTTTTTGTCAGCTCCTTTCAGGTACTTCCCACCAACCTCCAAGGTACGACGTACCAACAACAGGTGCCAGGCAGAGTAGCCCAAAAATCACTCAAAACCAGTTAATAAACCTTATAAAATTAACTTTCCCTGACACAGGCTGCCTGCTGCTTGTCCATCTGCAGTACATCAACCTTCCCATCTTCCCTCAAATCTTCCCTCCCCCTGCACGATCCTTCAAACTCACCCTCCTGCAGCAACCCCTTCCCAGTCTAAAGAGCATCTGAGATCCTGGGATTAACCTGAATATTATTCTTCTTTATTCACTTTAAGTGTTGTCCAGCCACAGAATTCAGGAGTCTCTGGCCTCTCCAGAGTGACCAGCGACACAGCCAGGGCAGGCACCTGCTTTCACTGTTATCCTGCTAATTAATGACATGCTAATTAAATGAAGAAAGCCCATTACTGGAGTATCAAGGGAAGGGCAGAGATAAGAATGTAGTAAGAGAGGGACTGAAGGAGTCTCCTCTATTGTCAAGTCCTCTTGCCCGTGATTCCCATCACCCCAGCTTATTAAACTCTGCTTGGAAGCAGTGGCTTTTCCCTTGCTCCCCGGGGGAGGCTGTTAAAGAGCTTCCCTTATCGTGCATCCAGGAATCTCCTCATTTGCAGTTAAAGCCTACACTTAACCAGTTTGTTCTTGATCTGTGGTTTAAATCACCTCTCTTCCGTGGGGTTTATCTCCCCCCTGAACAGCAGCCTCTCCTCTTCTCCACAAGAATTTATGGCTAAATCGGCTGCATGAGCATCCCCTCTTTTTCCCCATATCCTCATTGCTCTTCTGCCTGTAAACCCAAATCCCCTCAGTCTGTGCAGAACCCAGCATTGACAGGCACTTTTCCAGGTGGTGAGAGCAGGAGGCACTGCTGGGGACAGCCAGGGGGTTGGTGGGGCTCATCCTGCCCAGGATGCTGGAAGGAGCTGGGGCCAGCAGGGCTCAAGCAGCCTCTCCAGGTCATTTTTCCTAAAGGTGGGGGTTTTGGGAGCTCCCTGCAGCTGCCTGTGGACAGGAGGCAGGAGGCAGCATCACACCCGAGTGCCAAAATGACATCGTGGTCACACTGACAGGATTTAGGAGCCTTCTCCACAGCCTCAGGTCCTCTGTGCCGTGCAGGACAGCCTTCCGGGGCCAGCAGCTCCTACCAGTGCTGACACAAGCCTTTTGTCCATCTCTTCTATTTTTTCCTTCCTTTTTCCCACCTCTTCCTCTCCCCTTGGTTTACTTGGAGCCTGCGCACATCCTCGGCTGCCCCCAACCAGCAGCAGGAAGGCAGCTGAAGGGTTTTCACTCATGTTTGGGGTCGGGATCACTGATTCCCAGAGCAGCATCACAAGCAGAAGCCCTCATCAATACCAGGACACTCTCAGTGGGTGTTCGTTAAGTGCATTTAATTACCAGAAGGGCAGACAAGCGCAGCAGGGCTGAGGCCTGAAAGGCCACACACAGAGAACTCCCTGCTTGGCTTGCCCGGCCCTGTTCACTGTGTTATCCCAACAACTGCTGAACCTACAGAGGTCTCATGGCTGTCCCAGTTTGAACCAGTGCTGCCCCACTGCCAGGCTGCCAGCAGCAGCAGCAGATCTCATGGGAAAACCCTGGGCTGGCACATGGATGTGCTGGGTACGTGGATGTGCTCAGAGGAGCCCTGATTCCTCACAGACTTTTGATTAAACAACACCTTCAGGGTTCTTGATATTCCTTTCTTATCCCAGCACTGAACTGGAAAATCAATTCCAGCCACAGACAATGAGTGGCCAAGGACCAGGCCTCCCAGTCTTCCATGCAGCCTAGGAGAAGGCTCAAGCTGCTTGCCTGGAATGAGGGGAATCCTTTGGTACGGAAGTGGAAAAATAAGTCATTGCAATGAGAAAAGAGAAGCTGGTGCTTCAATCCCTGCCGTGATCCCACTCTGACCCAGAGCAGCTCGGACTTCCCCAGTGGGATGTGAGGAGTTTTCTGGGAGCCCACGAGACTCCAGGCAGGGCCGGCCTGGGGAAGGGCTGTGTCTGGCAGGGACATGCCCACGGCCCAGCTGGCCACACGTGCAGCAGGACAGGCAGATGTGCTCACAGAATGCGCTCCATGTCCTGCCTCAAGGGCTGCACGGCTCTTAAGTCCCATCAAAGGCAGGAAAATGACAGAGCACTCGGCGTGGGAATTCAATCAGTCTGTTCTGCTTCTTTAACATAAGGCTGGGCACATTGTTTCCACTAAGAGAGGAAGAACAATTAGCCTCGGAGAGCATTACCAGTGCACTGTAATAGGGATTTGTAGGGCAAATCGCCTTAGGAGACTCCAGTGAAGTGAGACTGGGTTTTCCAAGGAATTTGCAATGCTAATCCTGGCAGTGCCAGGTCTCCAGTGATGCTGCATGGCAAGGAGGGCTGTGGGTGCCATGTAAACCAGAGCAGGGAGAGTTATTAAATATGATATCAGCCACACAGCAAATGAGCCATTTACAAATGTGAGGTAAAGGCTGAGGAAATGAAGAAAAGGGTTTCTTAAAGGGTGAGCCGCTCTCCTGGGCACACAGCTCTGACCTCTCTCACTTATCTTGTTTCTGCTCAGTCAAAGGAGTTGTGAGTTTGATAATAAGCTGACAGGATTTGCCTGTTAGAAGATGTACTATTAATAAGAAGGAATATTAAATGTGTGTTGTGTTGCTTTTGCTGTTGAGGGAATAAAATCCTTCCCTAATAACCATTCTGTGCCTGTTTGGAAGGATGGACCTCGTTAAGGAACAGGTATTTTAATATCTCATCTTTACTCAACAGGTCATCCTCCACCACTGCTAAACCATGGAGCCAACAAGCTCCAAAATCCCCTGGTTCCTGGTGTTCAGGGGTTTATGTGCAACCCCTCAGAGCTGTATCCACACCACGCAGTTCCCAACAAACCCCCCCAGTGGGGATGGAGCCAGAGGCCGGGGAAGGGGATCCTTGGGGGGAGCTCTGTGGTGCTGCTCGAGGTGAGCAGAATTTGGGAATCCCTGAGCTAGCTGGGAATTCTTCAGGTCCTCGGCGGAAAAAGCCAATTCTTCAGCACTGGAGGAACATGCAGCTGATGATCAAATTCTCACGGAAAACCACCGGATTCTCTGTTTTGGAGACCTGGAGGGGAGCACACAGTGCCCTTGAAAAAGCCTTCATTTTCCAGTGAAATAGAGGTTCTCATCTCCTTGGCGGACCGTGCTCATCCCTGGAACTCTGAGGGCCCTGCGATACTTGGCTCCAAGCACCAATTTCTAGGGCCAGACCTCCACTTTGTCCAGCACTGGGCAGTCTCAGGAGAATCCAGTCCTAGGGCCGGATTTACCACATCCTTTAGGCTCAGCAGGATGCCAGAAACCCTGGATGTCAGAAACCCTGGCTTCCCCTCCCAGACGACCTCCTCCACTCCCCTCACAAGAGCCTGGGCTCCAGGGAAGTTGGGGAGCCTTGAGAAAAAGTTTTAAAAAATAAAAAATGTAATGGCTGGTTTCATATTCATAAAGCCACCTTAAAAGAGGTTTGTCCCTCCTCAGGAGGCAGCAGTTTTCTTTCCATTTCATAATACAGAAATATTTTAAGTTATTTCCAGAAAGGAGTTCCCATCTCCAGTCAGCCATAGTGGCAGTAAAGATGTCAGTCTTGATGGTCTTTCCCTGGCAATTTTAACCAGCAATAGTTTCCAGAAATCAATTCAAACCCCTTTGAAATCAATTGGCATTCACTTTAATGTCATTTTGATCCTTCCTTAAAGAGCAAATTAAGTTTTACAATTACAAGGATAAGCTGTCCTCTTCCACCCCGCTGTTTACTTCCCTCTTGTCCTTCCTCGCGCACAACTGGAGTCATCCAGGCAGCGTTAATTATTCGGTTTCTGTGTTCCCTCATCCCTCCCCTACGTTAGCAGGGAATTGTATTTAAATGGCATTTGCTGCAGCATCGTTATCACAACTGTGCTGGGAAGCAATTTGGCTTCCAGAGGCGTCCTGAGAAACAATTTCTGGCTCCACACCAGTGGCTGGTGCCGTGGCTCTGCTCATGCTCTACCCCACTAATGTCTGCAGCTAAAACAGGAACGAGCCTGCGCCCACAGACGTCCCCAGATGGTCACTGGAGATTCATGAAGCAGGGAATGATCCCAGTTTGCCAAGCAGATGAATTGGAATGGGCACACAGGAGTTCACCCCATAAACTGGATAATAACTGGAGCTGGTTATTGCGCTCCGTGCAGTAAATGCCCCCAGTTTGCTGCCACATGGAAATGGCTCCAACCTTTCCCTGCATCTGAGCTGGAGGATGGAGTGGTGTGAGCTCCAGGCACTGGAGACACAGGAGAGCTGGTCTGGGCTGCAGCTCCAATGGCCACTTGTGCTGGTCCTTTCAAAGCCCTGTCACTTGCGGGGGTTCTTTAATCAGAGCAGCAGCTCAGCCTCCTCTGGGCCAGCCCCACTTCCCATCCACCCAGGGATCCTGTCATGAATGGATGATGTGGGTTTAAATAAGTGCCTGCCTTTTGCCCAGGCCTCTGGCAGCAGGCAGTGGTGTTATTGAGGTGGCCAGCACCAGCACCCCAAAACCCACTCTCGTTCTCAAGTTCTTTAATAATGGCTGATTCAGTCTGTTATAGAATGGATTATTTATTTAATAGACACAAACCAAACAGACGTAAGACTTTGGACAGACTGTCACTGCACAGGGATAAGACAAAAGGGGAACACCAGTATTATACACACGGGGTTAAAGGTGCCATTAGATTTACAGCTAGCTAAGGAATAGTGTAACTTAGGATCCAATGTTTCACCACCAAATTGTTGAAGGGACACCCATGGAATCCTGTCCCTCGATTTCCGGAAAAGTAGCTGCAAAGTTGCGTCCAAGCTTCGGGGAGAAATCGTCTCACACGTTCCCAGGGAGTGTGTAAGAGACTTCTGCTCTGTGATAATTCGTGTGGGCTTTTATAGACATAAGAACCACGTCTTTTGGTCACCGATGTTTGTTCTCTTTTATCTCTTTCCACATCTTCTCCCATACCAAGATTCGAGGCTGGGGCTCAGACTCCCGGGTGCCTGGAGGTGACCCCGTGCTGGACCCTCTGACTCCTTGCTGGGCTATTCATCTGGCCTGAGTTGTGTCTTCCAAGCGCCTCAGCCATGAGAGAGAGAGAAGGGGGAACGTCCTGCCACAGATCCCCAGCTGAGATAAAAATACAGATAATGGTGCTCACAATTTTAGTTCCCATCCATTTTTGGAAGAATCTTCTCCTTCTGTGGGATGTCAAATCAGAAAATTGGGCTCTCCAAGTGTCCTTCTCCACAAAGGAACAGCGCGGGCAGTGTCTGAGTGCAGCTGATAACCTTGTGATCCTTCCTCTCCTTTTAGCAACAGAAAATATTTGTGAATCCCAAACCACTGCGTAGGAAGACAAAATAGAGCTAAGAGCTGTAATTTTCAAGGACGTGCTCTCCAAAGCTGTGCAGTGCAGCCACACTTCAGAATCTCCCTGGAAAGGAAGAAGGCACCAAAACCCGTGGCTTTTTTCCTTTCTATTTTCCTCCAGCTTGCAGTGGAGCATCACAGATGAGAACAGTGGGTGGCACTGGCCCGGCCTCACATCTCAGACTTGGCAGCATGTCCTAGATGAGCTCCACGCAGAAATGTGGCCAGCCACCACTTGGAATCAGGAAAAAAAAAATAGTCCACGAAATTGCCTTTGAAAATAGTCTTCAGTGCTGCAGAATTTCAGCTCCCCTTGATTCATGAAGCAACCCTGGCTCGCTGCTGTCTCCCCATTAAAACCTGGCTGGGTCCAGGCAGCTGTGGGGCAGGAGAAATAGAAAGCAAGGCACAGAAGAGGGAAATAAATCCAGGCAGATCCACCTTAGCCCTGCTCTTAGCTCTACTCGCTCTCATCCATAACACGTTGCACCAGGCAGGCTTCACTGTAGAGCCCTGAGCCAAAGCCATGTTTCACTGGGAATTCCTGCTCCTAAAAGATGGAAGTGAGAGATAAATTCTGGTCATTGGAAAGCCAAGGCAGAGACACAGGAGAAGGGAGTGGGGGAGAGCTTGGCTTGGGGTGTGAGGGAAAAATGGGTGAAGAAAAGTTTTCTCTTCCCAAATAGCAAGTGGTGGAGTTTGGAACCAGTAATTTCCTCCTTCTCACTGTTAACTCTGCATGTTAACAAAGCTCCATTTCCTGACTGCTGATGTGGTTTCTCACACTGGAAGTTGGGTTGAGGGCACCGAGAAAGAAAATCAGGAGTGAAGGTGGTGCTGGAGGGAGCGCGTGGAGTGTGGGCAGGTTGTGTACATCACATTGTCCCCAGTCACCCTCGAGCTGCTCCTCCGACCTTGGCAGCCACTCAAAGGTGGGCAAGGTCTTCCAAGGGTCTTCCTAAAATCACCAGGGAAGATGGGTTTTCCAGATCAGCTGGATGAAGACAGGATAGGTGTGCACAGCTTTCCACGGATGCACGGCAAACATCAGCCCTCTGCCCTGTCCTGAGGGCATCTCCGTGACCCAAAGTGTCAAACCAGGTGGAAAGCAGGTCCTGAATGGCCCTGCTGTGGCCTGGACATGCCAGGTGCCTGAGCAGGACTGTGAGGGACAGCAGCAGAGCTCTCTGTTTGAGCTGCCTTTCCACATCACTGGCAGCTCTGTCCAACGAGCTTTATTTGAATAACGTTTCAGTTAATCTCCAAGGACATGTGTAATTCTGATCTTTGGGGATGTGCGGAACTGACACTGATGAAATGGGGAAAACTTTGCAAATTAAAATTATTTTAAAAACGCAAAATCTCCAATCTTTGAATCTGAAAGCACAAGAATGACATTGTCGCCCTGGGAGATTTCCTTCGTGCCACTTTATTTTCCTGCTAATACTCCTATAAAGCCAGAACTCAGATCACAGAATATTTCAGTATTGCCAAATTTGAATTCTTTATCGGGAAAGGGTTTTTAATCAAGAAGGAGGGGCTCTTTGGGTGGGACATCCTGGTCTCCTGCAATGTTTCCTGGCAAAGCAGCTCCCTTGCTCCTGCTGAACACACTTCTGTGCCATCACTGACTGCAACATATGCTGAAAACCTCCCCCCTCGAGCTCCTCAGATGTCACCACCTCCAGACAGTGCGAGGTGATGTTGGAGGTGAAATCCTGGTTCCCTGCACTCAGTGAGAAGAAAGCTGGGTAGTACATCTACACTTTCACTATTTCTCCCACCACAAAGGCACACAAGAATCGCAGCTTTCCTTTTAAAAATAAATAGTTAAATAAAAATATGTTTCTAGGCCAGATGAGAGGCTCTAAAGAACATTTTTCAACAAAACAAGCGTTCTGTCATCTAACACCAAGGCCACGTATTTTTTACCAGGGCCTCTCAGGAATTTTTCCAAGGTCGGCTCAGTATCCTCTTTGCACAAGAGAACAGGAGCAGCCCCCTGCAACTCATCCCAAGGAAATGAGGCCAGTGGTAAGAAAAATGGGAAATATCTAGGAAAAAAAAAAAAGATATTTTTATAAAATATAAAAGATTTTAAAAAAAGATCCCTGAAAAGCCAGGGGGAAATGTAGTGACAGGCTGGTGACTTTGAAACTGGGCTTTCCCTTCTGGAAAACCCTTCTTACGCTGTACCCTGCACATTAATAGTGCATTAATCCTTTAGGAATGACTTGATTATTTGCCATCAGACTTCAGGCTGATGACTCCAAAGAGCCCTGCTCATCAGCTGCACAGTGACCTTTGGAACGGGCTACAAACTTTGGTATTTCAAACCTCTACTACCAGAAAAACCCCAACCCTGAACACGCAGATTCATAAAACACCTTGGGTTGGAAAGGACCTTAAAGCTTATCCCAGTCCACTCCCTGCCATAGACAGGGACACCTTCCACTATCTCAGGTGGCTCCAAGCCCTGTCCAGCCTGGCCTGGGACAGTGCTCAGAGCTGGTGCAGCCTTACCTCGAGTCCTGGGAGCAGTTTTGGGTGCCACAATATAAAAAAAATCTAAAGCCATTGGAGAGTGTCCAAAGAGGGGACATAAGGATGGGGAAGGGTCTGGAGGAGACTGAGAGGAGAGCTCATTGCAGTTACAACTTCCTCGTGAGGGGAAGAGAAGGGGAAGACACTGATCTCTGCTCTGTGACCAGTGACAGCACCCAGTCAGGCTGGATATCAGGGGAAGGTTCTTCCCCCAGAGGGTGCTGGGCACTGCCCAGGCTCCCCAGGGAATGGGCACGGCCCCGAGGCTGCCAGAGCTCCAGGAGCGTTTGGACAGCGCTGCCAGGGATGCCCAGGGTGGGGTTGTTGGGGTGTCTGGGCAGGGCCAGGGGTTGGACTGGATGATCCTTGTGGGTCCCTTTCCACTCAGGATATTCCCTGATTCTACTTCCCAGGGATGAGACATCCACAACTTCCCTGGGCACCTACACTGATCTCCCTGCTATGCTCCAGGGCCATCACACCACTCTGAGAGCACTAATTAGTCAGAACCCCACTTTAATTTATGTATTAGAGGGCTACACGTAGAAATTCCTGTCCTGGGCTGAACCCTTCGCCAATGTTCTGTGATACTCCAAGTCTTGCCCCTTGTGTAACAGCCATGGTCACTGTAATTTGGTACAACTTCCCTTCCCGTTCTCAGCCCACAGGAAGAACTCTCCCAAAGGAGAAGCTATTCCCTTTCCAAGCAGAATGCTGCCTTTGTACAGCAGGTTCACTTCCACCATTATCCATCATTTGCAGCAAACATCATTTTTATAAAAGCTCAGCCACAATACAGATGTGCAGGGGGCACAAATACAGACCCACCATTATTGCAATTGCTCCTGCTTGCAGTTCTCCTGCCTGCCCAGTTCCATTTCCAAACTTGCTATTGGCTTTCTTTCCTTTGGGATATTTTCCAGCCACACCAGCTTGAACCCAGAACCTCAAAAATAGCCAAAAAATGATCAGTAATATTGGAGGAGAGAGGGAAAGAAAAAGAAACCCCACAGAAAGTTCAGAGCTTGAGCTTTGGTGAAAATGCAGGGTTTTTCTTGTTTTATGAAAGTAATTTGCGACATGGCTAATTTAAAGGAATTTGATATTCAAGGAGCACAGGCTTCAAAGGCTTTTCATGGAATCACAGAACAGTGGGTGGATGTTTGTTGGAAGATGCTTTACTCCATGCAGAATAATATTCCAGGTAAACTGTATCATCTGCTGCTGGCACCGTGCCCACGATGGGACACCTGAGGTGACTTTGAACCACGTTCCCCAGCAGCTGCTTCATCCAACTTCAGTGGGTGCTGGGCCTCTGTTGAAAATCCATGGAAATAAAAGCACAGGTGCTCCTGCAGAGATAAGGGTGCTGAGTACAGGCTGCTTTATTCCCCCTGAAACGAACACCTGTACCCCTCTCCCACATTTTCTCTGCCTGGAGTTCCCTTTTCTCCAGCTGCTACTGGCACAACTGGATCTGAGAGCAAGTCAGACCTGGGCATTCCAGCAGATCCAGGTGTGTGCTCCAGCAGGGCAGCACCACCCCTGTCTGCCACACCCATGACCATCAGCACCTCGTGGAATCGTGGAATCACAGCAGCAGCCACCCTCAGGCTCTAAAATGCCTTTATAACAATAAATCCATAATAAGGATAAATCCATAATAAAGATAAACGAAATTTTCTCCAGGAAATGGCAGCAGGCCTGGGCATTGCCAGGGGAAAACATCCCAGTCTCACCTGCACACACAGGCTCAGGTGTCTTCAGAGAGATCCACGTGCCAGCCTGCACTGAGATCGTTGAAAGGAGTCACCTGGCTTCTGCAAGGGAATATCAACCCTCACTCTGGCCAGGATTACTGAAATCCAACCTTTAGAAAGCTCTTCCCCCCCCCCAAAAAAAAAAGAAAAAAAGAGAAGAGAGGGTGTACACCAAGTGCTTTCAGTTGCACAGGAAAAAAGAAAGAAATTGTGACTATGAAACACAAAAAAAAACCCCAACAAAACCAAAACAAAACCAAAACAAACCAAACAAAAAAACCCCCAAACCAGTTCAAAAGCAGCAAAATGCACCATGGCCTGAAGTTGCCAAGTGGCCACAGCCATTTTCACACTTTTTAAACCAGGAGAGCCATCATTCCTGGCCCCAGGAGCTGGCTGGGGAGCAGCTGGCAGAGCAGGGTGTGGGAGCAGCCAGGCCTGAGTTGCCCTGCCTGGGTGAGGGGACAGCACGGCCACACGTCCCAGCTGTGCTGCTGGAGCCGTGGGCACACCTGGGTGAGAGTTCCCCTGCAGTTCAGATAAAACAGCTCTGCAAAATCAGCAGGGCGCTTGTTTTGGAGGGGAACTCTTGTAATACAGGAGGTGGGATCACAGCGGGGTGCTCATTCCACGGGAATTCCAGCAGGAATTGCACTATGGCAATGGATACAGGGCTGGAAAGCACTGGATTGTCGGATTACAGCAGGAGGAATTTGGGAAGCAAATCGCCGTCCACCCTACTGCCCGATCTCATCTCAAAGGTCTTTCTGGCTCCTTCCGAGGGCTGCAGGCTCAGAAATCAAACCTCATGCACAGATCCCTCCTCGCCACTCAACCCAAACAGGCAGGGCGAGCCTTCGGCCAGTCCCAGCCACAGAGCTCTCCCCAAAAGGCTCTGGGATTCTGGAAGATGCCTGTTCAGACTTCCTCGAAGCTGTTCATTTCCTGGCCCCTCAGCTGCGTGGAGCAGTGGGGAGATGCTTCTCTCCTGCAGGAGCAGCTGTTTGGGAGCAGCCACACCGCAGCAGCCTCTGAGGGTGCTCCAGGCACAGAGGGTCCAACCTGAGTGCCAGTGAAGGATTCAAACACCTCACAAACAACCCTTTCAGGGCTCTCTGTGCACCAATACTTCGTTTTATGTTGCTTGAACGTCAGTTAATTATTGAATTCATAATCCAAGTCACCCACAAGCCAAGTAACCTCAGTGGGTGGCACAAAACCAACACTGAACTGAGCAGCTGTGCTGAATTCCCTCTGTAGCAAGACATTGCAGGGAAAAAAAATCACAAGAGCTTTAGCAAGGTGACATCAGGATAATAGGAAATTCTTTTGTTACTTTGGCAAATTATAGTAATCGTGCCTGGCATGCCTTTAAATAAAGCTCGTACAGCAGCTTTATATATCAATAAATAATAATAAGCATCTTCAGGCATTAGTGGACACGGCCCACTTTATGAAAAGGTGCCATTAGCTGCCTCATGCGACCCTCATAATCTCTCATTTTACAGCAGAAAAATCAGCACCGAGAGCAGCCACTCACGCTTGGCCTGTCACAGGGATTTTTCTCTTTGTTTCCAAATTAGGGTTTCTTCCATCTTATCTACCTTCCTCACATTTTTGCCTCTCTTTTCTCCATTGGACTTTTGCAGAAGGTTCACTCCAGGAAGGGAGTCCCACCAGGGCTTTTTACCATCAGTGAAGCCAAACTGGTCATTTACTGTGGGAATCTGGGCCTTCTGTCCCACCCTCCAAAGCAGCCCATGCTCTCAAGCCCCCGTGGGGAGCCTGAGCTGCTGGAACTGCATTTCCCAGGAGCTGGGCTGAAGAACTCAGTGAGGACAGCTGTGGAAAAACCCTCCTTGCCTGCAGAAGAGCCACAGCCTGGAGGAGTGGCACAGAGGGGCAGGAGATGGGGTCCAGCAAAAGAGGCAGTGGGGTGAAGCTCTGAAGCCTCGGGGAACAAGCAATAGAATGAGAGGAAATGGCCCCAGGTTGCACCAGGGAAGGTTTAGGTTGGATATTAGGGAGAACTTCTTCACTGAAAGGGTTGTTCAGCCCTGGCACAGCTGCCCAGGGCTGTGGCGGAGCCCCCGTCCCTGGAGGGATTTAAAAGGAGCGTGGATGAGGCACCTGGGGGCACGGGGCAGTGGTGAACACGGTGGTGGTGTTGGTTGATGGTTGAAGTTGATGACCAGAGAGGTCTTTTCCAACCCTGATGACTTTTTTTCCATGGATTCATTTCCCTGAAGGTGCCATGGTCAGCCTCGGGAGCTGTTGGCTTCTGTTCTCCCCTCACGCGTTTCATAAGACACAGGTGAGCTCAGAGCCACGTCCTCCCTGCAGGCCCCGAGGCCAAACAGAACCACGGGGTCATTTAGGTCACAAGAGACCTCCAAGACCATCGGTTCCACCCATAACCCAGGGAGGTGGGCACAGCAGTGAGGCTGTGCAGCCCTGGCACCTCACCCATCCCCATGGGGGCCGCAGGCTCGTTCCCTGTCCAGTCCCCACAGCACATTCCCTCCCTGGCCCTTCTGCCCACGGGGGGACACCGCTCTCCACGTCCCCAGCTCCTTCCACCGAGGCCCCCAAACCGCTGGCAGAGGTTTTGGGGGGATTTCAGATGCTGCTGAGCAGAGTTCCAGCTCCATCACCAATGTCCCACAAGAACCGCGGTGGGGACGCGTCACCGACCTGAGGACAGCGACCCGAAAAAAACCTCTGGAAGCTGTGCATGAGACCAGGTGGGAAAACACAGCCGAGAAGGAGACATCTCAGCCAAAACCTAGCAGAGCAAATAAAACAGAGCATTTCTGCTCAATAAATGCTCTGGTTCTCTTTATCAGCACCTTAAAATACACATCAGTGTTGTTCAGCTTGGGGGGTTGGCTTGTTGGGGTTTTTAAAGGCTGTAATCAGCCTTATTTAAATTGGTTTGGTCTTTTGCCTCGTGGCGTCACCTGGAAACTTGTTCTGTAATGTGGGGGATGATTTTATGAGAGGTGTATGGGCAGACACCTTGAATTCCTTTGGTTTTCATTAATTTGATACCTTCCAGGCAAGAAAAGGCTGTAATAATGTGATAAAACGAGGAAACTGGTGACATTTAATATCATAAAAGAGCATAGAGGGGGCTTGCTGTTTTTAAGTGTCACCAGCACATTTTCAGAGATGGCCCAGCCCTGAGAATCAGGGCTCTGAAATAATTTAATCCATGCATGATAAAAGAAACCACTAGAAATAATTCACTCCTTGTCTTATTGCATATAGACTGGTTTGGGAGCTCATTATTTATTTGGCAAGTATTTAGCATAACAAATCAATTTCCAGCGACACCTCAGATGAGGTAATTTATACTGAAAGTCAAAAGAAGATGAAAAAAAGGAAGATTAAACTTTGTTATTTTAGAAGGAGACTGGGCCCTGGTGTCTATCCAGGGCTGGCAGCAGGCAGGACAGGGGCTGTGACGCTGCCTGGGGTGGCAGTGCCCCTGCCCAGCTCTGCCTGCCCCTCACCAGAACAGGGACAAGCAGCCCAGCTGTGCTCCAGGGTGTTGGGAAGAGGCCTGGATGGCAGAAACAGCAATGAGTGGAGCCGCACATCCCCATGGGAATCCTGGACTCTTGTTTGGACGCGCTCTGGTTTCCCCTGCTGCCACAAACACCCCAGACAGGACCCTCTGGACACATCTGCCAAGGAAGAAGCAGAAACATTGGATGGGAGGATGAGCGTTCCCTCAACCTGCATCATTTGCCATGCTGGTCCTGCTCCTGCTGGGTGGAATTCAGATGAACAGAAATGCCCTTCCACAAGCATAAGGTTGGTTCCAGAAGAGTTTAAGGGAAACTAAA
This sequence comes from Mohoua ochrocephala, assembly GCA_013398855.1. Taxonomy (NCBI): domain Eukaryota; kingdom Metazoa; phylum Chordata; class Aves; order Passeriformes; family Acanthizidae; genus Mohoua; species Mohoua ochrocephala. The sequence goes on along the minus strand of VZTA01022495.1, from coordinate 238,874 downwards.
AGGCTCTGCACAAAGCAAAATTCAGGTGTTCTCTGTGTTTGGCTCACCAGGGCAGGAGAGGAGTCACTTCTCAAGCCCAGATCCCAAGCAGACTTTTACAGAGCCATTGCAAAGGAAGGCGAGAGGATGGGCCAAAGACTTCCCTGGAGGGCTCAGCCTGGAGAAAAGGAGGCTCAGGGGGGACCTTGTGGCTCTGCACAACTCCCTGACAGGAGGGGGCAGCCGGGGGGGGTCGGGCTCTGCTGGCAGGGAACAGGGACAGGAGGAGAGGGAACAGCCCCGAGCTGTGCCAGGGGAGGCTCAGGTGGGATATTGGGAAAAATTTATTCACGGGAGAGTAGTTAAACATTGACACAGGCTGCCCAGGGCACTGGGGGGTCACCACCCTAGAAATGTCCAAAAAACAAGTAGATGTGGCACTTGACAATGTAGTTTAGTTGACAAGGTGGTGATCAGTCAAAGGTTGGACTCCATGATCCTGGAGGTTCCCTCCAACCCTAACGATTCTGTGATTTTAAAGTAGCAGCAAACACATTTGAGTTTCACTGGCTTCTGCTTCTGCTTCCAGACCAAAATCTTTGAAACAAGAACTTTTCTAGTGGAGGGTTTTTTTTTTTTTGTTTCGGTTGATTTATTCAAATTTAAAACAGGAACACTCCCAAAAAAATGAAATTTCTTATGAAGGGGTCACAGGAACCTTGATGGCGCCAAAAAAATGCTTTTCCAAAGGCAGTGGCAGCTGTTTAAGTTTGAATCACTGAGAGAAACAGGATCATTTTCTGGTTTTCTTTGCTCTGAGTTTTCTTCTCTCTTATGTTTCAGTTTCAAAGAAGGAAAAAAAAAAAAACCCAACCGTGTCTGTCTGGCTTTAGGCACATCTGAGAATTCACAGCCGACTCAAGGTGCCCTCTGCCCAAAGATGTTTGTGGAATAATATTCCTGGGGAGACAAGAGCACAGGGCATGGCCCTCCTCTCTGCCCCCACCTCCTGCTCTGCACCACCAGGTTACGACAACAACCTGGAGATGTTCAGCTGTGGAAAACGTCCTCATTGATTTCTTTGGCCTGTTCGGAACCTCACAGCATCATCAGCCCTTTCCAGGATCCTGTTACAGCATTAAAAAATGCACCTTAAACTGTCTCCACCTGACAGAGCATCCGAATCCGAGGCCAGAGCAGCCTAAAGGGGTCAGATTACGCAGAAAAGGAGCTATTTTTGTGGAAATACACTGTTTAATCCTGGTGGGTCCCACTGAAAGGAGTAAGTGGAAGATTACCTTGGTCTAATCTAACTGGGGGGTAAGTCCTGAACTTTATGGCTGTAACCAGAATATGGTTGGTGTTAGTTTTGCCAGAAAAGTTAATTTTAAAAGTGAAAGGAGCACCTAGAGGCATCTGGCACCCACTCCATCTCATGGGGTCACCTGCCTTGGAGAGCATCCACTGCTCCCTCTAAAATCCAGCAACACATTTTTGTTCTGATGAAACACCCCGAAGTATCACAGACGTTATTTTCAGAGGGTTTTGGGGTTTTTTTGTTGTGAAGTCTCAGAGTGATGCACTGCAGGATGTCCAAACCACGCCAGAGAGACACAATTGGTGTCACCCGAGGCAATGTTGATTTTATTCTCTCTCCGTAAAGGACAGCTGAAACCATTTCCAAACTGAGATCAAATCTCAATGTGAACAGCTCTGAATCTGGATTAGCTTCATTCCTGCACCAGAAATTGTTTTTGGCCCTTCATTATCAGATTAAATTGCTCCCCCTGCTTAATTAAGCCATGAACCCCAGACAGACTTGACTCTGCCTCAGTTCCCAGCATGTTTTAGGAACCTTGGGCAGAAATTTGCATAGGTTATAGAATCCTGGAATGGTTTGGGTTGGAAGGGACCTTAAAGCTCATCTCATTCCAACACGCTGCTATGGGCAGGGACACCTTCTACTATCCCAGGTTGCTCCAAGCCCTGTCCAACCTGGCCTTGGACACTTCCAGGGACTGAGCATCCATTTTCCAGATCCAGATTTCACTGGCTGTCTTGGTGGGCAACAGAACCATGTTCCCCAAAAGGAAGACCCCCACAGCCCATGGTCACAAGCTCCTCAGGGCAGGCACAGTCCCCCCCCGGCAGTCGGGACACTGTCCTGTAGGATGGCAGGGAGGGGGGGATGTGTGTGCACCCAAAATGTGTGCGCCCTCACCTTCTCCGTATTTGCATCCATCAGTTAATTAACAGCCATTAAAGCTCTGCAAACATTTAAACAGGCTTTAAATAGCCATGAAAACACAATTGCCATGGAAAGCATGCCCATGGAATTAATGTAATTAAGTGCCAATTCCAGAGCCTATGCGGGCACACACACGGCTCCCCCGGCCCCTCCTGCCTGGATAAACTCACTCCAGAATTCCTCATTCCACAGTTTTTGAGGGATGGCTCAGCGGTGGCAGCCAGCCCAGGCTGGGGGCTGGGGGGTGACCGCAGCAGCAGTTCCCTGCTCCTCGTGGATCAAAGTCAGGGATGCATCTCCTCTCCCACTCCCACGGGCTGCCACTCTCCCAGGTTCCCACTCCTCGCCCCTGGGTTGCTTCCTCCTTTGTCAGGAGCTGGTGATTGCCTGCTCCTGTCCTCCTTGGTAAGGATTCCAGGCTGCTCCACAGGGTTTCAAAACCCCCAAATCCTGGGAGAATCACCTTCCTGGCTTAGCACTGCTCTCTCTAAATGAGGGCGGTTTATTGATGCCTCCAATATCGGCATCACAGAAGGGGAAGACTCCAGATTTTCCCAGCAAACCTCGGGGAAAATGCATTCTACATTTCTTTAAAGAGAGGCAGAGATTCTCCAAGTCAGAGAAATGCAGAGCTGGGACTGGGGCATTCCCAACCCTGCACACAGAGAGAAAAGCCCGGCAGTAACACGGTGACACGTGTCTAACCTCACAACAGGTGGTGCTACCCGGACTATTCTTTCCAAAGGCAAAAATCCAGGAGAAAAAGCAAATGCAGGGAAGTGCTGGTGTGACTGTGCCCTCGAGAGACAGCCCCGAGCCAGGGAAACACCAACGGCAGCAGGAAAAACAGTGAGAGCTTTTCCAGCAGCACATCCCCGTGTGGGAATGGCTGACCCCACTGCTCCCTGTCATTGCAGGTTTGCTCAGAGCTCCTGCTCATCCAACTTGCCAAAACCACTTCGTGCAAGGTCGCTGAACATCCCCTAGCAGGAAACACTTCTGCTCATCACTAACTCGGCTTGAGTTCAGACACAAGACCCGGGAGACAAAAGCATCAGATTTAACTACCTCGAGTGAAATAAATTTGAGCCTAAATCTCATTGTTAGTCATCTGGATCATCCAATTCCCCTCAGCTCTGCAGATGAATCAATCTCCCAAAGCCCACGTAACCTCTGGCAGGAAGGGTAAAGAGGTCTGGAGAGCTGCTCCCGTGCCATTATCCCTCTGAATCTCTCTGGGATTAAATGAACCTCTCCAATAATACTTGTGAGCACCCTGTCTCTGCATTAAGCCCTCTGCTATTTTCTCACACTCGTGTTTATTTGTTTAGTCCTCCAAATTGAGAACACAAACTTCTGCCTTGGCTCATCGTGTGTCCCCACCCCGGGACATGGCCATGACAGTGTCCTGCAGAGGAGCAGAGCCAGGAGCTCTCCTGGGGCTCCACCCTGCACCTCTGACAGTTTGCTGTGGTCAAAGTAAGATTTAACCCAGCCCTGCAGAGCAGCTCCTGTGCCCAGGGTGCCACATTTCCCGATTAAGACAAGAAATGGCTCCAAGCGACCTGTTCCAATGCCAGAATTTCCCTTTTTTTTTGCATGGAGCACACGGTAACCCCGGCCCTGCCCTTCCCAGCCTCCCTCCCCAGTGCCTCTGCCCGTGCAGGTGGCCCAGGGTGGCTGCAGAGTACCAGGGCCTGCCCAGAGCAGGCAGAGGAGAGGCCATCGACCTGAGCCAGAGAGGAGGCTCAGCTGTACAGTCATTAGCCTTTGTGTACATCCTAATTAATGATAGCAGCTGCGATTAATTAATAATAACTAACGGTGTGTCTCCCAGCAGCTGAGTCTGTACATTCCCTGGATCTGACCATGCCTCCCCTACACCACAGCAGGTACATGGTGTTATTGCAGAATAATCGGAGTCTTCCCAACACACCCCACCAGCAGCTCTGGTTTCCATCCCCCCGGCTGGTCATGGGCTTCCATCCAAATTTGGATAAATCTGTCCTGTAGCAACAGGACAAGGAGTTCTAAATGAAACCAGCGTTGATTTAGATAAGGAAGAAGAAGGTTTTTGCAATGAGCGTGGTGAGGCCTGGCACAGGTTGCCCAGACAGGCAGTGGATTCCCCATCCTTGGGAACATTCGAGGTCAAGTTGCTCTGAGCAACCTCACAAACCGAATTTAGCTCTGCTCACTGCAAGGGGGTGGGAGAAGATGGCTCTAAAGGTCCCTCCCAAACCATTTTGTTGTTCCAAATCTCCTTCATCTCTTGCTGGAATGGGGGTGCAGCACATATGTGACTTGTCCCCACTTCAGCCCTTGTCCCTCCTCTGGAGAATCCTGGCAGCCCCCGCTGGGGCCACAGGGATAATCCCGCCCTCCCAAGGCTGATTAGGTAAAAAGAACAACAGGCAAAGGGTTATTTCATTACATCCTCAGTCATTTGTGTCGTTAATAATGGAAAATGACACCTCATTAGCCTCTGAGGAGAGGAAAGGTGCAGCAGTGTGCTGAAGGCAGGCAACAAGGAGCAGCAGCCTTTCAAAAGGCAGCGGCGTTTATCACAATGCATTTGAAGCTGAGCTCTCTGAGATGTGCAGTGTTGTTTTACAAAACTCCAAATGAGCATTCCTGCGATTGTAAAACACATCAGGATCTTTGTTCTGCCTTTAATCTGTCAGTTCACCTTCACGAATTTAATGAACTCGTCTAGGTTACAAAATGTTTTATTCAAGACAAAGTCTGATATTATCATTTAAGATGTAAATCCTAAACTAATAGAAGCTGAAGTTGATAATAAAACAGCAATTAATCCACATTCAGAGTAACAAAAATTAACAAACTGCTGTTCAAATATTTATAGCAGGAAAGTTCTGTTCCTTGCTCATTGATGTGGGCTGACTTTGAAAGTACAACCCCAGCTTGCTGTGGAGCAGAAGTTTCTCCTGTCAGGAGCTGTCTGGCATTTGCTGAGACAGAAACAGCCCCAGCGACAGCAGCCCCCACTTCCAGGGGGAATCATGGAATGTCCTGAGCTGGGAGGGACCCACAGGATCATCCCGTGGCCCTGCACAGACACCCCAACAACCCCACCCTGGGCACCCCTGGCAGCGCTGCCCAAACGCTCCTGGAGCTCTGGCAGCCTTTCCATTGACCATTCCCTGGGGAACTTTCATTTCTAATGGGCTCGATTTTCCTCCTGCTGTTTGCTGTCCTGAATATTTAACCTCTTCTCCATTACAGCTGGAGAGCTGGGGCAGGAGGGGCAGGGAAAGGATTCCTGAAGAGCTGTAATGCTGCAGCTGGTGCATTCCACATCCACCTCACCGCACTTGCCTGGCCTGATTTAAACATTTGATGTGCAAGGCACTCAGAGCAACTTTCTAACCCTGGGGACAGACTTTTGCGTCTTGAGTTGTGCAGACTCAGTGCAAAGTAAAACAGGCAAGCACAGAGGGAAGGAAGTGTCTGTCCGGCCAGGAGCTGACCCCTGGAATTCACGGCCTCATCCTCTTGTTGAAGGAGAGGCATCAGAAACGCATATTGAAGGAATGGAAATATATGAAGAAGTCTACAAATGGGGAGGGTTACAAAGGGTCCAGTTTCCATCTGCAAGGCAAAAGCCAAGAAGAACATTCCTGCACAGAGCAGTTCCTCTGTTCCTCACCCAGGGGCAGTTTCTTCCAGCAACGCTGGGGACACAGAGCCTGGGAAGAGCTCCTTGGATACAGAGGTGGGTTGTGATGGCTCACTGCATCAGCAAGACTCTACACCATTAACAGGGAGGGGAGAGGGGAGGGCATGGCTCCCAAAATCCTACCCCAACCCTTCCCACCAAACCTGCCCCGAGGATTCGGACCACCAGCCTCAGCTGCTCCCTTTATTCCTTTGTGCCTCCTCCTGGGTTATGGACTGCTCAATCCACATCTCCAAGGCATTAAAAAAATCATCCGTGCACTTCCAGCCCCTTCCCCAAACCCTCTGTGGGAGTCAGACACATGAAAAAAAGGAGAGAGGGGGAAAAGGAGGCGTGTGCATACATTTGCAGTGGCTGCTCATGCTCACGCAGCCGTTTCACCCCCACCACTGCTCCCAAGCCAAAGTTAAAATTAAAGCTGGCATGTCACTCTGCAGCCAGATGTGTTTCATAATGCATGGGCAGCGTATATTTTATTAATTCTGTTTTTTTGTAGATCTCTGTTTGCATAAGTTTCATCCTCCCATGAAGCTGCCTGGCTCTGCATGTTGTGGGTTGTCTTTTTAATTTATATTTTTTCTCCCTGTGGGATGCTCTTACAGGCTGCTGGGGGGATCTGAGCAGGTCTCACAGTGGGACAGCAGCAGGAGGGTCCTTGGGGCAGAGGGAAGAGAGTCCCAGGGTCAAGAATCAGGCAGGGAAGGTTGTTCTTGGCATTGTGTGAGGCTTTTAAGCACAGAGTCACCTCTACTAGACAGCAGTTTCCAGCATTCCCTCGACACCAACCCAAAACCTGTTCTGGGACATTTAATATTTTCCTTCAATAAGGCTTGGGGAAGTGTCATTTGCTTATGGGATCTAACTGGTGAAGGGGAAACAAAAAGCAGGGAGCTTTCTGTGTTCTCCATGCTGACAGACAAGGGATAAAACCCCCGTTCCCAGGAGGCTGCTCCGCTCTCCCCATCCCCCTGCAGAACACATCCATGGCCCAGGCAGCCTGGCCAGCTTGGGGACAGGGGAGAAGCAGCCAGGAGGGGCTGGAAAACCTGATGGGGTCAAGGGAGGGAATTTGGATGGTGCTCCAGCCCCATGTGTCTCACATCTGCTGCTCCAGGCCCCGGTGGCAGCAAGGTGAGAACCCACATGGAGATTCCCAGCCTGTCCTCAGGGAAGCTCCACGTTTTCCTGGTTGTTCTCACAGGTTTTTTCTGGCTCCTTCAAGCAGTTTCCACCACTCCAATTCACCCTCAGCCTTCTCACAGCCCAGAGAAGCTCTGGCTGCCCCTGGATCCCTGGCAGTGCCCAAGGCCAGGTGGGACAGGGATAGTGGAAGGTGTCCCTGCCCACGGCAAGGGGTGGGACTGGATGAGCTTTAAGATCCCTTCCAACCCAAACCAGTCTGGGATTCTGTGAATTCTGGTTTTTAAGTCTTGGTGAGAAAGATGGAAAAGTACCTCAATACATCTGATTCACCACAAATCTCCTTTCTGGTGTTGAATGACACAGATCTAAAATATGTGGGCAAAATGGAAAAGGAAAAAAGCAATGATTACAAAGGAATGATAAAGGAATGAAGCAGCACAAGCAGAATGTTCATACAGAAATAAATGTATTTTTTCTTCTATAGAAGTCCATAGATAGAAGGAGACTTGAAAATAGAGTTTTTGAAATGAACTCTTCACAAAACTCAGGTTTTCCTGCTAAAACCAGTTTCTCAGGGAATATTCTGGATGCCACATTGCTGAGGAGCACGATGGCTGCAATGCTGGAGATATTCCTACACTCTCTCAGGCACAAGTGCAGGGAGTCAGGAGCACCAACACCACAAAGCCAATGACAGGAATAAATAAAGCAGCGTGAACAGAACATTAATTAAACCTCCAGACAAGTTCATGCAGTGAAATCAATGTCTGCTGTGCAGATAAACTTCAGCTGAGCAAGAAATAGTGGGGTGAAGTGACAACAGGTTCCAGAAATCCATAATCCCCCGTGCCATCCTGTCCTTTCCCCCAAAAATGCTTGTAGTGGATGGAAAAGCGAAAGTACACCTGTACCTGCCTTCAGCCCTGCATGAGTCAGGGTGGGGAAATGTCCCTTTTTGTCACAATACCATTAAATTCTGGCCCTGAGCAGTCACAGGCTGCTCTAATATTTGTTTTCCCAGGGTTTTTGGGCTATTTTTAATGCTATATTTTAAATGCTGCTGAAATATCCAGGCAGCAGCAGCAAGACAAGGCAAAGGAAAACATCATCGTTCACTGCTGGGAGCAGCACACACTCTTCAACGAGCTCATTTTCAAGGCTGAACAGACATTTTTCCTGATTTTTTTTTTAAATGCAAAAAGCTATTAACCGTGCTGCTATTTCACATTTAATGTCAAAGAGCGAGTCTCACTCAAGCCAAGATTGTTTCTGATTCCCAGTGCTGGCTGCTCCCTGCATTCCTTCACTGAATAAATTTCTGATGGAAAATGCACAGGTAACCAAGTGTTTAGATCAAGAAGCCGTTATTTTTGAGTGACAGAAAAACAAACAAACAAATCAAAAATCCAAGATAAAATTCCGATTGTACAGGGTAAATTAATATTCAAGATTCCCAAGGGGGGAAAAAAGTGAGAGGGAAAAAAAACCCCCTGCTTCTGCACAAGTCCATAGGAGAAAATTTGTCAAGAAATGAGATCTGTTCAGAATTCAGCCTTTTTTTGCTGTCACATCATGTACAAATAAATACTGGCTTTGAAAATCCTTGTTCTGACAAATCCTGTGCTAGAAGAGCATTGCCAAAGGCCCAGTCACCCCATCCAGCCACTGGAATTTCACTTTCAGGTTCAACTAAGACCTTCCCTGGACTCTGCCCTGCCCCAGTGTTCTCCACACGGAGCATTTTCAGTGCCTTGGCATTTTTATTACCTGCTCACAAAGGCGACCCTATTCCATGGGAACTCCGTGGGAATGCAAACATCCCCTTTTCCAGCCAGCCTCGGCTGCCCTGCCAGCCACGTGCACACACTAAAACCACCCAGGTTTCATTTACTGCCAGGGCTCCTTGGGAAGCGGGAACAGGAATTAGCCAGCTCCACAGGACTGTTTATGTGGTGATAAATGAGAAATATTGATCCCTGTGATGTTCCCTCACCAGCTCTCTGAGTGTTTTTCCTGATCTTGTTAAACTTCCATGGCTGTGACCACTCAGGTGAGCTCCGGTGCTGGAGGAGCCCGAGGGGAGCACAGGGGCTGGTGGGGCTTCCACCACATCTGGTGCTCAGAGAGCACAGAATGACAGAATAGTCCAAGCTGGAAGGGACCTGAGGGATCATCCAGTCCAGCTCCTGAAGGGATGGAACAGAACCCCTGACCTTGGCACTTGGACCAACTGAGCCAATCTTGGGGTCACCTCCTCTTTCTCCCTCTCCTCTGCTCTCTCTGTGTTTCCATAGCGGGTTGAGGCTGGTTATGCACCGAGCACCAACAGAGTATTCACTTACTTGCCTCTGCTATGAGGAAGCAGAGAAGGGGAAATTAAAAATTCATTTTTGTGAGGTGAAATAAGGAGTATTGAGGAAAAATGGAAGAACTTCAAGGCAAAACAGGCTCAGACTTAACAGTATAAAGAGGATTTATTACGAACAGAAGTAAAAGTAAGAAGAAATAATAAGAAATTAAAGTAAACTCCCAGAACAAACCCTTACTTCCAGTACCCCTCTCCTTCCAACCAATCCGCACAAGGGAAACAAAACATGAGGTTTGGTCAGTGCATTCATTTCTTAAGAGTCTTTCTTTATGTTTAAGGAAAGGAGTTCCTTCTGATGTGCCGTGGGACTCTCCCCACAGAAGACATTTCTCTGTGAACTTCTCCAGTGTGGTTCTGAACCTTCACAGGCAACAGCCCCGCCCGAACCTGTTGCAGTGAAGAAAACCTCTCCCATGAATCTTGCAGTTTCCCACACTGCCCTTCATGGGTCAAACCAGTCATGGGGTTTTAGTCTTTTAAGGATGAGCTCGTCCAGCCTGAAAGCAAAGGTTCTCTTCTTCAGTCTCTAAAAGCCTTTCACAGCATCTGTAGGCTCTGACACCTTGTCTTGGGGCGACTTCTCAAACTGGGACAGTTTCCTGCAGAGCACAGCCTTGCCCCCCTGTCATTTTGCTGCTGATTGGGCACAACACCAGTAGGATCAGCGGGGTTTGGAGACAGGGGATGGGTGTGGAGGAAAAACAGGAATTCGCTTACACCCACCTGCAAAAGAATCCCAGAATCCCAGAAGGGTTTGGCTGGGCAGGGATTTTAAATATCATCCAGTCCCACCCGCCCCATGGGCAGGGACACCTTCCACTATTCCAGGGTGCTCCAAGCCCTGTCCAACCTGGCCTGGAGGCTCCAGCCTGGCTCCAGCCGATTCCCAACTCACACCTCCTGCCTGGCTAACCCAAGTTAAACAATGTGCAGTCAGCCCTCGGCGGGTATTGACTGAAGGAGATTTTAGCAGCACACAAACAGCAGCATCTCCTTGCCCTCACTTTGAGCAGTTTTCCTCACTGGGCAACCGCTGGGAGGGAGGACAACCTTCCCCAGCCCACTCACTCTTCTTTTCTGATGACAGCAATTGAATCCAGTCAGCTTCATGCTCAATTTGGCATTATTTAAATGACTGCAAGAGGAATAAAATGCTTGGAAATACAAATTTTCATGCACTCATGTGCTAACACACCGTGTAGATCTGACTGCTGCAAACAAAAGGCACTTCTAAGTGGCAAGTGTTTATTACAGAAGTTCAACCTTCAGGATCATCTTTGCTTATTTCCAGTCCCTTTGATTTAATTGCTTTATTTCAGTTTATCCGTCAGCAAAGCTGCTGGAAAGCATTTCCTAAAGAGAGTTTTATCTTTAATCTACAACTCGTGTATTTCTTGATTGCCCCTTTAAATCTGTGCCCCTTCCTATAATCTCCAGGGTCTTTCTTGCCTGGAAAAGTGAAGGAAGTGATGTGAACTCACCTAATAACTGCAAGAACAAGTTACACACCCACGTGGGGATTTGTGCAGAGCAGTTAGGGCACTTTCCTGCTCAATTACACTAATTACCTGCACTGAATTAAAGAGCATCTTCACGTGTAACTGGTTTAGGATGCACATGTCCTTCAGTTTCTATCCGTAGATATTTCCCTGGAAAGCCTTCACTGGTATTTGGTGCAGGTTTTGGGGAACTAAAGCTTCCTGCAGAGGAATTACAACATTCAATTAAGAAAAATGGGCTTGCCTGAAATTTTCTTTTCCTTGAGAAGAGCTGCTCGCAGGTTTTACAGCAGGTGCCTGTGCTGGCGAGCTGAGAGCAACAAAATATGGTTCAAATGATGACAATGTCCTGTACCACCAGAGAATCACAGAATCACTGAGGCGGGAAAAGCCTTCTAAGGGTCCAACCCCTAACCCACACTGCCAGGACCACCACTAAACCTTGTCCCCAATGTGCCCCATCCACATGTTTTTGGAACACTTCCAAGAGCAGTGACTTCACCACTGCACTGGGCAGCTGTGCCAGTGCCTGACCAGCCTTTCAGGGGGAAAAAAATTCCCAAATATCCAATCTGAACTTTCCCTGGTGAAGTTTGAGGAGGTTTCCTCCCATCCTGGCCCTGTTCCCCGGGAGCAGAGCCTGACCCCCTCGGCTGCCCCCTCCTGTCAGTACAGAGTCAGAGGGTCCCCCCTGAGCCTCCTTTTCTCCAGGCTGAGCCCCTTTCCCAGCTCCCTCAGCTGCTGCCCATCCCACCTGTGCTTCAGCCCCTGGGGTTCCTTTCCGTGTCCTGGCTCTGGGAGCACAGGAATGTGAACCCATTTTCTCCCACTGAGACAGGGAGCCAAAAGTGCTTCAAAGAAAAACACAACCACTTGTCCTGTCAGGGCCTTTATTGCTGAAAAAATGGAAACTTGTGGCTGCCTCATCCCTGGCAGTGTCCAAGGCCAGGTTGGACAGGGCTTGGAGCACCCTGGGACAGTGGAAGGTGTCCCTGCCCATGGCAGGGGGTGGAATGGGATGAGCTTCAAGGTTCTTCCCTATCCAAACCATTCTGGGATCTGTGACCTATCCTATGAACCTCAGAGTGTGTTTCCTCATTTGCTGCCTCCTGACTCATTCCAGGGAGGGTTTCTACACAAAAAGAAGAGTCAGCACCAAAATTAAATCAATCCCCAAGCACCCCATCATCCCAGCAGCAGTCTCTGGGTGCAGAGGGTCCTCATGAAGACACTCGATGAGAACCACACCAGCTCGCAATATTGGGATGTGAAGATCAGAGCCCGAAAAGCAGGGGAAGACAAAGGACTTGGAATAAGAGTTTTGTGCATGCAGGGAAAAACCCTCTGAAAGGGAGGGTGTGAGCCGGGAGTATGTTTCATTCTCCACGTCACACATCTCCTTCCCAGAGCTAAAATAAGGAACTATTAGCGAGGCTGCCAGAACTGGCACAGGGAGCGAGGGCGGCTGCGGGAGCTGCTCCGGGGTGGGAGCAGCTCAGGAGGGAGGAGCAGCTCCAAACTCATGGCTCAGCCAGGGGACCTCGTTGTCCTGTGGGGTTTTAGTTCTCTTAAACCGAGAGGGGAGGTCAGAGCAGAGCACTAAAGCCCAGCCTGGCTCAGCACCCACTCTCTGGGAGGGGACACTGTTGACTGCCTTCCTCTAATTTAGGTGCTGGGCTTTGGGATCCTTTTTCTCTGCTTCCCTCGACTCTTCTCCCGTTCATAGAAAGCCTCATTTGGCTCTTGTGAAAAGGAGAAAATGCATCCAGTGAACACAGGAAAATTAGGGACACTTTGCCAAGTTTCAGGGTAGGTGTGTGGAAACTCAGTCCTCATTAAGAGCTAGCTATTAAATCCTGAAGAGAAACCTCCCCAGGATCATCCACTGCCCAGGTTTGCCACTGACTTCCCTTCCCCTTCAGCCCACGTTTCACCTCTTTGTTTCCTCACTTCTGAATTACAGCATGACAAAAATACATCCATTTCCTTCTTCCCCAGAGTTAGAATTGCTCCCACAGCCCAGAGGAAACTCGGAGCACACACAATATCCAGTGGGAAGGACAGACCCTGGAACTGGACCTTTTTCCCCCCATTCACCTGCAAATAGAAGAATTGTGGAAGATGGGACCTTATTTGGCATTTTCAGAGAGGCCTCCCCTGGATGCTCATGGGCTCCTGTGACCAAAGCCACGCTCCACAGCTGCCCTCCAGGGTGGGTGACAGTTTGATCTTTGCCTGAGGATTTTGAGGCTGCTGACACCCGGCATTGAAAACCCACTTGCACCAAAGATATCCCAAGTAATCAAAGCTTTGGATAATCTCTCACTCCCACTGGAGTGAGAATTTTGGTGCCCAGCTGGTACAGGGGTGCAGCAAGGGCGAACCCCAGACCTAGGAAAAGGCATCCCTCTGATCCAAGGTGGCTCTGGAGCGTGGCTGGGAATGCAGGGGAGAAACCAGCTGAACCAGGGCTCTGCAGCCATTTGGGATTTCCCTCCAGAAAGGCCGTGAGCAGAAAAGCCAGGATGAGTTCCTGATCCCCGGGGAAGCGGGAGATACTAAAAGCAGTGCCAGAAGCAGAGGTAGGACCTGTCCCAGCTTTCAGCAGCTCCACAGAACTGTTTTGGCTGTGAGCTGCCAGCGAGGCAAAGCGCTTTTTTTGCCACAGGATTCCCAAAAAAAAAAAAAAAAGGAGAGAAAAAGCAATTTCCATGACAACAAGATGGGATGAGAGAGGAAATCCTCATTTTCATGGAGAATGGTGCACACATAAAAATTAGGATAATATAATAAGAAAGGCCCTATTCAACCCCAAATCTCCCTTTCAGAAGGAGCAGAGAGGGGTGAACTCAGCAATCCTGTCTTCAATCAGTCACATGATGAGCCCAAACTCCTCCTCTGCAGAAACATGATTAGCCAATATATCCACGGGCACAAAGCACTGCAGGGAATGAGGGTCTCATGGCCAGCACATGGAACAATTCATTCCTCCCACAAAAGTGACAAGGATAATTCTACCTCATTTCCAAGACGGCTTTTTGGCCTGGCTGCCAACTGTAACAATTGTAATGGCACAGGCACACAAATTATCTTTTGTGGAATTACAAACTTTTGAGGACTTGGGCATTTCACTGCATAAATCTGCCTGGCTTTTACTTCAGGGACGTGGGCTGTGACCCAGGACAGGCAGCACACACAGCCCAAGGGAGAGCAGCCACATTTTGCAGGGGAAGCGGCTCGGTGGGAAAAGGGACCCTGGCCACGATCCGGGGTTTATCAGTGGCAACGTCAATCTTTCCACCCTGGGAAAGATTTGTGATAAGGTTCAAGATACCTCACACTGTTCTTCCCTTCCCCTCACACAAATTTACAACCCCAAGGACACTTGTTGGGATGAGTGGAGATAAGAAAGGTCATATTTCCTTATCTGGAGCTCTCTGCTTTATAGCCCTTCAGCCTTATGGGACAGGAGTGGTTTTATTCCCAAAGAACATCCCTGGGAAGGTTGTGAACAGCTTTGTAAACACTCCATGGCCTCCTGAGGAGACAGCAGCTGTGATCCACACCTGGAATAAAGGCCTCCTACCCACACAGATATAGACAGAAATCCATGAGGGTTCATCCAGTCCAGCTCGCACTCCAGACAGGGGGGTCCCATCCCATAAATACTCCAGGTTTGTTTTGGTCTGGGATACCATCCAAACCCAGACTGCCCACCCTGGCTGTGCTGGAGGCAGTGGGACACTGAGCATCAAGATTTTGGCTGTGAGGTTCAACAATCAGAGCCTGGCCCTGCATTAAATAATTAAGGTAATCAGAGAAACATTCCCAGAGCATACAAAGCCACGGGAGTCTCAACATCCTCTGCCACCTCCTCGTCTGGATTTTGAAGCAGCTCCTGTTTGACACTGTGCTTAATCTATTGTTAATACATTCTTTCATTACAACAGTACTTTATGAATAAATTCTTCTATAAAACCTTACAATGATGCAATCTGGCCTTAAGCTCCTCTGATTTTGCTAAATTTGGGCTTGGGATGCGATCTAGAATTTGTACTTAGGCAAGACCTGAGGAATGCTGGAACTTTAAAATTAGATGGCAGAAAAGCTGCATTTGTGAGGACAATATCAAAGTCAAAACATCGGAAATGCCGAGATTGTATTCAAACCTTCGTCAAGATTATTATTCTGCGAGGAATTTCTTTTTCCTTGCCACAATAGGCCCGTAATTAGAATTGCCTCCTGTGCTGAGCAGCACACGGCTCAGTGCCCAGGCAGCACGCCCTGCTCCCACAGCAGGATGCGCCAGGCATGGGTGGCAAGGGATTTGTCCTCGTCCACAGGGAAAAACAGGTGCCTTCAGGAGGCAGTGCAGACTTTGGATGGACTCTCCATGACCCACTGGAGAAACTTTCCTGTGCAGGGACTGCGGCAGATGCTGGAGATGGCTACGCTGATGTCTCAGAGGAATGACTTGCTAGAAGGAGCTGAGCAGTCCCATTTAGATGATGAAAGCTTGGCGAGACCATTCCTGCCCTGCGGTGACTTGTGCACCTCTCTTGGGCTCCTGGTACCGTCTGTGCTGTGACCCCGCAGCTCTTGGCCGTGTTGGGCAGAATTCCATCTGCTGGAACGTCCCCTTGAGCTCAGCCAACAGCTCTCCTGGGAGCGCCAAGCCTCAGGAGGGGTGGACATCCAATTCCCAACCGCTCGGTAATTCTCACAGCACTGCGTGTGCAGGCAAATGTTCCTACAACGCCTTCAGGAATCATGGAGTCATTTAGGTGGGAACAGAATTCTGAAACCATCGAGTCCAGCCATGAACCCAGCCCTGCCGAGGCCACCACTAACCCACGTCCCCAAGTGCCACATCCACAGAGCTTCTGAATTCCTCCTGGGATGGCAGCTCCACCACCTCCCCGGGCAGCCTGCGCCAGGGCTGGACAACCCTTTCCATGAAGAAATTTTCCCTGATATCCAATCTAAACCTCCCCTGGGGCAAGTTGAGGCCTTTTCCTCCCATCCTGTCCCTGTTCCCTGGGAGCAGACCCCGACCCCCCCCCGGCTGCCCCCTCCTGTCAGGGACTTGTGTAGAGCCACAAGGTCCCCCCTGAGCCTCCTTTTCTCCAGGCTGAGCCCCTTTCCCAGCTCCCTCAGCCGCTCCTGGGGCTCCAGCCCCTTCCTCGGACGCGCTCCAGCCCCTCAAAGTCTTTATTCTTTTCCCGAGGGGCCCAAAACTGCCCCCAGGACTGGAGGTGCCTCAGCAGTGCCAGCACAGGGGACGGGCACTGCTCTGGCCCAGCCGGAGCTGATCCGGGCCAGCAGGAGCTCTTGTTCACGAGTTGTTAAAGACCTCCAGACACAGATTCTCCACATGTTCAGCCTTTGCCACCCAGCTGTGCTGGCTGACCCTCCACCCCTGCAAAGGCTCTGAGCCAACCTCACCCCACGCAGTCAAACCACTTCCAACTCACCCGTGCTCCAGGCTGGGCTGGGTTCGGAACGTGGGAACAGAAGGAGGAAGAAGGAAGGCAAGAGATAAAGGGGAAATCTCTGCTATTTGATCTGCTGAAATGAAAATGTCTAAGAGTCCTTCCTTGAAGTGCACGAGGATGAAAGGAGCAGGAGCACAGTTCCGTGTGCTTGTTTGCCTGCATTTGAGAATAAATCTGAAAAAAAAAGTAGCTAAAGAAGAAAAGTCCTTTCTCTTCATTTTATCTGAGGACAGAATGCAGACAGCAGGGTTTGTATTTACCTCTCATTTGGATTCAACAAATGTGTCCTGTGAATACATTTTTAGAAACTATTTTTCTTCAGGAATACATTTTTTATTAGCTGTTATTGCTCAATTTGTGCTGGTTTCTAAAGAAGTCGTGTGGCTCGTAGGGACAGATGAAGAGGAGTGATTCATGACTCACTGCAAGGATCGCAGTCTTTATGAAGCCTCATCAGTCAGGCATTTCACAGGATTTTAAGCCCAGGTGAACACGCTGGAGCAGTTGTGGCCTGTCTGGAAATGCACCAGGAGCAGGCACAGGGATGCAGACCCAGGTTTTTCCCAAAGGAGAGCCAGGCTGGAGGCTGACTGACAGCACACATCCACAGCTTTTCAAATCCTTTCGTTGCCTTCAACCCCCAAACCAATGGAGCTTTCCTCCCCTACTGCTCTATTCCCCCTCCCCTCCCACCACTGCAGCTTACAGGACAAATTTAATCGGGTTGGGATTTCACTTCTTCATTCACAGGGTCATTTGAGTGACAACACCCTTTTTTTCAACAGCAGAACAAGTTTTCCCGTTAATATCCAAAAAGCAAGGCCAAACTGGGAACACAAGAGGGAAAAAAAGCCCAGAAAATGTGTTCAGGTCCCTGGTGCAGCAGGGTCAGGACATTTCAGGCTGCACAGGATCCCCGAATTCCTCCCGCAGTGATAACAACACCCTCACACTGATGCATAAGTAGATGCTCTGCAATGCTTGTTCTCCATACAAATATATTTCCTGAGTAGGGATATATGTGGAAAATATTCCATAAGTGGGAAAGACATCTCTCTCCATCTAAAGGCACCATTTGGGACCCCAGACCCATTTCTTTGGTCATGCTGAAGGACTTACCACTGAAATCAATCTTTAACGAACAAAAATCCATTCTCTTCTACCATTTTCCATTGGAGGAAAGAAAAACAAGTGAATAGAACAACTGAAAGGGAACAGAAAAGGAAACTCCTGCTCTGCCTACTCCTGCTTCACCACCTGGAGGCTGGAGGACTTTTCCAGGTATTTTGTGGACACGCTGGCAGAGCAGGGAGGTCACAGCGTGTGCTCCAGCAGCCCCAGGGGATGGGGCCCTGAGTTAAGTGTAAAGTTCCATCGAGAGGGGATGACAGCCTGTGAAGGGAGTGAAGACACGGCACAGATTGCAGCCAGCTCCCCTTCCCACACAGGGAGGCTGGAGCAGGGAAGAGGCAGGCAGGGGAAGGCAGAGGATCACTGCTATTTCTCCCAACCTCTGAATTACAAGACTGAGAAAAACACCTTTCATTTCCTCTTTTCTTCCTTCTGAAATAATCAACCGAGCCTAGAGATACTCTAACAATAACTCACGTCCTAAATTGCTTCCCTTTCCTGGTCAGCTTACTTGGAAATTGCTACACAAATTGCATCCCGGGAATGTTCTTTTGTTCTCCTTTGAATTAGCTGGTACAGGAGTGTAAAACAGGAGAGTTTTATACTGAATATTAAGAAGAAATTCCTCCTTGTGAGGGTGGGGAGGCCCTGGCACAGGGTGCCCAGAGAAGCTGGGACTGCCCCTGGATCCCTGGCAGTGCCCAAGGCCAGGCTGGACGGGGCTTGGAGCAACCTGGGCTAGTGGAAGGTGTCCCTGCCCATGGCAGGGGGTGGCACTGGATGGGCTCTAAGGTCCCTCCCAACCCAAACCATTCTGGTTCTTTTATGAAACATCTTCTCATCCTTTTCTGGAGGAAAATCTAAACAAAAAGAGCATTCAGGAAACCATAAACTTGTAGAACACAAAATGTCCTACATGAGGAAAACTGCAAAAGAGTAATTAAAAAATAATAACAAGGAGGAAGTGGCCTTTTGCAGAATTCAGTAATCAAGAAGTTCATCTGCTCAGCACAAACCAAATTATTTTCTTGGTAGAAATGTCTAAAGTGGTATTGGATTTAAGGTGCTTGCAGAAGTGGGTGCACATTTTAATTGCTAGGAAAATAAATGAAAGGCAACCACAATGCACTGTGCTGACTGATGAAATTGGGGTGGAAGGGCGTCATTGCATAATTTTATAATAGTTCTATTATTTCAGAGAAGGTATAATATAAAAACCAGTGGGTGAATGTGACAAGGGCTGATTCCTCTGTGCAGACACTTAGTCCTGGAAGGAATGAGGAGCGTGTAGGGAATGAGGAGTGTGTAAGGATGAGGAGTGTGTAGAGGATGAGGAATGTGTAGGGGATGAGGAGTGTGTAGGGGATGAGGAGTGTGTAGGGGATGAGGAGTGTGTGGGGATGAGGAGTGTGTAGGGATGAGGAGAATGTAGGGATGAGGAGTGTGTAGGGGATGAGGAG